>OY997268.1:571820331-572377831 GCA_963921465.1 Triticum timopheevii | reverse complement strand
TCTCATAATATGCAAGGTAGGGGGAGAATTCTGGCAGCTGGAAATCTGGACCTGAAAAAGCTACGTCAAGCTACCTATTCTGCCCAACTCCAAATGAGCTGAAACTTCTTGAGGATTTTTATGGAATATTTAAGAATTATTGGAGCAAACAAGTACCAGAGGGGGGGGCACCAGGTGGGCACAACCCACCTAGGCATGCCAGGAGGCCCAGGCACGCCCTAGTGGGTGCTTCCCTCCTCGGCCCACCTCTGGTGCCCATCTTCTGGTATATAAGTCATTTTGACATAGAAAAAATAAGCAGAGGACTTTCGGGACGAAGCGCCGCTGTGTAGAGGCGGAACTTGGGTAGGAGCACTTTTGCCCTCCGACGGAGCGATTCCGCCGGGGGAACTTCCCTCCCGGAGGTGGAAATCATTGTCATCATCATCACCAACAACTCTCCCATCTTGGGGAGGTCTATCTTCATCAACATCACTAACGGCACCAACTCCTCTCAAACCCTAGTTCATCTCTTGTGTTCAATTTTTGTACCAAAACTATAGATTGGTGGTTGCGGGTGACTAGTAGTGTTGATTACATCTTGTAGTTGGTTACTATATGGTTTTTTTGGTGGAAGATTATATGTTCAGATCCATTATGCTATTTAATACCCCTCCGATCTTGAGCATGTTTATCATTTGTGAGTAGTTACTTTCGTTCTTGAGGTCACGAGAGAAATCATGTTGCAAGCAATCATATGAACTTGATATGTGTTCGATATTTTGATGATATGTATGTTGTCATTCTCTTAGTAGTGTCATGTGAACGTCGAATACATGACACTTCACCATATTTGGGCCTAAGGAAATGCATTGTGGAGTAGTTATTAGATGGTGGGTTGCGAGAGTGATAGAAGCTTAAACCCCACTCTATGCGCTATTCCGTAAGGGAACGATTGGATCCAAAAGTTTAATGTTATGGTTAGAATTTATTCTTAATACTTTTATCGTAGTTGTGGATGCTTGCGAGAGGGTTAATCATAAGTAGGAGGTTTGTTCAAGTAAGAACAACACCTAAGCACCAATCCATCCACATACCAAATTATCAAAGTAGCGAACACGAATTAAGCCAACATGATGAATGTGACTAGATGAAATTCCCGTGTACCCTCAAGAACACTTTGCTTATCATAAGAAATCGTTTTGTCCCGTCCTTTGCCTCAAAAGGATTGGGCTACCTTGTTGCACTTTTGTTACTACTATCGTTACTTGCTCGTTACAAATTATTTTGCTATCAAACTACTCCGCTACTTACAATTTTAGCACTTGCAGACATTACCTTGCTGAAAACAACTTGTCATTTCCTTATGCTCCTCGTTGGGTTCGACACTCTTACTTATCGAAAAGGCTACAATTTACCCCATATACTTGTGGGTCATCGCTGCATCACGCACACCATGAATCACGAGTGCTGACGACCCGAGAAAAAGGCCACTCGAGTCCCTACACACTGCCACCGCTGCCCCTCCTTCTCCCTCTCGGGCCAAACCTGCATCCATGTGAATCTTGGAAAAGCCCACTGGCAGGGCTGCCATCCGGATCCTCCTCCATGGTGTTATCAAATGTATATATCTTGTGTTAGCTGGCTTTGCATTGACATCACCAAGTTCTGCAATGAACCATTTCACGAACAGGTTGGTGGATATAGAACTTTGAAAAATATGTTCGTGAATGGCTTTCCTCCTCGTCCACCATGTAGCCCAGAGAGTTACCGCCAGAGTTACAAAACTATCATGTGGCATTGTTTTAGTCATAGCAAAGAGCCACTATTTTGTGCTGGGTTCAATTGATGCAATCAAGTGCTCCGCTAACTCCTCATCGACAAGAGACCATATATTACGGGACATAGAACACTCAAGCAAGGAATGCCTCCACGAGACTTCCATGCCACATAATCCACACGCACTCGAGTTCACCATGTTTCTGTTACACCGAGTATCATTTGTCGGCAGTGATTGCTTGGCCAACCTCCAAAGGAACATTCTAATTTTTCCGGGGACTTGTATTTTCCACAACTGCTTCCAAGATGATTCCTCCTAGTGAGTACTAGATGAACCGGGATTCCCATCCAGCCAGGCTTCTCTTCTCCTCATGGCGTCTATCAACATTCTATAGGCTGACCGTACTGAAAACGTGTCGTTCTTTGCAAAATGCCATGCCCATGAATCATATAAGTTCCTTGTACAGAGAGGTATCCCCAAGATAACCGATACATCAATGGATATAAATACCTCTGCAACACGATCTGGCCTCCATATTGCTGATGTTACATCAATTAACTCTAAGACAAACTTTGGTGGGTTCATTGTTTTGCATCCATAAGGTCTCAACATCTCTGATCTCGGAAGCCAATTGTCACCCCAAATATCTGTGGTATTTCCATTACCAATTCGACGTATCAAGAATTGTTTAAGGATGTCACTCCCCTTAAGCACTGCCCTCCAAATTTGAGAAGGGTTTCCACCAAGTTCATCATGTAATATATATGTTGATGGAAAATATACCGCCTTCAAGATTCTAGCACTTAAAGTGTCCGGGCATTGAAGAATACGCCAGGCTTGCTTGGCTAATAAAGAAAGATTAAAAAGTTCACCACATAGACGGTCCTTACCCGTACATGCCGCATACCTTCGCTAGATTGCTTTGGGAAGCTCCCAGAAGCTTCCTGGACGGTTTTGGGAAGCTTTCGACCGTTTGTTTTTCCTTTTTCTGATTTTTGGTTTTTTGGACCTGTTTTATATTCTTTTCTATTTTTAATTTTGTATATTTTTAGTGCGTGAACCTTTTAAAATTTATCAACTTTACGTGACGGGCCGGCCCATCAGCTTGCACCGAGCACTGGTTCAGGCCTTACCCGTACATGTCACATACCTTCGCAAGATTGCTTTCGGAAGCTTCCTGGACGGTTTTGGGAAGCTTTCGACCGTTTTTTTTCTTTTTCGGATTTTTGGTTTTTTGGACCTGTTTTCTATTCTTTTCTATTTTTAGTGCGTGAACCTTTTAAAATTTATCAACTTTATGTGACGGGCCGGCCCATCAGCTTGCACCGAGCACTGGTTCAGGCCTTACCCGTACATGTCGCATAACTTTGCTAGATTTCTTTGGGAAGCTCCCAGAAGCTTCCTAGATGGTTTTGGGAAGATTTCGACCGTTTGTTTTTCCTTTTTCTGATTTTTGGTTTTCTGTACCTATTCTATATTCTTTTCTATTTTTAATTTTGTATATTTTTAGTGCGTGAACCTTTTAAAATTTATCAACTTTATGTGACGGGCCGGCCCATCAGCTTGCACCGAAAAGAGAAATAATGAGAGAAGGAAAACGGGCAAGGGCCAGGAGTCGATCCCATGATTTCGAGGTAATAGACAGCGCCTCTAGCCACTAGGTTAGCTTCCTATTTCGTCATAATAAGCAAGGGCGTGACCTATGCAGGAAATATGCCCCAGAGGCAATAATAAGTTGTTATTTATATTTCCTTATATCATGATAAATGTTTATTATTCATGCTAGAATTGTATTAACCGGAAACTTAGTACATGTGTGAATACATAGACAATACAGAGTGTCCCTAGTATGCCTCTACTTGACTAGCTCGTTAGTAAAAAATGGTTATGTTTCCTAACCATGTACAAGACCCATCTGTTAGCTTAGCATTATGATCGTGACAGTTTTATTGCTACTGCTTTCTTCACGACTTATACATGTTCCTCTGACTATGAGATTATGCAACTCCCGAATACCGGAGGAACACCTTGTGTGCTATCAAACGTCACAACGTAACTGGGTGATTATAAAGATGCTCTACAGGTGTCTCCGAAGGTGTTTGTTAGGTTGGCATAGATCAACATTAGGACTCCGTGTATCGGAGAGGTATCTCTGGGCCCTCTTGGTAATGCTCATCACTATAAGCCTTGCAAGCAATGTGACTAATGAGTTAGTTGCGGGATGAAGCATTACAGAACGAGTAAAGAGACTTGCCGGTAACGATATTGAACTAGGTATGAGGATACCGACGATCGAATCTCGGGCAAGTAAAATACCGGTGACAAAGAACAACATATGTTGTTATGCGGTTTGACCGATAAAGATCTTCGTAGAATATGTAGGAACCAATATGAGAATCCAGGTTCCGCTATTGATTATTGGTCAGAGATGTGTCTCGATCATGTCTACATAGTTCTCGAACCCGTAGAGTCCGCACGCTTAACGTTCAGTGACTATTTGTATTATGAGTTATGTGATTTGATGACCGAAGTTTGTTCGGAGTCCCGGATGAGATCGCAGACGTGACGAGGAGTCTCGAAATGGTCAAGACATAAAGGTTGATATATTGAACGACGTTGTTCGGACACCGGAAGAGTCCCGAGAGGTACCGGCTAAAAACAGAGTGCCGGAGGGGTTACCGGAACCCCCCGGGGAAGCAATGGGCCATCATGGGCCATCAGGAAGAGAGAGGAAAACCCACATAGGGGAGCTCCCCCCCCCATGGGAGTCCGAATAGGACTAGGGGTGGGGGCGCAACCCCCCTTTCCCTCTCCCTCTCCCTCTCCCTTCCTTCCCCTCTTCCACCAGGTGGAATCCTACTAGGACTTGGAGTCCTAGTAGGACTCCCTTCTCCTGGCGCGCCCTGCAAAGGCCGGCCGGCCTCCCCTCTCCTCCTTTATATACGGGGGCAGGGGGAACCCCAAAACACATCAAGATTTCTCTTAGCCATGTGCGGTGCCCCCCCCCCCCCCCCTCCACAGTTTACACACCTCGGTCATATCGTCGTAGTGCTTAGGCGAAGCCCTGCGCCGGTAACTTCATCATCACCGTCGCCACACCGTCGTGCTGAGGAACTCTCCCTCGTCCTCAACTGGATCAAGAGCACGAGGGACGTCATCGAGTTGAACGTGTGCTGAACGCGGAGGTGCCGTACGATCGGTAGTTGGATCGGTTGGATCGCGAAGACATTCGACTACATCAACCGCGTTACTAAACGCTTCCGCTTTCGGTTTACGAGGGTACGTGGACACACTCTCCCGTCTCGTTGCTATGCATCTCCTAGATAGATCTTGTGTGATCGTAGGAATTTTTTTGAATTACTACGTTCCCCATCAACCTACTTAGAGGAAAACAAATCTGGTTTTTCATTGGTTTTGTCATTCTTTTTTGCATTTTTTTCCTGCTTCATCTTTTGTTCGGTTTTCTTTTCCTTCTTCATTTTTTTTCTTTTCTTTATTTTTGTGTTCAATATATATTTTTGTATATGTCAAAAACATTTTTTAATAAGTGATCAGCATTTGCATGTTCAACATTTTTTAGTTTTCTTCTCCATTAAAAATTGTTGAATGAATATTTAAAAAATGTTGAACAAGTATTTGAAAATGTTCAATAAGTATTAAAACTGTTGGACAAGAATTTGAAACATGTTGAATAGGTATTACAAAATGTTTTACGAATATTCAAAAAATTGAACATGTATATAAAAAACGTTGAGTAAGTATTAAAATGTTGAATAAGTGTTCGTACAATGTTGAACTGTATACAAAAAAATGTTGATCATGTATATAAAAAATGTTGAACGGGTATTGGAAAAATGTAGACCGGGGATCTGAAAAATGTTGAACAAGTATTTGATAATGTTGAATAGGTATTAAAAGATGTTGAACTATAGAAACGATCACCTCGTACGTGACTCAGACAGCCGCCTCCTCCCCAAAATAGGGTTCCTCTGCCTCCCACCGACGCCGGCACTGATCCGCCTCGTCTCCGGTGGCCTTAAGATCATGGGAGTGTGGCAGATCCCGACCCTGGTCGGCGGGAGGGCTCCGTTTTTAAATGTGTCTTCGAGATTTGTTAGGGTTTGTGTCCAACTCAGTAAGATGAGACGGGCGGTGGCTCCCTGAAGATGAAATATGGTTCTCCCCCCTGGCCCCCATTCCGGTGGTGCATTTAGCATCGTCGGTGGGCATGTGGATGTGTGTCTTCGGCGGATCTATCCTTGGTGGATTTGCTCGGATATGTTCGTCGTTCGTCTACGTTCGTGTGTTTTCAGGTTGGATCCTTTCGATCTACGCTACTCTTGATCGGTGGTGGTAGCTGTTCTGGTGCGCTGGTCCTATGAGGCCTTAGCACGACGACTTTTCGACTGTCTACTACAACAAGTTTTGCCCGGCTCCGGTGATGGTGGCACACATTTGGCTCGCTTCAGTGCTTGTAGTCGTCGCTAGCTGATCTACGGATCTGGGTGTAATTTTTTATTATTTCTGGTGTTTGTTGTACTGCCATGATTGAAGATGAATAGATTGAATGTTCTCCCGCAAAAGAATGTTGAACGACTATTAAAAGATTGTTGAACATGTATTTGAAAAATGTTGAGTAAGTATTAAAATGTTGAATAAGCGTTCAGACAATGTTGAACGTGTACAAAAAAATCTTGATCATGTGTATAAAAAATGTTTAACATGTACTTGAAAATTGCTGAGCAAGTATTTAAAAAATATTGAACAAGTATTTGAAAAAATGTTGATCATGTATATAAGAATGTAGAATGAAAAACATAAAGAAACAAAGAAAAAAACAAAAAGGAAAAAATGGAGAGGAAGAAAAAAGTAAAAGAATGAAAAAATCGGAGAAGAAAATAAAATGGAAAAACAAAGAAAAAGCAGAGAAGAACGGATGTGCTCGCCTCTAGTAGGCCGCGATCCTATTCCTAACCAGTAACTCGTAGTAGTCGAAGTGGTTAGATGCGCTTGTTATCTCGCTGGAAACTAGTGTCGAATGCCTAGTTTGCCCTTTTACCTCACGATTTTTTCAATGTGCGAGCACTAAACGGGCTGGCCCGATGCTGTTGCGGTGACGCGAGCTATCCCTACGGAATCGCTTAATGCGATAAATAGTCGCTGTGCCTGTATACTAAATCCAGTAGAGGCCAGCCCATTTCTTTCTTCGGTTCGGTTTTTATGCGTTTCCACCTGCCTTTTCATGTGTTTTCCTTTTTCAGATCTTCATTTTTTCAACTTCAATCAATTTTTTAAAAAAACTTTATGACATTTTTGCAGTTTTTATGAACATTTTTCAATTATTTTTCTAAATCCATGAGCTTTGTATTCAAAATTGATTTACTTTTATTCAAACTTTAAAATTTTAATTAAAATCAATTAAGGTTATTCCCATCATGAAAATTTTCATATTCGTGAACATATTTTAAAATTTTGATGATTCTTTTTGCAATATCGATGAAATTTTCTAAAATATTGATAAACTTTAAATAATAAACAAAGACTTCTTTTCAAAATTAACAAAGTTTTTTGAAAACTGTTTTCAAAATCGATGAACTTTTTTGAATTCCCTCTTTTGAAAATTCAGCGGTCTACCAGTCAACGGCGGACCACCGTGACTGGTTAACCCACGAAGACTGAACTGGTTTTTTCATTACGGAACGACAACTGAAGTTAGGTCGACGTGAATGATCCCTACAGAATCGCTTAATGCGATAAATAGTCGCTGCACCTGTACACTAGATCTAGTAGCGGCTGGCCCGTTTCTTTTCTTCTGTTTGGTTTTTATGCGTTTCCACCTGCCTTTTCATTTGTTTTCCTTTTTAATTCTTTATATTTTCAACATCAATGAATTTTTTTTAGAAAACTTTACGACCTTTTTGCAGTTTTTGTGAACCTTTTTCAAATTATTTTTTTCCTAAATCGATGAACTTTGTATTCAAAGTTTATTTACTTTTATTCAATTCTTATTTTTTATTTAAAACAAATAATTATTCAATTGTGAAAATTTTCATATTGGTGAATATATTTTAAAATTTTGATGATGTTTTCGCAATATCGATGATTTTTTTAAAATATTGATGAACTTTAAAAAAATAAAAGACTTCTTTTCAAAATTAACAAAGATTTTTTAGAACTGTTTTCACAATCGATGAACTTTTTTGAATTACCTCTTTTGAAAATTCAACGGTCTACCAGTCAACGGCGGATAACCGTGAATGGTTAACCTACGACCACTGAACTGGTTTTTTTTATTAGAGAACTATAACTGAAGTTAACACCTTTTGTTGGGCCAGCCCATAAGGGATGCCGCGCCGGCGCCCATTCTCCTTACCAGCGCCGGAGCCCATAGGGAGGTCCTGTTTTCACGCTAATAAATAGGAGCTCCTATTTTGAGAAGGTTCAGCTTTTAGATTTTGCTGGTTTAAGAAACCAGCCCGCATATTTTGGACTGGCTTATTTTTCGTTTTTCTATGGTTTTACCAATAATATCCATTTATTACTTTGTTACTACTCCCTCTGTTTTAAAATAGATGACCCAACTTTGTAATAAAGTTAGTACAAAGTTGGGTCATCTATTCTGAAACAGAGGGAGTATATATATATAGTGTGTACATACGCCCATGCCTTTTAATAGATGTAGTGTGTTAGACCGAATGGATAACTCCAACAGCGGCAACTACCGACCATTTTCATGCATACCTAATCCCTAGAGGTTAGGAACCAATTAGTTTAAGCCGCTGACCCCAGTTCTTTAGTTGGTTTTCTTGCGTGCATACCATGCCACCATCGAAAAGTAGTACTTGTAATTTTGAGTATATACCTTACTCCTAATTTTTAGTACGTACTACTAGAAATTTGAGTATATACTACTTGTTGTATACACTATTATTTTGAGTCAGACGAATTAGAACAAAAGATAATGAATGGTGTACGTATACTGGTCAAGAATAAACTGGGTGGGACACACAAGCAGTACAACAGTTTATACTGTATCTTACTTTTTCTTTTCTTTAATGGGTATATACTACTCTTTCTGAGTTAACATATACAATATTCTGTTGAGAGATTATGTAGTGCTAGTATTTTGTAAGACCATATTGCATTTTGCTGAATATACTACTTTTTCGTGAGTGAGTATATACTATACTGTTTTTTGTGAGAGGATATATTTACAATATTTTTTTCTCAGAGGGTACATACTAGTATTTTTTTTTTGCGAGTGAGTATATACTATATTTTGTTGAGAGAGTATGTACTAGTACTATTTTCTTAGACTACATTGCATTTTGCTGAGAGGATATATATACTGCTTTTTTGTGAGTGAGTATATACTACATTGCATTTTTACTGTTGGGGTATATATACTATTTTGTGAGTCGATATATACAAGGTGCATCATGTCAAATGAGATGCATATATTATTTTCTATGACATATATCTTATGCAAGCAGTACATATACTTTTCTCGACGCAAAAGAAAAACATATACTTTCGTAATATATATGAGTATAATATACATCAACGGGTATATACATCTTCGTCGTCAAGCGGATGCCTGTTATGTGCGAGTTGCCGATACGCGAGGACATCGACGAGCTGCCGCCGGCTGCTTCTCGTCTTCGCTGGATGTCGAGACGCCGCCAATCACATGTTGATATTACATCGTCGAGCTGTGGCCGGCCGCGACGTTCCGTGACGACGTCATCACGGTGCCATCAACCACATCTCATCTATCGTCGAGTCCTCGCTGGTTCTGGCTGCGTATATTTTGCTGATCAGTTCAAAGCAAGTCGATCCTTGAATCACACAATGAAACCAAGAGAAAACAAGGATATGAGTAAAACACATGCTTGCTACGTACAGATGCATGCATGAGATGAGAAGATGGATGCATGCATAGGTAAGCACATGTATTATATATGTTACCTATGGGATGGATCGATTCAATGATTCACTACCGGAAAACGGACCTACCCCGACGGCTGCCGTCAGCCTAATTGGAGCTATGCCGACAGCCTCGTCCTGGCCGTCGGCTTATCCTGGCCGTCGGGCTACCCTGATATAAGCCGACTGTAGCCGTCGGCCTATCTACGGACACGCCGACAACAGTCGTCGGCATAACACAGCCGTCGACATACAAGTGGGCCTGGTGACCCTGCCCGTGACCAGCGGCTAACGCCGTCAAACCTATGCCGACGGTCGGGACGGGCGGCCGTCGGCATATCTCCGCATGCCACGTCACCGATCCGCGGCGTAGATATGCCGACGGCGGCCGTCGGCATAGGAGCCACGTCACCGATCCGCGGCATGGCGCCCACCTAAACCCTGCCGTCTCTATGCCGACGGCATAGTTATTTTTTTTCATATGTTTTTATGCTTTTTATACATATGTTTTAATGCTTTTTAATGTATTATATGAATATATATGTAGTTTGTAATTTTTTCCATAGGTTATGAATATATATATATATATATATATATATATATATATATATATATATATATATATATGTATGTATATATATATATATAGTTTGTATTTTTTTGAGCACGTTAATAATGTGTTGTCATGTTCTTTTGAATATAGGTCCTTATATTTTATTAAAATCAAAAACAGCTATGCTGACAAAAGTTTTGTGGCGGTTGCAAACGCCCGGCACCCGTCTCAGGAGTGTGACCCCCTCACATCCGCGGTGTGCCCCTCCCACGGACGGCGCCGCCGGCGGCACCTGGAGGGCGGAAACAGTCGCATCGGGTCTATACGGAGGGGACGTTGGTCCCAAGTGTTTCAATGGGATGACCTACCACAACCGTGTGGTGGTGTGGCATGTCCGAAGAGGCGGCACACATCTCCGGAGCATGGCCCCCCTAACGGACGGCGCCGCCGCCAGCACCTTGAGGGGCGAAACGGACGCGTCGGGTCTACACGGAAGGGATGTAGCTGTGGGTTTGGCCTGGATGTTGCTCCCAGGTGTCCCTGTGTGCTGACCTGACACAACCGGGTGGAGAGGTCCACTGTTCAAAGCCCGTGCGTGAAAAATCAAAGGGCCAGGGGCCTTAGGGGGGTAGCAATGCCACCGAAGCGTCGCACCGGCCCCTCATACATGCACGGTGGTGTTGTAACATGTCCGAAGAGGCAGCACGCGTCTCCAAGGCGAGGACCCCCTCACGGACAACGCCGCCGCTGATACCTGAAGAGAGGAAACAGACGTGTCGGGTCTACACCTAGACCCACGACCCTGCCCATGGGTCTGGACTTCGACCCACACCCGAACCCATCGGGTGACCCGATCCTATCAGGCACCCATCGGGTCTAACGGAATTTAAATATTTTATTTTATTTAGGAGACATAGACGTTGCATTTTACATACGGCGCCCACTCCAAACGGCATGAGCCAGCGGTCTCCAATTTATAGATGGAGCTCCCCTCCTATGCGCTCCCACAGGCGAGGTGGTACTAAACGGTCCAACCTCTCTTTTATTCGCTGGGCATGTCATGTGTTACGCTACCTCAAAGGGCTAGTGGGAAGTCAAAGGGTCCAACCTCTCTTCTCTTCCCGTGCATGGGAAGTCAAAGGGCTAGATCTCATGGTCAACCGCTCCAGGGTTAGGCGGGACGAGGGCCCTAGGAGGGTAGCAATGCCACCGGAGCGTCGCACCGACCCCTCATACATGCGGGATGGTGTTGTGGCATGTCCGAAGAGGCGGCACACGTCTCCGGGGTGTGCCCCCCTCACGGACGGTGATGACACAGTAGTAGATGTTCTACGGTAACGGTGCGACATGAATATTATTAAATACTCGGATCGCGACAAAATCATGAGTTTTTTACACGGCGTGGGACATGTGCTATAGGAACGATGACAATTTTTCATAATTTTTGGTGATGGATAAGTATTCAAACACTTCCCTCTACGCGGATTACCCTTCGCATGTCTACGACTGTGGCCGGCGGCCTCCGTGGGCTAGCATGCCGCCAATCTTGCGTACGCGGCTTCTCACAAGTCTGAAAGTGTTGTGGCGGTTGCAAACGCCCGACACGCGTCTCCGGGGCGTGGCCTCCCAGCTCAAGGACGACGCCGCCGCCGACACCTGGAGGGGCGAAACAAACGCATCGGGTCTCCGAAGAGGCGGGTGGTGTTGTGGCATGTCCGAAGATGTGGCACGCGTCTCCGAGGTACCCCCACCGGCGCCATATCGGCTCCATGTGCATCGACGGGACCGCCGGGGAGATGCCCCGCCGGCCGGCCGTGCTCGGCCACCGGCCCGGAGTAATTAGCCAGGGAGAGTTGGCTGTGCTTTTAAAAATTTATCATTTTAAAAATTAGTAGTATATTTATTTTAAAAATTTAAAATAAATATTGTTTCTAATAAAAAATTAGTAGTAGATTTATTTTAAAAATTTAAGTTGACAAGGTAAAAAATTATCATTCCAAACTCAAGCTGACAAGGTAAAAAATTAGTAGTAGATTTATTTTAAAAATTTAAATTTGTTGCTAAAAATATATATATATGCCTACGGCTAAGCCGTCGGCATAGGTGCCACATGGCACCGACACCTATGCCGACGGCTTACTTCACCTTATCCACATCCACGGGCCGCCCCCTCCACTCTATCCTCCCGACCCTGATCCAACCCCCACCCGACCCGCGCCGCCGTCGAGCCGCCCCGTCGCCCCCTCTAGCCCCGCCGCCGTCGTCGCCCCCCTCGAGACGCACGCGCCCCGCCGCCACCCCCGTCTGACCCCTCCTCCCGTCGTCGCCGCCTGCACCGCCGCCACCTCAACGTCGCGCCACCACCACCACCCTCTCCGCCCCTCACCCCACCACCACCTCCGTCCGCCCCAACCCCGCACCCTCCTTTCCTCTTCGGCCCTCGCCGGCGGCCTTCAAACATCCCCTCGCCGCCGCCCAGCTGCTCTCCACCGGCGCCACCCCTCGTCGACCACCGCCAATGGCCAACGCGGTAGCCTCACCGCCCTCGAGCAGCAGGAGCTCTACCCCTGCCCGCATCCGCCATCCCCATCCCCCTCGAGCAGCAGGAGCACACCTTGAGGCTCTGCTCTTCCCCTCTCCCCTGTAACCAGTCAGAGGTAAAGAAGCAAACTGTCTTGCATATGTTGTTTTTATGTTTCTACTAATTCTTATGAATAAATCCCAGCATGAAAAACCTATGTGTAGGTTCATATGATGCATAACTTGTGTATGTGTGTCCTCAACATGCATTATTTCCTGGTTATGTTGATACACAATAGCTTGTGTGTGAAACATGCATTACTTCCTGGTTATGGCAGCAGTGAAGTGTGTGACAATTTACCTTTTATACATGCTTGATTGAAATTTGTGATGTGAAATGGATGTAAAAGGAAAAAGGCAAATTGGGATGCACACCACATAGCTGTTTTATGTCAGTTATGCAAAGAAGAGGTTGAAAATCATAACAGGCCAGGGGGATGTTTGAACCGTAGAGGTTATGACAAAAATATTGGAGAGAAGTTCTGCCGCTGCATGTGTGATGCTGCTTGCCACTGCATGTGTGGTGCTGCTGCTGCTGCATGGAGGTTCATCATCCCAACAAATTACAATGTGTGTTGTTGCTAGTAGTTGCAAGTGATGAAATGACAAACGGATATATAGCAATGATGAATAGATAGATGGATGTTAGATAGATGGATAAAATGTAGTTTTTTGTTTGTTTTGTGTAGTTTTATTAGGTTTTTTGATACATACTCAATAGTTTTTACTAAATTTGTGAATGGGATGTTAGTGAAGTTGGTCAAGTTTGTGATAGATGGATGTATATTGGTCAAGTTAGTGTTTGGTCAAGTTAGTGTTAGGTCATATTGATCTTGCTAAAAAAAGTTGAAAAATAAAATTTGATAATTGACGAAAATTCGGATTTGATGTATAATGAAGATCTACAAACTTGACTAGATGTCATTAGCAATATGATTTTTTTTCATAGTTTGAAGTGTCAATGCTTTATGTGATGTGATGTCCTAAATTTTTTTGACTCGGTAAAATTTACAGGTTTTGTGCTATTTCATCTCCCTGGAGCCTTCATCGTCTGGGTTTTTGGTCCGTGATCATGCGCCTATTCAACTACTACCTCTACAACAGAGGGTGAGCTACGAATCCACCATCACCTCCTACCCGTAGTTTTTTCATGTCACTAGATTAAATTTTCACATCAAGTCATGTAACCTAGGTCTCCCGTTCGAAAGGGGTGCATCAATAAATATGCATTCAATTGCATATTTATCACCGTAGCTCTTTCGGATTGTCCGGCGCTTTCCACGGACAGCCCGAGGATGTGTAGATTGGGTACGTTGTTCATGCTCTACCCCGTTTCGAGACAGGATTTTGGCAGCGCCTCCCTGTTGTTCCCCGGATGCACATTCTCTCGGCATTTTGCCGAGACGTGTATTTGAAGAACAGCAGGGAGGTGCTGCCGAAATTTTGTCTCGGAATGGGGCAAAGCATGGACAACATACTCAATCTACACATTCTCGGGTGGGATTAGGACCCATCTTTACCTATTAGAGATGTAGGTGGATTAAATGTCGTTTCTCGTCAACACTCTAAAAAATAAAATATTGATGTGAGTAATTTAAATGAATCCTTAATTTGGTTGTGTGGCTTCCAATAAAGTAGAGATGGCAGATAATTAGTGGATGTATAGTGGGTTTTTCTGTCGGAATCAAGTAACAACAGAGTGGGTCGAGAAAACTGACGTGTTTTTGAAAGAGATATTCCATAGTCCAATGAGGATGGTGCCAGAATGCCCGTGTGCCAAATGTAAGAGACGTATCCGCAGAGATAAGAGTGAGATGACTAAGCACCTTCGCACGCATGGATTTATGCCCAACTTTAATATGCGGATAAACTTTGCCCAGCGGGACCATGGTAGAGAGGAGGTGATATGACAACGCGTCGCTGGTTATGAGGACGATGGGGTTAGAGACATGCTAGATGATGTCTTTGCTCCATAGCCGACACCTCCGTCAAATTCAGCGAATGAGCCGGAGGAGCCAGAGGAAACCTCAAAGGCCTTCCTGGATATCTTGGACTCGTCAAAGAAACCTCTCTATGAGGGTGCCAAGCTGTCTGTGTTGGATGCCATCTCGCAACTGATGGCAGTCGAGGCTGAGTACAGGTGTAGCCAAGGTTGCTTCGAAGCATTTCTGGGAGTATGGGCTAGCTAACAGCCTGCCTGAGGGCCATGAACTGCCGAAAACCATGTACGCTACAAAGAAAATCATGAAGGCGCTCTCCCTGGACTATGAGAAAATACATGTTTGTCCAAAGAATTGCCTTTTGTTTAGGCATGAGTATGCAGATGACAATTACTGTAGGAAGTGCGGTTCCTCTCGGTATATTGAGGTGGTCGATGAGCATGGTCAAAAGCGGCAGCTAAAAATCCCTGTGAAGGTTCTTCGGTATCTTGATTTTATAAAAAGACTGCAGCGCCTTTTCATCACCGAGGAGTCTGCCAAAATGATGAAGTGGCACAAGGAAAGGAAAAGGTACAATCCAAAAAAAATTGTACATCCATTAGAAGGTGAAGCATGTAGTCATTCGATATAGAGTATCCGGAGGAAGCAGCCGAGGCTGGGAATGTCAGAATTGCTATAACAGGTGATGGGTTCAATCCATATGGTATGTCGTCTAATCCATACAGCTGCTGGCCCGTATTTGTTATTCCGCTCAATCTCCCTCCTGGCGCCATAATGCAATGCAAGACCATGTTCCTGTTGCTTATAATTCTGGGGCCTGAATATCCGGGGAAGAATTTGAGTGTGTTTATGCAGCCGTTGGTGGATGATTTGCACCATTCTTGGTACTTCCCAAGGTTGAAATATGACCGGCATCTGTAGAAAAATTTCTTGATGAAAGTTTGGCTACAGTATTGCATGCATGACTTTCTTGCGACGAGCACAAGGCCAGAGCCGACATGGTCTTGCTTGCGGTTGCAAAGAAGAAAGCTCGTCAGTTGCAGTATGAGGTGCGCTGGGTTGCCGTCTCGCAGTACTACCACATCTACCCATACCAAAAGATGACCAAAACTCAAGTGCAGAGGCAACGACTTACCTTGAATAGGGAGCAGTTCATGATGGTAACTATTACTGACTTTTCATTGTTTCAAGCAGTCAACTATATGTTTCATGCTCACATGTCATGCTTCCAAAATTTTCATAGGTTGTTCCTCGTTGGTGCTATGGAAGGCATGATAGATGGGCGAGTTTGGTGGATAGGTGGCTCGGCGACAATGCAGAGTTTGCTGCCAAGAGCATCAAGGCCCGGGCTAACCATGGAAGAGACGGGACACAACGGCCAAGGAAACAAGAACCACTCGGGCTTCAAGGCCATGAAGGTATATCTATACGATGATGCATTTTTGTTCTTCTTTACCGTCATGTTCTTATGTATGGCTAACTTCTGTTTGACGTTGCAGGAGGACAAGTTGAAGAGGCCACTCTCAGACATTGAGTCGTGGAAGTTGGCCCGTGAGCAGAGTGATCGCAAGGATGGCGAGAGCCAGTACTACGACAAGACCGAGGAGCACCTGGAGTCTTACACTCAGAACTATCAGAAGTTGCATCCGGATGTTCCTATTCCTGAGGTCGCCTAGTCTCAGATCGGCGACACGGCGGTGGTGGCCATCCAGGGGAAGTCACATGGCCGGTATACGTGTTTCGATGGCTCAATCACTCCTTCGATCTCGTACACACGGCTTCGGGCTAGCAACCCGAGCTAGTTAGAGAGTACGGGGCGTTCACAGACTCCCTTAGTCCGCCAGCATATTGTAATTACTTCCCCTTTATCTTCTTTCTCTCTAGCATTCTCAGTTTATTTTTAGCATTGCTCACTTAGAAACAACCTAAATTATGTAGGCATATAAGGCCTTTGTCGAGCATAGGAATCTCGAGGTGCGAGAGTACTTGCAACGAGTGAAGGCAAACGATTATTACAACCGTCAGATGATGGCGGTTAGTTTTGCCCTCTTAAAACCAAGCTAAAGTTTTGCACTTTCATTCCTTCTGACCTTCTAGTTTGCTTGTTTAACTAACATCCAGGTTATGTTGGCGTTTTGGAGTAACTTCACGGATCCACCACAAATGGGACCCCCACCACCACCTGCGGGAGAACCCCCACACGTGCCCACGTTTGATGAATGGGTGGCACTAGGCAGTGATAGTCCGGTTAATACATTTGCCTAACTACTAACAAACTAGTTCTCGTTCATTCAACACTATCATATCATATTTACCGTTAGAATCTTCTCTCAAACATGTAGGCAACCGGTGGCTCGACTCCTGCTCCGTCGACCCCAGTCACTCTGATTTGGTAGAGTGATGGTGGTCGCGGTGGCGGTTTTGGCGGAGGTGGTCTTGGCGGTGGTGGTTTTGGCGCAGCTGGTCTTGGTGGTGGTGGTTTTGGCGGAGGTGGTCTTGGCGGTGGTGGTTTTGGCGGAGGTGGTCTTGCTTGATGTCGATGATGATACCCGTGCATGTGGTCGTCATGCCATACCTTTCATGTTCCTATGTTTCTGCTTTGAAATGATGTTCCATGTCTTGCACTACTTTTATGTTCATGAACTTTCGCCGGTGATGATCTTTAGATGATGAACTTGACTATGTTTAAATGATGATGATGAACTTGAGTATGTTTAGATGATGAACTGTCATATTTCTGCATAATCCCATATTATTCTACTTTGAAATGCTGTCAAATGAATTGAAAAAGAGAAAACAGGGGGAAAAAATAGCCCTGCCGCCAGGAGGCACCAGAGGACGACACGTGGCAGGGCTATGCCTACGGCAAAGCCGTCGGCACAAATCTGTGCCGACGGCTTTGCCGTAGGCATAGCCCTGCCACCAGAAGGCACCACGGAATGCCATGTGGTAGAGGTATGCCTACGGCTTTGCCGTCGGCATAGATTTCCGTGAATTGTCATCGCTTTTGACGACGTCGTCCGTTGCCATCAGGCGAAAAACACTACCGACGGCTAAACTATATGTGTGTGTGTGTGTGTGTTTCTCTTTTAGCCTATTCAATTTTTCTTCTAAAATAATGTTTCCAAAATTAAAATGTTCAATCATTATGAAAAAATACTCACACGTTCGAAAATGTTCTCGTGTTCAAAACTTCACATTTTTTGAAAAGATGTTTGATTTAAGAAAAATGTGCATGTTTTCCAATAAACATTACAAAAGAAAGTTCATGGTTTTATAAAATTGCTGACATTCTTCAGAAATTATTCCTATTTTCAAAAAAAGTCCACACTTTTGAAAGATGTCTGCCCTTTTAAAATATATACGTAATTTCTAAAAATATCATATTTCAAATATTTTTTCACTATTTATGAACAACAAAAAAAATTATGATTTCGAAAATGTTCATGTTTAAAAATCAGATTTTAAAAAATGGTCACAAATTTAAAAGGTTGTGTATTTAGAAAATGTGTGTAATTCCAAAAATGTTATAATTTTCAATTATATTCATTCAATTTTTATAATTTTCTGAAAACGTAACAAAAACCAAATGAAAAAGTATTTTCAAGTAACTGACATGTTGTAGTGCACCGGTTTGCTATTGTTTGCAGGTTTACTACTGTGCATGATTTTGGAGAGCAACTAGTTAGCGGGTCCTCCTTTGGGAGCTTCTGCAAGGGTCACTTAGTTTGGGCTAGGAGCGGCACACTTGGTGCGCCCTCAGCAGCTGTCACTACGTGTCACGCTCTTGGTGCTCCCTCTGATTTTTTAAAATTATTTCTTTGTAAACGTTTTCGGCTTTATATACTTTTGTTTTTATTTATTTGGCTTTTCGGTTTTCTGCCAGTTTTTTGGTCTTGGACCAAACTAAATTTGAAAAAATAAGTTTGCGTGAAAGAACATGTTTTTTTCCTTCTGCGAGAGGCACAGTCGAGCCTCTTGGAAAAATGCAAGAAGCATGGATTTAGTTCTCGCGGATGAACGGATTTGATTCCACGAGAGGCACAGTCGTGCCTCTCAGAAAGAAAGAACAACACGTTTACTTTTTTTCCTTCCATGAGAGGCACGGATTTACTCCTCGTGAAGGCACGGATTTGCTTCCGCGAGAGGCATAGTCCTGTCATCTCGGAAAAGGAAAAAAAATGTATTTTCTTTTTCTTTCTTTCGTGATAGGGACGGATTTAGTTCTCATGGTGGAACAGATTTGCTTCCGTGAGAAGCACAGTTGTGACGCCCCCGATTCAATCGTACACTAATCATATACGCAAATATGTACGATCAAGATCAGGGACTCACGGGAAGATATCACAACACAACTCTAGACACAAATTAAAATAATACAAGCTTTATATTACAAGCTAGTGGCCTCGAGGGCTCGAATACATCAGCTCGAATACAAACGAGTCAGCGGAAGCAACAATATCCGAGTACAGACATGAGTTAAACGAGTTTGCCTTAAGAAGGCTAGCACAAAAGCAACATCGATCGAAAAGGCAAGGCCTCCTGCCTGGGAGCCTCCTAACTACTCCTGGTCATCGGCGTCCTTCACGTGGCAGTAGGCACCCTCGAGGTAGTAGTAGTCGTCGGCGGTGGCAGCGGTCTCAGGGGCTCCGTCATCTGGTTGCATCAAACGGATATGGGGGAAAAAGAAAGCAAAGCAAACGTGAGTACTCATCCGAAGTACTCAGCAAGCAAGGATCTACACTACATATGCAACATTATCAAAGAAAGGCTGTATATGTGGACTAGGCTGCAGAAATGCCAGAATAGAGGGGAGAGCCTAGTCCTATCGAAGACTAGCATCTTCAAGCAGCTTCAAGCATCTTACTGCAACAGAAGAGATAGTAGTAGCATAAGGTAAAGTAGTAGTAGTGTCCTCAACCTCGCTAGAGATCCTTCCTCGACTCCCTGCGAGAAAGCAATCCAAGAGCCATACTATTCATTTCTCATCACAAGTATCCAGTTCTAGTTGTATCGATCGGGATACAACTCCAAGTGTCCGTTACCATAGGACAGGTTATCGATAGATGTTTTCTTCCTTGTAGGGGTGCACCTTACCCACCACGCTCGATTAACTCCGGCCGGACACATTTTCCTGGGTCATGCCCGGCCTCGGCCAAACGATACGCCACAACCCGACCTATGCCTAATAGAGAGGTCAGCACGCCGGTCTAAACCTATGCCCCTAGGGGTCTTGGGCCATCGCCCCGATAATCCTGCATGTTGCATGGGCGGCCGGTGAGCAGACCTAGCTACCTCCTTAAAAAGGCAGGTGCTTACGCATTCCAACCCGATGCGCGCCGCTCAGTCGCTGACGTATACTAAGCCTCGGCTGATGTATACGACGCAGAACACCCATACTATGCCCACGTGATGGTTAGTGCTATCAGGCCAGAGGACCCTCAGATCAAATATCCAAAACCGTTAGTGTGTTGGTAGTGCGGTCACGAGCAGAGACTCATAAAAGATGTGACCCCGTCGCCCCATCTCGAGGACTTGCGGCAAGGGCTAAGAATGCCCGACCACGCCTCATATTCAAGTCTCGGGTACCCTCCAGGTTAACCCGTCTCCACATCACCCGCAATTAAGCTCGCGCGGGTACCCCTCAGGGTCGACGCGTCTTTAGTAACGTGGTTCAGTGTAAAGTCATAGTAACCATAGTAACTATGTGTCTAACGCCAAGGGGAACCCTGAGGAACCACTCTCGATGGATTCCACTCGATGTAATCATCTAGGTGAATGTAAGAGGAACCACCCTCGAGGTTCACACTTGAGGGGTTGCACGACAGAGTTGTATTGGAAGTGGTTAAGGCGGAATCACCCTCGATGACCACGACCGAAATGCTACACTACAGGGTTAACATCAGAAGTGTTGATGAGGTATCACCCTCGACACTCGATAGTACCCCAGTAGTGTCGAGCAACTAAGGGGAAAGTGATGTGTGGTGCCGGGGCCTGGTCTTTAATCCCGTTGATCGGGTCTTTGACGATGAAGCAGGGGCAACAATGACAAGGTGGGGGTCATTGATGGATCACTAACCAACCTATACTAAGCAGTTTAGGATAAGCAGGTAAGGTACAATAGCAGATACAAAAGCAGGCTATGCATCAGAATAGGAGCAAACAATTACAGTAGCAAAATCTAATGCAAGCATGATTGAATGGAATGGGCGATATTGGGATGATCAAAGGGGGCGCTTGCCTGGAAGCTCCGCTGAAAAGGGAAGAAGGGTCGGCGTCGACGTAGTCGAACACAGAGGCAACATCAGTCTCGGGGTCTACCGGAGAGAAGAGGGGAAGAAACAGTAAATACAGAGCAAACAAGGCATCAAAAGGCATAACATGGCAATACGCAGCGCTAGGAGTGTTCTAACGTAGTGCTGCATGATACAGGTGAAGGGGGAAATTCAACCGGGAATGTGTTCCTGGTTCTGGACCTATGTCAGACAGATGACCGAAGGGGTAATGTTCCATGTTCAGATAGTTAGAAGCATCTGAAAGGTAAACGGGCTACGTATTCGGATTCGTCTCGTTTTTCTGAGCAACTTTCATGTAGAAAACATTTTCATCCGAGTTACTGTTTATTAACTACGATTTTCTAAAGTTTAACAGTTTTCTAAAACTATTTAAATTAACAAAAATTCATTATGACGTCAGCATTGCATGGGGATGTCGTCAGCAGTCAACAGACTCACTGACCAGGGTCAAACCTAACCTGTGGGTCCAGCAGGACCCACATGTCAGCCTCTATTAGTCTAACAATAATTTAAACTAAACCAACAGGCTAAGTAGAGGGGTGGGCCCCCCGTGTTAGTGACTAACTAATTACTAATTAATTAACAGATTTTAATTAGCATATTTATTTATTTCTAAAAAACATTTTAAACAAGTAGGGCCCAGATGTCAGTCTCATTGGGTAGCCCAGTCAGCAGTTGACTGGGTCAACCCAGTCAACTGGGCCACCAGGGCCCACTGGTCAGCGACCCAGGGGTGGAGCCCACTGAGCCACGTCAGCGTCGGTGCTGGAGAGAGCTCCGGCGACCAAATCCGTGGCGGCGCTTCGTCGGAACGCGTCGGAATCGCGCTAGGGGGCACCATTTGGACGCGCTTCGGTTCTTTCGAACGGGCTCTCGCCTGCGCATCGATCTGTGGCGGTGGTTTGGCCGGAAACGGCGATGGCTAGCGGCGGAGCGGACGTCGGAGTTCGGCCGTTGGCGTCTACGGTGACGCAGGGCAAGTTAGGCGATGCGGGGAGCGGCGTTGTGCTCCTACGAGCTCTAGGAGACCGACTACGAGCTCGAGGGAGCGTGACGACGACAGTGGCCACGACGGCAAGGCGCACAACGGCGACCAGAGCTCAGGCTCGATGGCGTGCTAGCTATGGCGCGTGAGGGAGCTAACGGAGGAAAACAGGAGGCGGAGCCGAGCGGCTCGCCGATGGCCCTAGGAAGCTTAGGAGCAGCAGAGTCGTCAGAGACGGAGGAGGATCGCTTGCGGCCGAAGCAAAGGGAACGGCTCGATCCCGGCATAGCAGAGCTCTCCTGCTCGCGCTCGTGGTTGAGGACGATGTAGTCGAGACCGGCGGAGACGATGGATAGGACGGCGAAGCGATGCGGTGGCTGTGGACGCGTGGACGATGGAGAACAGTGGCGACCGCGTCGGTCTCCTCTCCAGAAGGAAGGAGAGGGAGAGGGAAGAGGTGGATCTGGGGGAGGAGAGGCGCAAGTGGGGCTGGGGAGACATGATCGAGGCGACAAGGAGGGAGGGGATCCTTATACCCTCGTCGGCGAGGCACGAGGCGACGAGTGGGTTCGACGGCGACCACTCGTGCGGGTCGGTCGAACAGGAGAAAGGGGAAGTCGACAGGGTAGGGGGAGTGGGCCGGCTAGGGTGGGCTGACGGCCAGCTGGGCCGTTTGGCCTAGTGGGGCAGGGGCTTTCTCTCTCTCCCCTCTGCGTTTCCTTTTCTTCTCCTTTTTTCAGCAGCTTTTGCTTTTTCTTTTAGCCACAAAGGACTTTGCAAAACAATATGCCACCGGCCAAAAACAATTTCAAAGAATATTGTGCACTGTCACAAAAAGATTGTAAGGCTTTTGAAAATGTTTCCTTTTTTATAAATTAGAAAGGCATTTAATCTATTGTTCTAGCCACTCATTTAAATAGCTTAGTGCACTTAAACACATTGGAAAAAATGTTGGTTCACTATCAATATTAGTTAAGGATTATTTGGCACTTGACGAACATTTTAGTTTTCATGTTTGACAAATATGAACTTTTGACTTTAGATTGGATTTAAATTTGAATTGTGATTGGATCAAGAGAAGATTAGCAATAGTAATATGATGACATGGCACCATTAATGAGGGATTAATGGAGCATGACACTGGGGTGTTACAACAGTCGTGCCTCTCGGAAAGAAAAAATAAATAATGTGTTTTATTTTTTATTTTTTCCTTCCGGGAGAGGTAGGGACTTATTTCTCGTGGAGTCACAAATTTGCTTCCGTGGGAGGCATAATAGTGCCTGTAACATCCCAAATTTTCAATTTGGAATGTTATACATTAGATCATCATTGCATATTATATTTTATTGCATTTTGGCTTGATCCTAGAAATTCTACGCAACTCAAGGATCAACGGAGAGAGTTGGGGATTTCGTTATTTTCATATTTGAGTTTTTTCCAATTTAGAAAATACGATTATTTGATTTTATTTATTTTATCTTCAATTATTTCTATTATAAAAATAAGAGAGAGGGAATAAAATGACTCTCCCAAAAGAAAGAAATATTGAGGATTTAATACTAAAATCAAATAAGTTTTTTATTTCAGAGTTTTTCGCTGTTTTATTTGAATTTAGGAAAAAAATGCGCGTTTTTCAGAATTGCATTTAGGCCCCAAATAAATATTCATCTTGTCCGGCTCGATTTTAGAGGATGGGAAAATTTTATTTCGGGATTTTTGGAGTCCGTTTAGTATTTTTTAATTGTTTTTCTGCACGTATTTAAAAAAAAACGTGAACTGACCTACCGGGCCGTGCTCGACTAGGACACTTGGCCCGACCGGCCTTTATAATCCAGGGGAGGCCAGCCTGAGCCCACAGCCCCGCCCAAACCCTAGTGCCTCCGCCCCGATCCGTCATCGCCGCCGCTGCCGCCGACGCCGTCACCGCCCTCGTCGCCGCCGCCGTCCTCGTCGCCGCCGCCGCCCTCGCCGCCGCCGCCACCGCCGGCCGCCGCCGCCGCCGCCGGATGCTGCCACCGGAGTTGCCCCGTCGCCGCCGCTGTCACGTGATTCGAGGTAGCCGTCGTTTTTTAAAAAAAATAGTTGTTTGGTTTTTTTTCAAAAAAAACCCGACATGCGTTTTTTTATTAGATCATTTTTTTCGGTTTAGTCTATTTTGCGGACGTCCGTCCGTATGTTCATTTTAACGAACGGTTTTCGTTGTTCAGCCGCAGACAGCGAACGTTCGTTCGTTAGCCTGTTCGTCCTTTTTTCTTTTTCTCGGATTTTCCGCGATTATTCCAGATTACGATTTTTGATCCGATTTTCGTTCTAGTATAACTTTTCGCTCGTTTATCAGAATCAGACATTTCAAGAGCCTACAGTTTCGTCTCGAAACCCTCTTTCCATTTAACCAACTCAAACAAGATTTTGCTACTGTAAAAATTGAGTTAGGTCCAGATTAATAAATGAAGCTTGTTTCTTTCGCCGTTTGACTTTCGTTGCTTCGTTTGATTTGATTCTTTTTGCAAACCGGAGTTCTTAAGTTGAACTTTCTGGTTAGATCTATTATTTGAGTTTTACCTTTGCATTAGATGAGTGCTTATTGTATGCTTTTGCGATAGAGTACCCGGAGTGCGCCGCTTGCTACTACGAGTCTATAGGTTTCACGGATCATCAGCAAGGCAAGTAACACTTTGATCATACCTTTTTACTACCCAGTTTTACTGCATTAGATCAATTCTCAAACAATTGCATGATTAGGGTCTGATTAATATGTGGGTATTGGGAAGTAGATGAGGTAGTACCTATTACCTGTTTTATTATCAAACCTTTGGGAGTTACTTCTACGTTTGCTTATATTGCCATGCTATGCTAGTAGACGTGAATTGGGTGAGTGTATTCATGACAGATGTGAGATTGTTATTTAATGGTTTACTTAAGGTGGCAACTTAAACTCACATCTGGGTGGATTGAGGCACCTGGGGAACCCAGTGTTGCCTGTATTTTTTTGGAAATCCCGGGGTACCGTGTGATTCTCCTATGGACCGCCACCCAGGCTCAAAGGGATCATGAGATTATTCATGCTAGAAACTTCCGTGTGCAGCCACAAGCTACTATGGGCTCTAGCATAGTTGATTAAGTTGTGTGAACTCTTGAAGAGGTAGAGTAGCAGTTGTAGGGGAAAGTAGGTGTAACTGTTTACCCGGAGTAGAGATTTAATGCTTCTGAAAGACTGTGTCTCGGTCATCCATTTCTCAAACACCATGTAGTGCGAGAAATCCAATGGAGGAGATCGAGTCTTGTGGGTAAAAGTGCGCAAACCTCTGCAGAGTCTATAAACTAATCATGGTTAGCCGTGTCCCCGGTTATGGACGTTTTGAGTATCTAGTACCTGGATTATCATGTGAATCTCATCATGTTACTTTAATTTAATCTTGCTGGGTTAATGATGTTACTTAATTGGGATTGAGTTGGAGGAACCTTCTCAATGTTTAACAACCACCATGATAGTTAAATAAAATTTATTCCTTGGCAGTAGGGAAAAAATTGGCTTTATGCAAAACTGTAACCATAGAGCTTTCCACCAGCCATATATGCATGTAGTGATAGCATATTTCTGTTCATTATTTCTCTATGTGTTACATTGCCAGCATGCTCCATGTGCTGACCTATTTTCGGGCTGCAACATTCATGTTGCAGACTTTTCAGACGACGAGTAAGGTGCCTTAGGTCGTGGTCTTATACTCAGTGATGCCATTGGAGTTGATGGACTCGCTTATCTTCCAAGCCTTCCGCTGTTATCGTTATTAGATGGCCTTAAGCCATATTTATTGTAATAAGTTCTCTTTTGAGACATTCGATGTAATAAGTGTGTGATTGCTACTCTATTATAAATCCTTCAAGTACTGTGTGTGTCAGCACTACCGATCCAGGGATGACACTGATGCACAGAGATCAGACTGTTTGAGGTCTGGTCACTACAAGATGGTATCAGAGCACACCTGACTGTAGGAAACGACCACTAAGCTAAAGCCCTAGATCACTACTCTCTCTTCTCATTTCTGACTCCTCATCTTTTCTACTCTTTTAGGAATGGCGGATGCAAGGAACAAGTTCACGCAACCGAATGAAGATACACCCTTTGGACGCCACTTGAAGGAAGTCACTAAGTATCTGAACATCGGAGTACCAAGCTTCACCGGGACCTACATCGCCACTTTACCAGAAGAGGAGTGTTGGATGATTCAAGTTCAAGTTCTAGGAAGGACATTCATGCCCGTCACTAAGCCCATAGAGTTTTCCTTTGATGCACCAACCTGGAGTCTAGGAAAGAGCATGGCAGCCCACATCACTATGGGACGCATTGGAGAAGTTTACCACAAGGATCTCAAGGATACTGTCTACCAGATTTGTGGACACCGAGATGAACAATGGGAGATGATCAGCACCAGGAAGGATAGATCAATTGCAGCTTTCATCCAGGAGTTAAACCAGCACATTCGTCGTCAGGAGAACCAGATGTGCGCAGGCATGATAGATCTGAGGAAGGCTATGACCAAGATCATGGAGCTGGAGGAAGAACTTAAGTCCACACGCGATGGTTATGAGGAGGAAATAGCAACATTCGTGGAGAAGAATAAAGATCTGAAGAAGAAGCTAAAAGTATTTATGGGATTCCCCGCGACTGGAGGAGAAGACGATGATAGCACTTATCCGGAGAACTACATCATCATCGATGACACCGATCCGGAGCCAGACGATAGCGATGATGACTTTGTTGATGAAGCGGAGCAGATATCATGGAGTCTTCGACCGAGCAATTTTTCTAGTCGACCACCATAACAGTAGTAGTATTCCCCCATGTATATAGTATAGTCCGAGCACTTTTGTAACGATAGTTAGACCATTGTATGCCCTTGTTTGATTTGATTGAAGTGAAATTGTTTGCTTTTGTCTCATGTGCATATGGATAGTGTTTTCTCTATAGACCTCATTCTATTCTATATTCTCATCTTTTCTAAACCCTTCAAATGCCTCTGAGACATGACAATGGATTTGCTTTCCCACCGGAGCTCACTCAGTTGATCCAGCAGCAGAGTGCATTGATGTAGATACTAGTCCAGAATCAGAATCAGGGGAACAACAACAACAACAAACCACCACCACCACCACATGTTGATCACTTAGCCCATTTCTTGAGGCTTAATCCACCGGTGTTCTCCAGTAGCACCGAGCCGACAGTTGCAGATGATTGGCTCCGCAAGATGGGGAAGGAGTTAACCACTGCAGGATGCATAGATGCGGAGAAGGTTTGTTTTGCCGCACATCAGCTTGATGGACCCGCATCATCATGGTGGGAGAATTTCACAGCCACATATCCTATCGACACTGTCACATGGGATCAGTTTCAGCAGACTTTCCGTACTGCTCATGTTTCAGCAGGAGCTATGGCCATGAAGAAGCGTGAGTTTCGCAACTTACGCCAAGGAGGACTTACCGTTGGCCAGTATGTGGATGACTTTAGTAAGCTAGCACGTTATGCCCCAGATGACGTTGCTATGGATGCCGCTAAGCAGGAGAAGTTTCTGGAAGGACTGAATGATGAGCTGAGCATGCAGTTGATGGTAGCAACCTTCAACAACTACCAGGAGTTGGTAGATCGCGCTCTCATGATTGAAGGGAAGCAGCAGCAGATTGACAGCCGCAAGAGGAAGTATGGACAAGGGAATTACAATTCTGGAGCTCAGCAGAAGCCTCGTTTTACCCCAAACTCGGGAGGACCTTTTCAGCATACCCATGGAGGAGATAGTTCGCACAACCATAGTGGACCCAAGAATGGTAATGGGAATGGAGGAAGCAACGGACAGAATCGTACCAACCCAATAACCCCAGCCAAGAGGGATCTAAGCCACATTACCTGTTTCAAATGCTAGAAGACTAGACATTATGCCACTGAATGTCCTGAAGCGAAGAATGGAAATGGCAATGGAAGCTTTGGGAAGAAGCCTAACCCTTTCAACAAGGGACAGGTGAACCACGTTATCATGGAGGAGGTTGAAGCCCAGCCAGATGCAGTAATAGGTAAGTTTTTGGTTAAGTCATTTACTGCAATCATTCTTTTTGATACTGGTGCATCGCATTCATACATATCAAGGGGATTTGTGGATAAATATAAACTGCCCACCAAGGTTCTTAGAACACCTATGTTAGTAAGCTCACCAGGAGCGGAGCATATGGCCAATCAAGGATGTTTTCAAGTGCCATTGTCCATAGGCAGGCATGTTTTCCCTTCGGATTTGATAGTATTGGAGTCGCAAGGTTTGGATGTGATTTGGGTATGGATTGGCTATCAATGTATGGAGGAAACATCGATTGCGCTAGTAAGTCGATTTTGCTTACCACCCCAGAAGGAAGAAGGATCAAGTATGTATCCCGGCATGTACCGAGGACTCAAGTAAATTCCTTATCAGGAGTTGTACAGGAGGAAGTACCAGTGGTGAAGGATTTCCCTGACGTATTTCCGGAAGAGTTTCCAGGCATGCCACCGGATAGAGACATTGAGTTTTTGATTGAGCTTTTGCCAGGCACAGGGCCAATATCTAAGAGACCGTACAGGATGCCCGCACAGGATTTGGAGGAAATTAAGAAGCAGATTAAGGAGTTACTGGATAAAGGTTATATTTGCCCAAGTTCTTCACCTTGGGGATCGCCAGTGCTTCTAGTGGAGAAGAAGGATGGATCATTAAGGATGGTTGTTGATTATCGAGGATTGAATGAAGTGACAATCAAGAACAAGTACCCACTACCGATGATCAATGATTTGTTTGACCAGTTGCAAGGAGATAAGGTATTTTCCAAGATCGATCTGCGATCAGGATACCACCAGTTGAAGATTCGGGAGCAGGATATACCTAAGACGGCTTTTACCACCAAGTACGGGCTGTATGAGTATACTGTTATGTCATTTGGTCTGACTAACGCACCCGCCTATTTCATGAACATGATGAACAAGGTGTTTATGGAGTTTCTTGATAAGTTCGTCGTGGTGTTCATTGATGACATTCTGGTCTATGCGAAGAATGAAGAGGAGCATACGGAGCATTTGCGTTTGGTACTTGGGAAGCTCAGAGAACATTAGTTATATGCCAAGATTAGCAAATGTGAGTTTTGGTTGAAGGAAATTGGATTCCTTGGACATGTTATATCCGGAGAAGGAATAGCAGTAGATCCCACCAAAGTTGTCACTGTGACAAATTGGGAAGCACCAACAGCAGTTGGAGAGATCCGGAGTTTTCTTGGACTTGCAGGATACTATCGGAGGTTCATTGAAAATTTCTCGAAGATTGCAAATCCCATGACGGAGTTGTTGAAGAAGGACACCAAGTTCAAATGGACTGAGGAATGTGAGGCCAGTTTTCAGGAGTTGAAGAAACGTTTGGTTACATCACCCGTGTTGATTCTGCCAGATCAATGCAAGGATTATGAGGTGTATTGCGATGCTTCACGTCGAGGACTTGGAGCGGTACTTATGCAGGAGGGAAGAGTTGTTTCGTATGCCGGACGACAGCTTAAGCCCCATGAGTTGAATTATGCTACTCATGATTTGGAGTTAGCAGCCGTTGTGCATGCATTGAAGACTTGGAGACATTTTCTCATCGGTAATCATTGTGAGGTGTACACGGATCATAAGAGTTTGAAGTACATCTTCACACAGAAGGAGTTGAATCTCAGGCAAAGGAGATGGTTGGAGCTCATCAAGGATTATGATATGAGATTGCATTACCACCTCGGAAGGCCTAACGTAGTAGCAGATGCATTGAGCCGCAAGAGCCATGTCAACACACTCTTGATCGGAGAGTTACCGAAGGAGTTGGCTGAGGACCTTCGCGAACTATGTTTGGAGATAGTTCCGAGAGGCTATGTTGCAGCATTGGAGATTCAGTCGACTTTGATGGATAAGATCAGAGAAGCTCAGAAGACTGACAAGGAGATTGCCGAGATAAAGGAGAGGATGAGCAAAGGAAAAGCTAAAGGATTTCGTGAGGATGAGCATGATACCTTATGGTTTGAAGACCGCGTTTATGTGCCCAATGACTCGGAGATCAGGAAGTTGATTTTGCAGGAGGCCCATGATTCATTGTATTCGATTCACCCAGGAAATACCAAGATGTATCTGGATTTGAAGGACACTTTCTGGTGGACCGGAATGAAGAAGGATATTGCAGAGTATGTAGCAGTGTGTGATGTTTGTCAGAGAGTGAAGGCAGGGCATCAGAAGCTAGCAGGATTGCTACAGCCATTGCCGATACCCGATTGGAAGTGGGATAAACTAGGCATGGACTTTATCACGGGATTGCCCAGGACTCGTTCAGGCTATGACTCGATATGGGTTGTAGTCGATCGATTGACGAAGGTAGCTCATTTCATCCCAGTGAAGACCACTTACACCAGTGCTAAGTTGGCAAAGATATACATGACCAGGATCATATGTCTGCATGGAGTTCCGAGGAGCATTGTATCAGATAGAGGAACCCAGTTTACCTCAAAGTTCTGGAATCAGTTGCATGAAACATTGGGTACCAGGCTAGAGTTCAGTACAGTCTTTCATCCGCAGATAGATGGACAAACCGAGAGAGTCAATCAGATTCTGGAGGACATGCTGAGAGCTTGTGCGCTAGATTATGGATCTAGTTGGGACGAGAATTTGCCGTATGCGGAGATCTCTTACAACAACAGTTACCAATCTAGTTTGAAGATGACCCCTTTCGAAGCATTGTACGGAAGGAGGTGTAGGACACCATTATTGTGGGACGAAGTTGGATATCGTCAGTTGTTTGGGCCAGATTTGATTAAAGAGTCTGAACAGAAGGTGAAGTTGATTCGCGATAGGCTCAAGGTAGCCCAGTCCAGGCAGAAGAGCTATGCAGATTCTAAACGCAAGGAGACAGTTTACGAAGTTGGAGACAGAGTTTATCTACGTGTATCTCCACTTCAAGGAGTTAAGCGTTTTGGAGTTAAGGGAAAGTTAGCGCCACGTTTTGTGGGACCATACAAAGTTTTGGAGCGTATGAGAGAAGTTGCTTACAAACTAGAATTGACCGAAGGATTGTCAGGAGTTCATGATGTGTTCCACATTTCACAGTTGAAGAAGTGCCACACAGAGATGGCTGACATACCACTGAGAGATACAGTGCCGTGATACGTCTCCAACGTATCTATAATTTTTTATTGCTCCGTGCTACTTTATCTACTGTTTTAGGCAATATTGGGCTTTATTATCCACTTTTATATTATTTTTGGGACTAACCTATTAATCGGATGCCCAGCCCAGATTTGTTGTTTTATGCCTATTTCAGTGTTTCAAGGAAAAGGAATATCAAACGGAGTCAAAACGGGATGGAATCAACTGGAGAAGTTATTTTTGGAAGGAAAGCAACCTGATAGACTTGGAGTGCACGTCAGGGGAGTCCCGGGCTGCCCACGAGGGTGGGGGCGCACCCCCCCCCCTAGGGAGCGCCCCCTGCCTCGTGAGCACCCCGGAGGTCCACCGACGTACCCCTTTCTCCCATATATACCTACGTACCCTAAAACTTCCAAAAAAAGAAGATAGATCGAGAGTTCCGCTACCGCAAGCCTCTGCAGCCACCAAAAACCTCTCGGGAGCCCGTTCCAGCATCCTGCCGGGGGGGGGGGGACCCATCACCGGTGGCCATCTTCATCATCCCAGCACTATACATGATGAGGAAGGAGTAGTTCACCCTCGGGGCTGAGGGTATGTACCAGTAGCTATGTGTTTGATCTCTCTCTCTCTCTCTCTCTCTCGTGTTCTCTCTCATGTTCCCTCTATGGCACGATCCTGATGTATCCCGAGCTTTGCTATTGTAGTTGGATCTTATGATGTTTCTCCCCCTCTACTCTCTTGTGATGAATTGAGTTTCCCCTTTGAAGTTATATTATTGGATTGAGACTTTTGTGAGAACACTTGATGTATGTCTTGCCGTGCTTATCTGTGGTGACAATGGGATATCATGTGCCTCTTGATATATGTTTTGGTGACCAACTTGCGGGTTCCGCCCATGAACCTATGCATAGGGGTTGGCACACGTTCTTGACTCTCCGATAGAAACTTTGGGGCACTCTTTGAAGTAATTTTGTGTTGGTTGGATGAATCTGAGATTGTGTGATGCATATCGTATAATAATGCCCACGGATACTTGAGGTGACAATGGAGTATCTAGGTGACATTAGGGTTTTGGTTAATTTGTGTCTTAAGGTGTTATTCTAGTACGAACTCTTTTATAGATCGATCCGAAAGAATAACTTTGAGGTGGTTTCGTACCCTACCATAATCTCTACGTTTGTTCTCCGCTATTAGTTGCTTTGGAGTGACTCTTTATTGCATGTTGAGGGCTTGTTATATGATCTATCTATGTTATTATTGTTGAGAGAACTTGCACTAGTGAAAATATGAACCCTAGGCCTTGTTTCCTACCATTGCAATACCGTTTACGCTCACTTTTACCGCTCACTACCTTGCTGTTTTTATTATTTCAGATTACAAATACCTATATCTACTATCTATTTTGCACTTGTATCTTCATCTCTTCGCCGAACTAGTGCACCTATACAATTTACCATTGTATTGGGTGTGTTGGGGACACAAGGGACTCTTTGTTATTTGGTTGCAGGGTTGTTTGAGAGAGACCATCTTCATCCTACGCCTCCTACGGATTGATAAACCTTAGGTCATCCACTTGAGGGAAATTTGCTACTATCCTACAAACCTGTGCACTTGCAGGCCCAACAACGTCTATAAGAAGAAGGTTGTGTAGTAGACATCATGCCGCTGGAAGTGATTCAGCTGGATAGCGATTTGACCTATGAGCAAAAATCAGTCAAGATTCTCGAGTTTGCCAACCAAGTCTCGCGCAGCAATGTTATCAAGTTTTGCAAAGTTTAGTGGAGCCACCATACTGAAGATGAAGCCACCTGGGAGCGAGAGGAAGATCTGCTGAAGGACCACCCTCACCTATTTTCTAGCCAACCAGAATCTCGAGGGCGAGATTCATCTTAAGGGGGGGTAGGTTTGTAACATCCCAAATTTTTTATTTGGAATGTTATACATTAGATCATCATTGCATATCATATTTTATTGCATTTTGGCTTGATCCTAGAAATTCTACGCAACTCAAGGACCCATGGAGAGAGTTGGGGATTTCGTTATTTTCATATTTGAGTTTTCTCAAATTTAGAAAATAGGATCATTTGATTTTATTTATTTTATCTTCAATTATTTCTATTATAAAAATAAGAGAGAGGGAATAAAATGACTTTCCAAAAAAAAGAATTATTGAGGATTTAATATTAAAATCAAATAAGTTTTTTATTTCGGAGTTTTCCGCTGTTTTATTTGAATTTAGGAAAAATGCGCGTTTTTCAAAATTGCATTTAGGCCCCAAATAAATGTTCATCTTGTTGGCTCGATTTTAGAGAACGGGGAAAATTTATTTCGGGATTTTTGGACTCCGTTTAGTATTTCTTTTAATTGTTTTTCTGTGCGTATTATTTTTTAAGGAAATGCGAACCGACCTACTGGGCCGTGCCCGACTAGGACACTTGGCCCGTCCGACCTTTATAAGCCGGGGGAGCCCAGCCCGAGCCGCCCCAGCCCCGCCCTAACCCTAGTGCCGCCGCTGCCGCCGCCGCCGCCGCCGCCGGACGCCGCCGTCGACCCCGCCACCGGAGTTGCCCCGCCGCCGCCGCGGTCACGTGATTCGAGGTAGCCGTCGTTTTAAAAAAATAGTTGTTCGTTTTTTTTCGAAAAAAATTGACACGCATTTTTTTATTAGATCGGTTTTTTTTCGGTTTAGTCTATTTTGCGGACGTCCGTCCGTACGTTCGTTTTAACGAACGGTTTTCGTTGTTTAGCCGTAAATAGCGAACGTTCGTTCGTTAGCCTGTTCGTCCATTTTTCTTTTTCTCAGATTTTCCGCGATTATTCCAGATCGCGATTTCTGATCCAATTTTCGTTCTAGTATAACTTTTCGCTCGTTTATCGGAATCAGACGATTCAAGCGCCCAGAGTTTCTCTCAAAACCCTCTTTCCGTTTAATCAACTCAAACAAGATTTTGCTACTGTAAAAATTGACTTAGGTCCAGATTAGTAAACGAGGCTTGTTTCTTTCGCCATTTGACTTCCGTTGCTTCGTTTGATTTGATTCTTTTTGCAAACCGGAGTTCTTAAGTTGAACTTTCTGGTTAGATCTCTTATTTGAGTTTTACCTTTGCATTAGATGAGTGCTTATTGTATGCTTGTTTGTTTGCGATAGAGTACCCGGAGTGCGCCGCTTGCTACTACGAGTCTCTAGGTTTCACGGATCATCAGCAAGGCAAGTAACACTTTGATCATACCTTTTTACTACCCAGTTTTATTGCATTAGATCAATCCTCAAACAATTGCGTGATTAGGATCTGATTAATATGTGGGTATTGGGAAGTAGATGAGGTAGTACCTATTACCTGTTTTATTATCAAACCTTTGGGAGTTACTTCTACGTTTGCTTATATTGCCATGCTATGCTAGTAGACGTGGATTGGGTGAGTGTATTCATGACAGATGTGAGATTGTTATTTAATGGTTTACTTAAGGTGGCAACTTAAACTCACATCTGGGTGGATTGAGGCACCTGGGGAACCCAGTGTTGCCTGTATTTTTTTGGAAATCCTGGGGTACCGTGTGATTCTCCTATGGACCGCCACCCAGGTTCAAAGGGATCATGAGATTATTCATGCTAGAAACTTCCGTGTGCAGCCACAAGCTACTATGGGCTCTAGCATAGTTGATTAAGTTGTGTGAACTCTTGAAGAGGTAGACTAGCAGATGTAGGGGAAAGTAGGTGTATCTGTCTACCCGGAGTAGAGAGTTAATGCTTCTGAAAGACTGTGTCTCGTTCATCCGTTTCTCAAACACCATGTAGTGCGGAAATCCAACGGAGGAGATCAAGTCTTGTGGGTAAAAGTGCGCAAACCTCTGCAGAGTCTATAAACTAATCATGGTTAGCCGTGTCCCCGGTTATGGACGTTTTGAGTATCTAGTACCTGGATTATCATGTGAATCTCATCATGTTACTTTAATTTAATCTTGCTAGGTTAATGATGTTAGTTAATTGGTTAAATAAAATTTATTCCTTTGCAGTAGGGAAAAATTGGCTTTATGCAAAATTGTAACCATAGAGCTTTCCACCAGCCATATATGCATGTAGTGATAGTATATTTTTGTTTATTATTTCTCTATGTGTTACATTGCCAGCATGTTCCATGTGCTGACCCGTTTTCGGGCTGCAACATTCATGTTGCAGACTTTTCAGACCTTAGGTCGTGGTCTTATACTCAGTGATGCCGTTGGAGTTGATGGACTCGCTTATCTTCCAAGCCTTCCGCTGTTATCGTTATTAGATGGCCTTAAGCCATATTTATTGTAATAAGTTCTCTTTTGAGACATTCGATGTAATAAGTGTGTGATTGCTACTCTGTTATAAATCCTTCAAGTATTGTGCGTGTCAGCATTACCGGTCTAGGGATGACACTGATGCACAGAGATCAGACTGTTTGAGGTCTGGTCGCTACAGTGCCTCTTGGAAAAGAAGAAAAAACACATATTATTATTTTCTTTCTATGGGAGGCACAATCGTGTTTTATTTTTTTTCTGCGAGAGGTACGAATTTACTTCTCGTGCAGACACAGATTTGCTTCTGCGAGAGGCACAATTGTGCCTCTTCGAATAGGGAAAAAACATGCTCTCGATTTGGATTTTTTTGTCCAGATTTTTTCCTGAAAAAAAGGGTTTCTCGAAACCTATCAACACAGGATCTAGTTTTGAACAGTTCGATGTGATGAATCCAACGGTGAAAACGGTTCTACATTTGAACACACGGTTTAAAAGATAAATCGTTCTTAATAAAAGAATTTACCGAAAAAGGAAACTTGCATGTTGCAACACTGTGCCACTTGTCACAACCTGAGAAGATGAAAGTGATATTCCAAAGAGTTTCCTTAATTAGCGATTTTGATGATTTTGCTATAGTGCACGGCTGGCACTTGCATGGTACAATGGGCTAGCCCGGTCGCGTAGCGCCTGCGCGAAGCTCAAATCATTTGAGGCAACACTCAGTCAAATAGGGAAGCTACTATATGAAGGATTCCTAAAAAAATCTACTATATGAAGGACCCTTGCCGGGCTCCTGCAGGGGTCTGTTTTTTGGAAAGCTAGTGCGTCAAATGGTGAATCCTCTGAGCGCTCTCACTAGATTTTGGTTTTTATTTCTTATATGTGTTTCTAGATTTTAGTTGGTTTGTGTTTTGCTTTTTTGTTTTTGCATGTTCTCGAAGAAAAAAGAAATTGTGAACCTCAGTTGTGTTTCTCGAAAAAGAAATCTGTTCTTTCAGAAGAAGCACAAATTTGCTTCTTGCAAAAGCATAAATTTACTTCTGCGAGAAGTACAACTATGCTTCTCAAAAAATGTCCTTCCATGACAAGAACAGTATTGCTCCTTGTGGAAGTATAGATTTGCTTTCGCAAGAAGCACAAAAAATATGTTTCTTGTAAAGGGACAAAAGTGAAAAACCGCAATCGTGCTTCCAGGCTCTGATTTTTTATACATTTTCTTTATTAATTGTTTTCAGTTTTCTTCCTTTCCCGGTTTTTACGGGTTCCGTTGTTTTCGTGAAAATAGTTCATCAAATCTATTAACATGATATCTAATTTCGAAGATCTCGATACAAGAAATCCAACAATGAAAATGGTTTGGAATTTAGATCCACAGTTTCTAGAGACAAAATATTTTGAATAAAAAAATCTTTGAAAAGGGTGAAAATACAAGTGACGCACGTGCAATGCACCATTTGTCAGCGTCTGATAAGGTGATGTGACCTTTGCAAGGGATACCCATTAAGTAGTTACTAGCACATAAGCCCGTGCGTTGCAACGGGAGAAAAAATTGACATGCATTTTAATAACACAACACCCTTGCTTCGCAACGGAGAAAACATCAATTATCATGAACCAGATGGCAATACAACTAAATAAACAAAATATAAGAAAATGATTTGAGTGAGGCAACTATGATCTCAACGCACGTCGAGGCAATGCCATTGACTGAGGGAGAACAGTGAAGACAACGTCGCAATGGCGGCCATAAATAAATATCCATGATGCTAGCCTCCATATCGATAGCGCCAGCATAGATGGGCAGGGAGCCCATCGCAGCCGGCAGTCACGATCGTCCATGATGCTTGCATACATCTTAATGGTGCCAACACGGATGAGCGTGCAGCCCCGACATGAGTTGAAACAGGTTTTAGTCTTACTTGCCCATACCTGGCCATGGGCCGGGCCTAAAAACGCCTGCGGCAGAAAACTGATTCCCAGGCCCTACCATCGGGCCTAGTTTTCAAGCCCAAGCTTGGCCCGTCTGGTAAAAAGCCCTGAAAAGCCCTTAGGGCCTAGGGCTGTGGGACGGGCCTCTTCCTTTAAATACCAATATGCCAAGCTCAAGCTCATCCAGGCCCTGCTGGTGGGCTCAAAACTCAGGCCCAAGCCCGGCCCACGGGCAAGCCCATCGGGCATAAGCCCTAGATTTTAGGGCTGGGCCTCGATGGGCCGACAGGGCCGGGCCGGAGATGGCCAGGACAATACTTGCCCCTGCATCATGGCTTCACGGCCTCCATAACGTCCATCATTTTTTAGAGGAAAGTCATACGCCTAACTTTACAAATAAAGCCACCGTACAGAGTTCAACATGACCACAACCATATCACAAACCGGGCACAACCAAGTACAAAGTTTAAGTGTTACATGTCACGCAGGCCAAGCGTAAGTGGCGCGCAGGCCAACAAGCAACCCAAAGACACAAACACACATACCACCACCTAGCACCAAAACACAATATCCTCCGGTAAGACTCTATCCATTAGGATCATAAAAAAGATGAAGCCGAAGCCCGTACTCTAGCACACAGAAAATCGAATGCATCTATATCTGAAGCCTTAATCAATGATCTCCACTGTTGACACCAGTCCGGAGTAAGTCCATACCCACCTGCTGGCTCTGCGCCACACAGATGTTTGCTGTTCTAGTCGCTTCATTCCGACTCCTCTTGGCTTTGGCTCACGCGACAGTCTCCTCCATGGACTCCCCAATTTTGCCATGCTGATTTTGTGTCGGAGCGCTCCTCGTTGCAAAGCTTAGCCGCCAGCTCAACCTTGCTGGAGTGTCTACGTCATGCAGCGGACGACCCCGCCGACAAATTGGGCCTGCGAGCTCTTCCTCAACCTGATGACTCTTGATGCTTGTTCTAAATAACTATACTCTAAATTATGCTACAATTACTTTTGATATCTAGTGTGTCTTTACCAAATTTAGATTTAATATTGATGTTAAATTCATTCAAAAACCAATAATAAATTCAAATCAAATAATTTCTCAACCGTATAAACAATACAATAAATAATCTAAATTTTCACTTTAAACAAAAGCATTAGATATATGCAAGTCACATTTTTTTAATACAAATATTGTTTTGAAAATCAAGTGATTTCTATATTTTTTGGAGCAATGGTATCTTCCTTTTGAGGTAAGTAAAATGAGTAAGCCCTCAGTGCCTTATACATTGCGTCTGATAGATGTGCACCGCTTTAATAGGTGCTCCCGGTCTCTCCTATACATTGCCAGCGCTGCACAACTTATACGTACTTCCTAAAAAAAGCTATCTTGACTTGAGAAATACAAACGCAAAAAATGGTTTGGGTTTTGGAATCACGGTTCTAGAGATATACCATTTTAAATAAACAAATTAAAAAAAAGGAAAAACACCCACTTTGCCACAAGTGACGCACGTGCAGTGCACCACTTGTCAGCGCATGAGAAGATGAGGTGACCTTTGCAAGGGGCACATCTTAATTAGTGATTTCCCTGTTGTAGGTGCTCCCGGTCCCTTATACATTGCGTCTGATAGACGTGCTCTCGGTCTCCTATACATTGCAAGCGCAACACAACTAGTATTTCCTAAAAAACTCCGCTCCAATAGGTGTGCACCACTTCATTGGGCCTTCTTTGGTTCATAGGGTAGGAAAATCATAGGAATAAGAAAGTCATAGGAAATAAGATGACATGTATCTCGAGTAGGAATAGGAAAGGAGATGCTATTTGATTCACATCATATGATTTTTTTCCATTGAGTCTAAGTTAATGTTTATTTACATGGAAGGAGCAGGTCGCAAGGACCAGAGGGTATGCTGATGCTGCTCAGGTATCTAGTAATATCTGATTCATGCATCATGTACAGCCAGCCATTGATCAAGTTCCAACTCAAATAGTGGTTGAGCAAGTTGAATTATCTGGTACGCTTTAGAACTGACCTGTGAACATTGATTGGCAGCAAATGAGTCATCTCTCTCAGAAGTCTGAAGGATTGTTCATCATAGAAATGTTCAGTTGATAGATTTCCGAGTTGTCCTGAATTCGGCATCCACGGCCAAATCCAGGTACCTACAAACTCCCCTCTGTTCTGTTTTAGACCAACTCTATTTTTTCTGCCAGTCAAATGGACCGTAATACTAGTGCCATTGTGTAGCTAGATAGATCATTGTTGGTTCTGATGCTTATTGATTGACACACCAAGTGCTGTTACTGCTGATGATTACTAGTACTACAGCAATAATACATCTGCAAGCAAGAGTTAAATGGAAATGACCTGACAGTAAAGGGTACAATGTTGGTAATACATCTGATGTTGCTGATGCCTTCTTGCTTGCTTGCGAATAACCTAGGAATTACTTCTACTTGGTGCACAACCTTTGCTTGTTGCAATTTGCCTCAAAAGCTTGGATTCAGAAGCTATAATAAGATTTGGTTCTGCCTTGGAATTCCTTATCTCCTTTCACTTGTGGTCATGCCTAGCACTGTATCCTTCTTAAGTTGGGTTTTCCCTAATTTCTAGGATTGTTCTGTTTGGTACTGCTTATAATTCAAATGAAACTATGCTGCTGCCATATGCTTTTGTTTCTGCTATTGTTACTTAGTGCTCTATAGGCTACTGCAGGTTCATTGTGAGTTCCTAGTAGTGGTCTTGGTTCATTGTTTAATTCCAGGATGTGTGAGTTCCTAGTAGGGAACACATGGACATGAGACATCAACGCGGGGCTACGGTGGCAACAATGATGACGACATCGATATTGACACGGGGCTGCGGCGGCGGCGACGGCGACAATGACGACATCATCACGGTGCTGCTGCGGCGGTGACGACGACATCGTCACGGTGCTGCCGCAATGACGACAATGACGACATCACACCACCAACACAGGTGTGTGTGTGTGTGTGTGTGTGTGTGTGTGCACGTGTGTGTGTGTGTGATTGATTGTATGCATAACATGTGTGTTTTATGAAATGCATGTATGTGAGTACTATGAAATGTATGTCTAAACCGGAATAGGTAGATTTCTATATTTTTTAAATCCTAATTAGTTACTAGTAGCATGGGTGTATCATAGAGACACTACTATTCCGTCAGAGCAACTCTAGCAGACCCCGCAAAACGCCCGGCCCGCAAAACTTCCGGCGAGTATGCGGGCTTGGCCCAATTTTTCGGCCAGAACAGAGCTCGCATACTCGCCCGGCCCGCAATTTTTTTTGCCGCAACCCGCAAACCGCACACCCCGAGCACTATAACTGCGATTCCGTCATTTTGCGGGTCCAAACCCTATCCCTCCGCTGCCGCGAGACACCCGATTCCCCTTTCCCCTCTCCACATTTCTCGCCGCCGGCGACCACCCGTCCTGCCTCCAGCCGCCATGTGGGGCCGAATGTGGAGCTCCGGACGCGGCTCCGGCAACAGATCCGGCCGTGAGAGGGACCCGAAGCGCAAGCGGCGCATCCAGACGGACGGCGCGAGGAAGCGCGGCGCTCGGAGGTGGACCAACCATGGGATGTCGCCGCCGGCGAGCTTCAACCGACGCGAGATGGAGGAGTATGACTGCCGGCGCGCGTCCTTCTCCTCCGCGAGATCTTCCTACGCCGGATCCTCCTCGTCCTCCGGCGCGGGCTTTCTCCCCGTGAAGAGGGAGTGGTCGGAGGACGAGGAGGAGCCGGAGGAGCCGGCGCCTTTCGCCTTCGTCCCGGTGGAGGAGCCCAAGGAGCCCACTCCGCTCGGCCGCCGCGGAGTCATCGGGCCCGAGGACTACGTTGTCGACTTCGACGCCGTTGCTGCCGCCATCGCCGAGCGGAACATGCGCGAGGAGACGGAGCGTCGGCGCCGCGCCGAGGAGCTCGAAGCCCTGAGTGGCGGCAGGCGGTCGCCGCCAGCGTCGCCGCCAACGAGAAGGTTGAGGAGTGGCGCCGCATCCACGCGGAGCAAGCGGCGAAGTACATCGACCTGTGCAGCTCCGGCGAGGAGGATTGAGCGTCGCTCGGCCTCCACGGCGTCGTCCATTTTGCCGCGACCTCACCGTCGTCAGATCCGACCCCCTCTACTACTAGTTAACGTAGCATGTAGTATGATCTATGCTTAATTTGTTGATCATGTAGTATGTATGAACTCTGTAGTATGTAATGTGATGAACTATGTTTGTGCAATTTCTCCTGCGAAAGTGTTTTTTTCAAATTATGCAGGTTTAGATACAGTATCTGATCGGCCGTGCATGTTTTCCACCCGCAAACGCGTTTTGCGGGTCGAATTTTTGCGGGGTCTGCTAGAGTTGCTCTTAGTAGTAGCGCGGGCTTGGAATAGTAGTAGCGCGGGGCACCAGCGCTACCGGTATGTCTATTTACTAGTAGCGTGGGGTAAAACACACGCTACTGCTAAAAAATAGTTGTAGCGTTCTAGTAGTAGCACGGGAACCTGCGATACTGGTAGTCCAAAAACCAACGCTACTGCTAAGGTTTTGCCTAGTAGTGATGAAATGTGAAGAATAGAAAGAATTCCTCCATAGAAATAGGATTCCATTCCTACAAACCAAAGGGCTATAAAGGAATTTTTCCTATAGAAATCATATCCTATGAAATTCCTATAAGATTCCTCTAAATCAAATCAAAGGAGGCCTAGATTCTCCCGATTTGGTTCATAAGTCCTAGGACTTTTTTTAGTCCCAACTTATAAGTCCCAAGTACCTAAAAAGTCCCTACCCGTTTGATTCCTGGGACTTAACATGGACTGAAAGACCATATTACAACTATAAGTCCCTATAAGACTCTCCTTGAGAGTCTTATTTTATAAGTCGCAAATGCCCACTTTAAGTCCCTATAAGTCCCTCCTGTTTGGTTTAGATGGGACTTATAGGGACTTTTTTAAGTCCCAAAACCAACAAGTCCCTGAAAACAAACACCCTCTAATACTTCCTAAATAAAAGTAGGAAGCACGGGATTGAACTCCACACCAACTGGTAGCGAACGCTGGTACGTAGGCACCGGAATACATGATCTTTGGTGCCCATGTATGAAGCATGACTTATAAGAACTTTGTGCGGCGGCAGATCTATTTCTTTTTTAGAATTTCAAACACAATTTTTATAGAAAAGCGAATATTTATTGAAACAAAAACGTTTTCCAATCTATGAACAATTGTTCTAAATTTAGATTTTTTTTAACGTGAACATTATTTTTGAAACCTCAAAAAAAAATTAATCTTGAACAATTTTTTGAAAAAGAGGAGATTTTTTTTAAATGCAAACCTGTTTTGAAAACATGAACATCTTTCGAAGAGGGGGTGGTGGTGGTGGTGGTGGTTGTTGTTGTTATAGTCACTCATTGTAGGGAGCACCATTTTGGCTCTGGGGAGCATATGCTACCGTGTGAATAGTAAATTTAAAACAAATAATAGTAAATCTTTAAATTTTGAATTTTTTTGTGTAGATGTTCAAGAGTGTAACAAGCTTGCTTGATAATTTACATGCAAAACGGAATAGCAGTTCTTTGTCGGTGAAAAAACACAATTAAGTGTAACATTTGGAGGTAACATCGTTCGATTTGTTTTTGTTTTTTGCACAAATCAAAATGCTTAAGATTTCCCTCTAAAAATTTGTGGGTAGCATTTGAGTGTGACAATGAACACATGTACTTTTTATTTTATTTTGACATTTACAAAATACATTTTGGGCGAGCAGGAGCATATGCTTCCTAGAGTCAAATTGGATTTCCGCTCTATTTTCGTTTGATACATGTAGAGCAAAGAATTATCTTTATACTCATGTTACTTGCAATTTCAGAGTTTGCCATCCAAACATGATTTGATGTTGAAACCTCACTTGGATTTCATAAGCCAATTCACTGAACAACCAAACAAGTGAATTCGTATTCATGCCCATTTCAATTCCTTTGTTCTCTAATATAGACATCCAAACACAACATAGTAGTAATCGTCTTATTTGATCACTTCAACCATTTTCAAGTACCTCATACCAATTGCAAGGCATATGATATTTTTATCATATGGGGACGGTTTTTAATGAGCTTGATTTTTTTTTCATTTTTGCCACTTCACACTTATCTGTCCCTATATGAGTGCGAGCTCGAGTAGTCCGCGGTCGTTGAGAAAGAAGGGCACGTTTTAGATCTCATGCCTGCCATTGCCAATAATTTGCTTCTTTTTATGCCACTTATGTATAATACTGGTTTTGGGTTTCCATTTTATAAATATTTCAGCCATAGTCGAAATCACTGAAATTCACCGAATTTCAGTCAAAGACTAAAATTTTCATTTGAATTTGAATGGGATAAAGAGACCCCAAGCATATATTTTAAAATCATAAATAAGTAAAATTTCGTGTTCTACTAAAATTGCTAAAATATTTGATAGAAAGAAAGCTATTTTAGTATGTACCGAAATAAATAAAATTTTCTGAAATTTTGATGAAATTACACAGAAATATTGGAAAAAACTTATGGTGTGGCCATTGGTAATGTTGACACCAGTCACCAAGGCTGTGTTTGGTTACCCGCATCGATTTTGGTTGCGTTGCATGTGATTCTCAGATGGGCTTGGTTGAGCAAAAACAACCTATAAACCATCGTCAGCATATAGTTTGGTTGCCCATATATACGTTAGCTGCATGAGGGAACTGACAACATCGTCAGGCATCACAACTTCCTCCTCAGGCACCAGTTCATCAACACCACATTGCAGGATCAAGTTATTCAGAATGCAACAAGTAAGAACAAGCTTAACCCGAGTGGGGGAAATGTGGAATGGCTACAAAGGCCCTCTCAATAGTAACTCTAAGGCTGGAGTGTTTGAGATTGAACAGCTCCTCTCGAGTCCTAAGATAGTTCCTACCAGCGAACTTGTTTAAATGGTACCTGGTTTTCCTGACGGGTGGAAGAATACCTGGTCGACATGCATAGCCAGCATCTCCTAGGTAGAACTCGCCATCGGGGATGTTGATGCCATCAGGACGACTCATGCTGTCACTGAGAATGTTAGCATCATGTGCCGACCCTTCCCAGCCAGCCAACACATAGGTGAACTTCATCTCGAAGTCAACAACAGCAACCACATTCTGGCTTGTGTAGTGCTTCCTCCCCCTGTATGCTACAGATTGTGACTGAGGCACTTTGATAGTGACATGAGTACCATCTATTACCCCAATGCAATTCTGGAATGGCAAATGAAGATTGTGTTAGTGCTCACCTTGAACAATGCAAGCATATCAAGCCATGAAGCACATACTCTCAGTGCTCACCTTGAAGTATGAACACCATCTTGGGCTGGTGCGAATCTTGGTAGGAGTCCGGCCGGTTGATTACTTGATCATCTCTCCTCTGAGCTCCCCAATAGTATAGAGCACTTGCTTGAAGTACCTTGAGATGGTCTCCATTGATCTCCTGAACGTGTTGTGTATAACCCTGGACCTCTAATTATGGCCAACAACACAGAGGAACATGGCCACTTGCTCTTCCACACTGGTGTGGATGCTATCTTGTAGTAGCACCCTGCTCCTGAAGGTCCAGACAAGTCTGGCAAATGGTGCTCTTTTCATTTGAAGCATCCACAGGGCCTTTGTGTTGTTGCAGTTGTAGATGTAGTTTAGATTGGTGATCCTCTGTTGCTCCCGCATAAGCATTGGAGCATAACAGATGTCAGGTCTCTCACCACGATGAATAACTCTCATGTGCATGAACATGACCCATGCGTGAATCACAGTAATCAGTGCCGCTGCCTACCAGTCTCATCCGTGCGTCCATAACCTAGTTGACATCGAGGGTCTGTTGAGCATGGGGAAATCGATCCTAACAATAGACCTAACATACGGGAGATGGGGTGTTGCTTACCGGCATCGGAGACGAGGACGACGAAGGGGGGAGGGGGGGCATGGCTGAGGTAAGGACGACTCGATGGTGACCAACATGAAGGGGATCACTAGCTCCTGCAGCTGGATAGTGTTGTTGCCACCTCCCGCGTCCGCCACCACCTCTTGTGCAGATCTGAGTTGGCGCAGTTGTCGGTGGTGACGGTAGAGGAAGTGGTTGTCCTAGAGGTAGTGGTGACCGAGTAATTGGGGGGGGGGGGGGGGGGGGGGAGTCTAGATTTGGCACCGTGCGACCGCGCCCGATCTCCATCTTCCGCCACCCCCTTGTTTTCGTGTTGCTCCCCTGCGTGCGAGCTTGCGCCGCACTGAGCCTGACTCGCTAGAAACTACCGATTCGAGGATTCCCGGTGAGCCAGGCACTGGACTGCTTTAAGCTTCGTGCCCATGCAAGCCAGCCCACCCCGTATGCAACCAAACAGACATTTCGTGGCCCAACTCGACCTGGTTGGCCCTAATGCAGGCAACCAAACACGCCCCAAATACAGAGTTCTTTTTGAGAGTTTTACCCAGGGCGTTTGTGGTTCCATCTGCTCCTCTGGAGCCGGCCACCGGCCTTAGGCGAAGCGCTGGACTGCACGCCGGCTGGCTTCATCTCTGTGGCTGGCGCCACCGGGGCATGGTCGGCAACATATTTGAAATGGTCTTGAGCTGGTTACAATGAACTGTGGCTCGTCTGTGGGTATGTTACGTAGCTAGCGCCAGGCATGGGCGGATGGGCCGCACCGCCGGACACATTATGTTGGCATGGGCATGGGACGAGCATGCGGTTGACATTTGGTAAGTTCCCGGCCGGAATGTGGATGCTACTAATGCACTGAGCTGTGAGCAGCTAGTTCCCTTTTCGGCTCATCTGAACTGGAGCACGGACCTAGAACAGGCTGCTGATAATTGGGCATAGAATGTGCTGACAGCGACAGAGTATATTCTTGTCCACAGCTGTATTATCATCTTGATTCACGAGTTAAGGAGTGAGTGAGTGAGTGGCTAGTTGATTTTCTTTTTCTTTTTGGCGTCATGCATATCGTAAGATTTCAGTCATGCATGACATTTTAGCACACTGCATCGTGCAAATTACCGATGTAAGTAAAAAAACTAGAGAAGAGCTCAATCTACAAGGACAGGGACAAGGACGTTCCTGGTTCACAGGTGCATGCATCGCGATCGAAGAACCCTGAGGTCGACTCGACTTTCCAGTCACCTGTTTATAAAGTATTTACCACTTGCAGGCGATTAACCCAGGGTCCAAACGCAGGGAGACAAAATAAGACCGAAAAATATCAATCAAATAAGAAACGTCGCAGGTAAATTTACTGGCACGCTGGACTTGAGACGCGACCTGTCTGAGCCCTGTGCCCATCCTCCCATACACGCCTAACAAGGAATGGTTATTTTACTTTGGAAATTAAGCAAGGGTTTATGTGTGACAGTGCAATTAATTTCATCGATCCTACGCATGCAGGGCCGGCTCAATGGTACTACTATGACAGCAACGCCAGAAGCGCTAAACATAACTGGAACAAGGATGATCAGTGTAAACAGAGCAAGCATCATAACTGGAGTAAGAATCGATCAGTGTGGTGATGATGCCTGTACTAGTATTATATTTTGCACAAGAGGATACTTCAGACTTAAGAGCGAAGCAGCTCCATATACATGTACTCCCTCCGTCTCAAAATAAGTTAGTATAAAGTTGTATTAAGTTAAGACACTTATTTTGGGATGAGTAAGTATATTTTTTTCGAGAAAAGGCCGAAGGCCAGCTTTTCTACGTACCCATCCATATTGCACACCATATCTACAGCTAGGGCAGAGTCATGAGGGATAGCGAGGGCAGCTGCTAGGCACCAGTGCCGGCCGGCCGTGCACAATCTTTTATTCACACAGCTGCTGGCGATGACAACAGCAATTCTGCCTGCCAATCTCAGTCTCTGTCCCTGTCCCCCCGGTTCTGCAAATATATTAGCCCCCGGCCTCCCCTCACACACGCACTTCGTCAAACCTTCGCTTAATCCCCACAGATCCTCATTCATATCGATTGATCATCGCAGCTAGCTAGGTTGCGGCAACATGGAGAGCGGCAGCACGGCGGCGTCCAGCGACGAGGCCGTGAGATCGCCCGGCGGGACGACGGCGGTGGCGGCCGCGGCGCCTAGCGCTCGGCCCTACTACGAGTGCGTGTTCTGCAAGCGCGGGTTCACCACGGCGCAGGCGCTGGGCGGGCACATGAACATCCACCGCCGGGACCGCGCCAAGCCCGCCCGCCTCACGACGTCAGCTTCCCGCAACACAGAGTGCAACTTGGCGTACCCCCCACCGCTGCCGGCCACGTCCCTGATGAGCAGTGGCGACTTCGCCATGTTGTACTACGGCCGACACACCGGAGCCGGAGTGGACGCGGAGGTCGTGAGCCCTGGTAGCCCGACCCCGAGGGAGCTGAGCCTGTTCGGTGCGGACGACGACAGTCACGACGACCGTGACGACTGCTTGGAACTGGGCCTTCGGTGCCATGGAAGCAGCGGCGGCGACGGGTCGGAGCGGCGGCAGGACGGCGAGCTGCCGGAGAGGAAGCTGGACCTGGAGCTCAGGCTCGGGCCCGGGCCTCGTCCGAGGCACTGATCACTCGCACGGTACCCTGGTGCAACTCAGACACAGGAACGCACTCATCTATTCTATATACATGCATGGGCTTCCTAGCTAGTGTTACTTCAGTTCTTTTGTTGCTTAATATCATTATTGCTATTCTCATCTTCTGCTGCTTGTTTATATGACTAAATGTATTTATATTTCGCCATAACAACAAGAGCAGATGTTTTGATGTATTGAATGTACATGGAGAGCTATATATACTTGGCTTGATTCGCATAATTCGGAGAACATATATAGGAAGAACAAAAGTGTAGGATTGCGATGTTATATAATGTCTTCTTGAATTTTACATGATCCAGTAGCACGTGAACTTGCACTAAACAGCCTATTATATCACATAATAGGTAAACGCAGTGACAAAGAAATTTGCCTAGCTAATAGTACTGCAAATGAGCTCTATGTGAACAAACACATGGACCTGATAATTACAACCTAAAAAGGACTTTGAATCAAAGATGACCAAGGTAATTAAGAAGCTATTCAAGCTCCACGCATGGAGCTTCAGCTACGAACCTGTGGTGTTTAGTTCCTTCTGCATGTTCTTAATGGGGAACACTAGTTCAAATCATTTTAATTTGCTAATGGAAGGTAGGAAATATGGAGAGTGTAACAAGTTACTTCTCAAGGAACTACAAGGAGAAAAAACATACCTTTTCAACTTATGAAATTGCGTCATTTGATAGATCATAGGCATTAAGTTTAGTTTATGACACTTCCATTTCCAACCTCAATCCTCCTCAATGAGCCTCCTCGCTATCCCTTTCTCCATGGTTGAGTTGTGCGTCAAGGTGATCCAATATCACCATTTGTCTTTGTGTTAGCGGCAAATCTTCTTCAATCTCATGTAAAATTAGTCTGTCAAGATGGATACTCCATTTGCTCATCCCCTCATCCCGAGGGAAGACTTTCCTGTCATTCAATACACCGCTGACGCCATTGCGGTGCTCCTAGTCTGGCAAGAACCTCTCGAGGATCAATATGTGGTACTTCTCAGTTAATACTTAAAGGAGCATCCATGAGACATGATTTGCTCATTGCATCTAGAGTAATCAGTGGAGCAACTGTTGAAAGATCTACCATCAAGACGGTAACCAGAATGCCACTCCATATCCAGGGTCAAACCTATGATCCACCCTTCCGGTCTTGGACCCAGCAACAATAAACATGCATCGCCTCCTTGCTAAAGGTGTTGTCTTCATGTTGATGCTCCGACCTTGATAGGTTGGACCTTGCACCCAAAGTGAAAATCCTTTCCCTAGCCTTTCGGGCTAGACTCGAAAATGTTGATGCGATTATGTACTCCATTCTTGAAGGTGTTTTCTTGAGGAACATAACGACTTACTTGTAGTTTTTCTTTGACGCGTCCTATAATGGGTTGACATTTGCATATCATATAGTGTACTATGTTTATAAGGTGTTCTGGCCTCGTGGTCTTGCCCTTATTTAACAAAATGATGGCAATGATAATCCTAGAATGTAGAGGCCGAGAGTATAACCTTCCATTTTGAAAAAGGAACTTCACTAGTCCCGATCAATACGACCACACAGTAGCATTTGCAGCCATCTTAGGTTGCTCTGGGCAACACATTCCTTCAAGACCACAAATCGACCATCCGTAACTAAATTCATACCCCTCATATAGATCACTTACCATTATTTAGCCCAAACAAACTCGGTTTACAAAAACGAATTTAACTTGGGCTCTGAGATAAACTCTAAGTTCTTGACATCTAAATGATGTCCAAACTGACCACTAACTATGACTCTAAATCCAAATGTAAGGTTTTAAGATACTAAAATCAAAACACTAACTACAAAAATAGGCTTATTAAGCTTGTTGTGCAATCATCTTCACTCCATAAATCTAGCCCTTTCTATCACATCAAGATATTGCATCCTAGGAGACTTAGTCAACATGTCCGCTAATTTGTTCTTGGTGCACACATATTTAGAGCGAGCCCATAATAGACAAAGTAGGGGGTTGGACAGGACCAAAGACGGTAGGCTCTAAAAGTTCAGTTGTTTGGGTTAGACTGTACATGTCTTTTCTCTTATGCACTTTGGTTAATTCCACGACTTCAGTTCTCAATAGTTTACTGAACTTGTTCATATTTTCCAGAACTCATCTACCCCACATTTACATGCCTTATATTCATATATATTTGCTTAGATTTTGAAGTATAACTAGCCTAACTATAACTAACGATGCACGTATGCTGGTAAATGTTAAGATATCAATATTAGTTGTTATTAGTTCTAATTTAAAATTATAAATATAATTTTGTATGATAGTTAGATCTATATTTTGTCGTGGATATTGTGTTAGCCTTTTTGAATTGAGTTTGAAGTGTTGAAGAAATATCTTTGTTACATTCAATTTCAACCCAAATGTAAGCAAAGTGAAAAAAACATGCCTCCCATTAGTAATACTTTTGGCTAGGTAATATATAATATCTTGTTTATGTGTGTGTTCGTTTCCGTATTTCTGAAAATATGTAAATATATTGAAGGAGTGTTTTAGAACATACATGTCTGGCAAGTATCTTGTGGTGGAGCTTTTCTAGAGTACAAAACTCTTGAGCTTCGGTGTAACTAAGAGTTTGGTAGAATCGTGTGAGATGTTAACAAGTTGACTGCCATCATATCCCCTCCCACGACTCTTGCTTGTTATTAGCGCTTGTATCTTGGTTCTTCTTGGATCATATGTTATCTTTTTTATGTTTATAGGGGTTTACTTGTCATCGATGCTCCAGATTGATTCAATGAGATCACTCTAGTATTGAATTCGGGCATCGTGTTTCACCATGACAATCAAACTTTTTGTTCAAACTTGAGTGAGGTGGTTGCAACTGACGACTTTGTTGATACGATGTCCAAGCTTTGGAGAGATGGGAAACGGGTTCCATAACCATGCAAAGATGGCAAAATAAAATTCATAAACTTCATAAATTGTCATGGGGGTAGGAGAAAAATACTACTCCCTCCATAAAGAAATATAAGAGCATTTAGATCACTACTTTAGTGATCTAAACCCTCTAATATTTCTTTACGAAGGGAGTAGTAAGATAAATAAAAAAGGGGAAGAAAATCTTGCTTGATATTATTGATGATCTTGATAAGAAATCACAAACATCTGGATTAGATGATAGTAAAATTCCCTTAAAAGAGAGTGGAGTGGATCACTATCCAAACTCGTGGGACAGAAGGAAATCGATTGGCAACAACAGTTCAAGGCCAGACATTTGTGTGAGGGTGATAACAACACGATATAAATTCACATGATCGCCAATAGCAGACATCATAACCTAGAGAGAGTTGGGGTTTAAAAAATACATTAACCAACATTACAAAACATTTTTGTGCCACTTGAAGACAATAACTTTTCTCAAGATGAATCTGAAATCGATGATACACTGCTTATGTGTCCCACAGAGAATGGTATTCTTACTATAATTTTCAATGAAAAGGAAGTTGGAGAAGCAATCTTTCATATGAAACATAACAAAGCACACAACTCCTGGTGAAGTCGTTCATTTCCTCTGAGATGATCACATAGAAAATATGTAAATTTTGTTCTCGACTTATTATACAGCATGGTGTATCTCCATAAAAAAATCTTACTACTTTTTGAAAATCAAATCCGGTTTATACAAGAGCAAGAGAACATCGGACACAACCAGATAATGGGTAGCTAAACCTACGGACGTAAAAATAACCCTAAGTAAAGGAGATACTATAACCAAGACCATATGCCTCCAAATTCTTGTTGAAGACACAACCGATCATGTCATCCTTGTGCCACCATAGCTCTCGTTAGCAATGCATAACATTGAGCAATTCAGCCACAGAAGTACCTGCAAAGACATGTGGACAATGAATTTTTGTTGGATCCGCAATAGTAAACCGTCTCATACGATGAAGATTGGCAATTACGACAAGCATATCGGCAGGGGAACCACCCCACTCTAGCCAGACAGTCACACCGGTATGGCTTCAAGCCAACGACTTTACTTACAAAGACTTGAAAGAAGGGGTTGTTCAAGAAGACAAGGTTTTCGCGGACGATGCTTATGGAGCCATGCCGATGGACAATACAAAGAACCAAACCGTCGTCCATAAAGAACAATGGGGGTAAAAAGAAACTCACAAGCCCCTCGAGACGTGAGTGGAGCCCAGGGACTTCTATTCAAGAAACGTGTATATATATATATATATATATATATATATATATATATATATATATATATATATATATATATATATGGAAAATCCATCCTACCACCCGGTGGTAGTTACCCCACATGTCTCATATACTACCATGTGGTATATATTGAAAGAAGAACCATGGCATGCGAATTTACTACGAAGGCAAGCTGTATTAACCCTGTATCCATCTTCCCGTACATGATTAACAATCAAAGATTATTTTAGCTGGAGAGTTAACCAAGGGTTTATGTCTGATAGTTTAATTAGTTCCATCGATCCTAGGCAAAGCTGATTCAATGGTATGATAGCAACTTAACACGAGAAGCACTATAGCAGCTGCACCCAGCTGAGTGTGTAAATAGAGAGATCCATATATATAAACCAAACTAGTACAATGTGCTTTGATCCTACTAGAGAGCAATCTCATATAGTGGGATGAGTTTTACCAATACTCTCCCATGCTATAAAAAACAGAAGTACTAACTGGCGAACATTCCCGAGGAGGGGGGTGGCAAGCGAACATTTCCTTGATGGCATTTTTAGGTGGTAGCAGATGTCAATTCTGCCCCTTTTTGCTGCAAAAATTTGTTCTTTCGAGAAACTACCATGTGTCTCCGAAGAAATTGTCATGCATCTCCAAGAAAACCGCTAGCAGAAATGTTCACAAATGTCATCCCTCACAATGAACGTTCGCTGGCTATTAGGGTCCATAAAAAAAGGATCTTCAGTGGTCCATGGCTCAAATTCGTAAAATTTGAAATATCATCAAGTCAAGGAATTTCAACTGTAATTAGTAGTTTTGTGAGAGCCTAGAGATGCTAGCAGGGAGGGGCACCCGCCAGGCCTGCATACTGGGTCAAAATCACAAAGTGCAGCCTGGCCTGGCACACCCACCACACCAGGTCATGTTATATATGCAAACAGTCCAAACTAAAATTTCAAAGGACACATCAGTGATGATGTACGTACGTACTATTATTATAGTTATATTTTGCGCAAGAGGATACTTCGGTCTGAAGCAGCTCCTCATCCATCCGTGTTGCACAGCATACGTACAGCTAGGGCAGAGTCATCGACGAATAGCGAGGTTTAGCTGCCGGCCGGCCGTGGCACAATCTTTTATTCCTTTAGCTGCTGTCAAAAACAATAGTAATGCTGCCCGCCAATCCCAGTCTCTCTGTCGCTGTCCTCCAAACCTCTGATATAGCCCGGCCCGGTCTTGCACACAACCTCGAAGATCTTCGATCATCAAACCCTTCAATCGATCGAATTTGTCATCGCAGATTCGTAGATCCTCGTAGCTGGCTTGCAGCATGGAGAGTGGCAACAGCAAAGCGGCGTCGAGCGAGGAGGAGGCGGCCGTGAGATCCAACAGTCCGGCGGTGGCTGCAGCTCGCGACGTCGACGCGGCAGCCATGTCGGCCTCGGCGGCCCCTAGCGCCCGGCCGTACTACGGGTGCGTGTTCTGCAAGCGCGGGTTTACCACGGCGCAGGCGCTGGGTGGGCACATGAACGTCCACCGCCGCGACCGCGCCAAGCCCGTCCGCCTCACCACAGAGGGCAACTTTGCGTATCCCCAAGCGCCGCTGGTGAGCGGTGGCGTCTTCTCCATGTTGTACTACGCCCGGCACACCGGCGCCGGAGTGAAAGCGGAGGCCGTGACCGTGAGCCCTGGTAGCCCTATCCCGAGGGAGCTGAGCCTGTTCGGTGCGGACGACGGCACTGATGATCGTGACCTGCAACTGAGCCTTCGGTGCCATGGGAGTGGCGGTGGCGACCGGTCGCGCGCGCTGGAAGGGCCGTCAGAGTGGTGGCAGGACGGTGAGCTGCCGGAGAGGAAGCTGGACTTGGAGCTCAGGCTAGGGCCTCGTCCCAGGAACTGATCACTCGCACGGTACCGCTAGTGCAACTCATACACACAAACGCATAAGCAACGCACTCATCTATATACATGATTTATCGATGATACATATGTGGGCTTCCTACCTATAGTATTGTTTCAGTTCTTTTACTGCTTAATATCATTAATTATTGCTGTTTTCATCTTCTGCTGCTTGTTAATAATTGAATGTATATATATTTTACCGTAACAGCAAGAGTAGACCGATGATTCGATGTATATCAAATATATACACAGATACGTTATATACTTGTATCTTGTTTGATTCGCATAATTTCGGAAAATATAGGAAGAATAAAAATGTAGGACTACGGTGTTATGTCATCTTGAATTGCATATGATCCAATACCGCGTGAATTTGAACCAGGCAGAGCATGATTACATAATAATATAGGATAAACGCAACAATCTTTCCAAGAGATCTGTGTCAAGGATAATTTTCTACTGTACTAAATACTACAAATGAATTCTTCGTAAAAAAATCACATGCCAATTGTACAAATAGAAACTACCGCATACAAATACTTTCTGATGATTACAACCCAAAAAGAACGTCGTGTCAAAGATAACAAAGGTAGGAAGCTATTCTAGCTCCATATGCATGGAGCTTGACTTACGAACCTGTGTGGTATTTAGCTCCTTCAGCACGCTCTCAATGTGGAATCCGCGTTGTTGACGCGTGGAACCTGATTTCAAATTATTTTGAATTTGTTAACAGAAAGCTACGAAAGATTTTTTTTTTGTTGCCAAAAAGCTACGAAAGATGGAGAGTGTACGTGTAACATGCCATTTCTTAATACAAAGTAGAAAATCATGACTTTTCGTAAGAATCCCATAGCAAATTTGTGCACGAACTTTCGTAATTCACTAGATTGCTTGAAAAAGATAGGGAATTATCAAGCTCAGAGTTTAATTTATGACTCTTCCCTTTCTATAGGTATGCCAGGCATACAAAATGGTGCACTGTTGCTACTGCAGCCACAATAAAGTGTATCTTCCGTGTCCAACGTATAGTTGTATTTACTTATATGATTCTCCTTTTTAAAAAGGAACTTGTATATGATTCCAAAACGTATAGTTCAGGGTCCTCCTCAATCCTACTCAATGGAGGCCCTAGCTATCTGTTCCTCTGCACCTGAGGTGTGCATCAAGGTGATCCACTATAAGGCTCTTTGTGCCAACAGTAGGTCTTCTTCACTGTCACCTAAATTTAGCTTGCCAAGATGGAATGATTTGTTTGCACATCCCTCAGCCAGACATGGAAGAAATATTTCCTATCATTCAATACACCAATAATAGCAGCTCCCGTCCCATCAAGAACAAAACTGCAGAATATACAATAATTGTAATAATGATCAAAGAGCTACCAGGATACGTAAAATTAACTTAACCATTTGTTACCTAATCCCAATGAATACCTTCCTCCATAAGACAACAGAACTTGCATCAATCTTAGGGTACTTTGTGCAATATTCTTCTGGAACAACTCAGGCATCAATAACTGAATCCATGGCCCTCATAGTCATAGACATCACTGAACACAGTTTGTCAAGTTTTGCAGCCTGGTTATCAATATGGAAAAGACCACGGTTATTAACTCGGCTCTCACAAACATGGCCACTTATACATCTGCACTCTCCAACTAACTGATAATATTATTGAGCATATTCTACCGGGCATGCATGCCGACACTAGTTTTACTTTTAACCTGGGCACTGATACTTTCTCTTTGTTTTTGTTTCTATTTCTTTTTTGTCTTTTCCAACATTGTTTCCTTCTTTTTGTACTTTATTTTTCCTTTATTATGTATTTCTTTCATTCAGAAATGTTCTTTCTCCGTGAAACTAACAAAGTTGTAGTCTCTTAAAGCGTAGATTGGGTCTAAAAAGGGGAATTGCTAACACCAAGGGGCGTCGGATTGGGTGTCGTAATTTTGTTAGTGTGTGCCATCTCTCACGTGTGTTTTTTATCTTTTTTTTGCACTCACACATAGTTGCTATCAGCATTTTTTTCCTTTGTGAAACTAGATTTATATGTGTTCTCATTGGTTTGGACATTGAGAACCATGTTGTAATACCACGTGTGGGCCATTTCTCTATGGTTTCTTTTTTTGGGGACATATAGTTGCTTGGTCATGTCCAAGTTTTTGCGCATGTTTTTTTTACAGTTTTGTTTTTACACCGTTAGGCTATGGGGCAGATTATGCATTTGTTTGTTGACGTTTTCATTTCTTCTTGATTTGTTTTTATCCCCAACACACATGGGGATGAGAGGGAGAGAGTATGTGTGGGATTTTTTTTGTTACAATCCTTCCTTATTGCTCTTTTTAATATTTTTTTCGCGGCAATTGCATTTTCGAATACCACAATTGCACAAATTATATATGTGCAACTCTTGTAATATGAATGTGCAACCATAGTAATTTGCATATTCGTAAAATTAAGACAAAAGCCTTTTGTGTTTTTTGTTGCTTCTTTTTTTTCTCATGTCAATTGCACATTTCAAATACAATAGTTTTACAATACCAAGTGAGTCAAACATTTTTAAAACCACAATTGGACAACTAATATGTATGCAAGTCTACTGATAGCGATGTGCAACTACTTTTTCATATTACCATAGACCAGATTGCCAAAAAAAGTTTATATGCTTTTCATTTTTATTTTTTGCTTACATGTTGCACAACTTAAGGACCATAAATGCACAAATAATATATGTGCAAATCGGGTGACATGGCTATGCAACTAAGGTTGTTTTTTCATTTTCATATAAAGGTTGTACAAAATACATTTTTGCATTTTCTGCTGGTAGTTTTTCTATGTGAGTTGCACAATTTAAGGCCATAGTTGCACAAAGAATATATGTGCAGTTCTATTGATAGCAATGTACGACTGGAATTGTTTATCATCCATAAATTTAAATTACACAAATTTTTGTTGTATTTTTCTATCATGCTTTTTATTTTATTTTTGTGTCTTAGTTGCACAAACAATATATGGGAGACTCTATTAACAAGAATGTGCCACACGGGCTATTTTACTGTTTCTAAAATGCATAAAAAGATTTTATGCTCTCTCATTATTATTTTTCAGCATGAGTTGCACACTTTTGGACTACATTTGCAAAATTACATGTGTGCAAATGTAATGATAGGGCATATAATTGGATTAATTTTCACAAACCAGTAAATAAGTTTGCAATTTATTTTTGTACTCTTATGCTCTTTTAGTTTTACTTTTGTTGTCGGTAGCACATTCCGAAGACAATGGTTGCACCAATTATTTGTGTACAACCCTAGTATTAGAAATGTGAAACTAGGCTACGTTGTCATTTATAAGATTGTGATTTCGTAGAATTTATTTTAATTTTCTTCTTCTTCCTCTCACTTGTTACTTTCATTTTCTTGTGTGATTTCCACATTGTTAAGGTCGTGGTTGGGATGTACAACTCGGGCTATTTTTACAAAAATTTAAATTAAGAGCGCACAATTTGTTTGTTACATTTTTCTTTCATGCTCTTTCTTTTTATTTAATTGTTGCATCTCATATGCACATTTTGAATACAACAGTTGCACAAACAGTATATATGCAACTCTAGTGGTAAAAATATGGAACGAGAGCTATTTTCCCATTTCCAAAATTAAATTTCACAAAATAATCTTTTACGTTTTTGTTGCACCTTAATAAGACTACAACTATACAGACAATTCATGTGCAAGTCTAGTGATGGCCATGTGCAACCGAGGTAGTTTGCACATTCCTATAAATAAGGTTGCATATTTTTGTATTTTAATTTTTATGTTATTTTAATTTTCATGTTTCTATCAGTTCCACATTTCAAAGACTACAACTGAAAAAAATTGCAACTCTAGTGCTAGTAATGTGCACTTAGGTTTAGTTAGCCATTTTTGAGATTAAGATTTCTTTTTCTTCAACTCCTTTTCTATTTTATTTTCTCGGCAGTTGCATATTTTTAGGATGGCGGTTGCACAATCAAAATACTATAGTTACACATTTTTGTCTTGTGTACATTTTGGTTATGTAAAATGAGCAAGTTTATCATTTTAAATTTACCAAAAATAATGATTGTATATCATTTTATGCTAATGCATGTGTTATCATATTTCTATGTTTATGGAGTGTTGGTTCTAATGTAAACATGTTTTCTTTTTTTTCTATTAATATGCATTTTTGCAGCAGGAGGGCTAGTGGTTTTCTAGGGAATGGGCTTGTGTGTTCCTGAGTGGGCCTAGATCAAGAGTGGTAGTCATTTTTATGTTTTGTCTTTCAATTTACATTATCTACTGTCATCCATTTTATGATTTATTATATTTAAATATTTCCATTGATAACTCCGAAATTTGCAACAAATACAATGATAATAGTAATTTTCAAGTATATTTCCACTCAATTCTTGTAAAAAAATTCTATGTACGTATGATTTTATTTTCTAGTACTTGGCCTGGATACAACAATTTTGGAAATTTTATTTTTGGGATAATTGGTTTTGGAGTTTTAAACTATTTTTGAATTTTCTCCTTTCCCAGTGGACACATATACAACACTACAAACATTTCTCAAGATGGTTTGTTGACTGAGCAATAAGCTTCTTTGGTTGATGAGATTTTTGTGGTCTGTGTCAGACATAAGGTCATGCAACTCCATTGTATACAATTGGGAAATATTATTTGTTTATTTTTTATTTCATATTTTAAGTACTATGTTGTGTTTGTATGGATGGTCGATGTGAAATTTTCTTACAAAATTGCACTATTTTTTATCACCAAAATGTTGAATTTTTTTAATCTCTAGATCCTTATCTTCAAATGGAGAGGTTGCACATTCCAAAAACCACACTTGCACATATCCAATTCTAATGTAACCAACCGAAAACCAAGTTATCACCTGGCAACCAACAACCATCACTGCTAACTGGTCGGTGACCCGTTAGTGATGACTACACAAGCACAACTGGTTTGGCCGATCCATCAGTGTTGATACACATCGCTGATGGATAATAGGTCAATGCTGACTATTGACTGGGTTGTTACAAGTTGGTCACTACTTTGGCCGTGGCTTTGACGAGTGGGAATGTACTGCCTCATACACATATACATACAAATAAAATGATGCCTATAATGTATGAAACCTTGCATATTATCACAAACAAGATATCAACATTGCATATCATCACATACACACATATATTCCATATCATCATATACATGCATTTATCAATTATGTGCATGCATTGCATATTGTACTTCATAGTCTAGTTACAATCTTGTCATCCTAAAGTAGTTGAAGTCTATCTATCTATCTCATCTCTTCATGTTTAGTTTTGGATCATCGTCGATCCTTTCCTTCGAGCAGAATTAGTCCATCCATCTCGCCTTTTCATGCCAGCTCTTAGTTTGGGACCTAGTATAAGGCCATGTGCACATCATGGTCTAGCCCGATATGAATAGTGTTCAATATGAATATAAACATGGTTATAAATATATTTAATGAAGCTGTTGTACATTATTGTGGTAGAAAAACACTATGCTAGAGAGATGGCGAGAATGTTTATGTCACCGGCTCCCATCCAACTTTTGGAGTCAATAGCCAATGCAAAGAATGTGATCTACGTAAATAAAAGAACTGCTTTAGTTTTCTTATCACTATTTTCTCTTGAAATTTTCCAACTAGAGTTGTGGCCATCTGGTCTTTTTTCTTGCACTGGAACCAAAATCGAGCAACTTCACAAAGGTAAAATTTCAGTGCACAAAAACACTCTTCTAAAATAAAATGATTTGTTACACCAAAATATCACAGTAGCAATGGGGTGAAATACGTCACATTGTTGTATAAAATGGAAACCAAATTCAATGTGCTAATAAGAGACAACACTCATTTATTTACCAGCAAGTTTATCAACCAAACTCTCCCAGCTTTTCCAAGAAAAGGCATTCATCATGCCGACTCTCTTGATATCTCTAAGAAAAAGCTGGTCGTGGCACACCCTAGCCCTAGGGTAGTGGGGCCCACAGGAGCCCTAGGGCAGTGAAATTTTTGCTTATTATTTCACAGACTAGTGAGGTGCCAACATCATCGTTATCTGCCTTGGGGGCTGTGTGGAGGTTGATCCTGCCTCCGGAGAAGGGATTTCTTCACCATCGACTCCATAAACCCCTTCTCCTTCATCACCATCATGTTTTCAACATCCATGTGTGAGTAATTCACTATAGTCACATGAGATTGGTGGATATTGTACGATGACAATCATGTAATAGTGCTAAGTTCTTTAGGGTTTTGATCCCTAGCACAATGATTGCTCTTGAATTGTTGCTGTATGACTTTGTTATGTTTAATGTTTATTACTAGGGCTTGAGTAATTTGATCTCTAATCTTAACAATATATGGTTCCATCTTGTTTATGTGTTTGGGTTATGCCTGCTAGTTGTATGTGCCTATTATAGTCTGAACTGATGGCCCTGAGGGTGAGAGGTATAAATGACATCTTAATTAAGTTTTGATGTCATAGACTAGAGAGAGTAAATGAATTTTCTTCATTTGATAATTCCACATATTCACAAAGTTTTGATGTGTCATCCGAGTTGTCTGGCAAAACGACATCTTAATTATCCTTAGTTTCAACGACCCCGATGTGTGACACCCTAATTAAGAGGATTGATAAAATAGTTATATCAACAAGATGCAGTTCTCTTCTGAAAGATCATCTCCAAAGAATCTCCAGGTGAAGCTTGCTTGGCCTGGGATAATTTGACGATGAGTGACTAATCGGGAAGTTGTTCACGGGTGCGCACGAGTGAGAACAAAAGGGCGCATGAAACAATAGTGTTGATATGTGGGCCAGTCTAGATCCTAGGAGGCAGCCATGCGTAACTACCGGGAACCAGTGGCTGTATCCGGGGCGTTACACAGTGATACATGAGTGTAGGGCAAGTTTTTACAAATTAGCATGTTCCAATAAATACGAAATAGATGCCTACAATAGTGATGAAACACAAGCTAGGAATTATGTTTTATTATTTGCAGTATGTTATGATCGATGTTATCCATGCAACGTTCCAATATTCACATTTATAAGTTGTCTGTAATTATTTGCTCTCTCTAATATGTCAGACTTGACAATTGTTGGGTATTTGCTTCTCTCATTTACTTTATTTTCACCCACAACAACCAAATCACATCATTTTCATTGGCGCTATAAATTATTTCGAACAAACACTATTTTGGGTGTGGTTGAATTAATAACATAGTTTCTATGGTCTTATCAATATTATCTTGCTTTCATTGTGGCAAATATAAATTAGGGTTGTAATACTTCTCGACTGCTATGACCCCTTGCGCATGTGGGATATCACAACCTTTTTATTCAAGTGTACACAAAGAAGAAATTTAATACGAACACATGGATGAAAAGTGCAAATAAACTTTGAGAAACTGAGTTGGAATCCTCAGTTTACACAATATTAATAAAGTAGAGCAATGTATCCCACCACACATGACTTACTTGCTTTAATGAAGTTATAACCAAATCGAAAAAATGCAATATTATCAACATAATACAATATATTAGTTACTTCATCCACCCAGTTTCGCCATAGAATAACTCATACCAACATAATTCTAACGGTGATGGTGCTTGTGGGTGGCCTCCTCCTCCTCCTCCTTCTCCTTGGAGGCATTGTCAAAGCGTACTTCCTTAACACTAGGCCATGTTTGATAGGAGTTGAAGCGACGTTGGAGGCTGTTGGCAAGGCCGAATCGTTCCTAGAGTTTGGTTGGGCGGCCGTGTGTGAGTCTGGGCGAAAGCTTTATGATTACCAAGGGTTGATGCCGGCGACGAAGACATACAAAGGCGTCGTTTCTCTTCTTGAAGTTGTTTTTGAAGATCTCGCTTATAACCGCTCTGGGTAGAGGTCATCTAGGCACTAGCTCATGGTTTGTTTGGGTCAATGGTTGTGTTTATTCTACTTGAGAAATTTTTATTTCCTGTTGTAAATGTGTGATGTGTTGTATCACTTTTAAATTTTGCTATTAGGACAAAATGGCCAGAGCTCCTGATTTCACGTACTCTACACTAATATATAAAAAAAGAGTATTGGAGATCCAACTAATCTCACCCGTTCAACTACATCTATTCAACAGTGTTGCCCGGTGTTTAGTGTTAAACGTGTTTGTAGTACTATAAGCACATTTAACACTCTCTACTAATTAATATCAAGCATAATATTTGTCATCATTCATTAAGTAATTATATCCTACCTAATATTAACATGCAATATATATTTTGGATACTATTAATATGCAACACAATTAATATCTTTGCTAATATTTTCGTGCATTGCACAAACACAATTACTAATAAGAAAAAATGATTAGTTTCGGTTGCACTCGAGTTTCGACGACGGTTAGGCTTCCCAAGACAAACAAAGAGACCATCGCTTCCTGGGCTGAGCTTCGACGACAACGGTTGGGTTTTGACCATGTTAGCTGGTAGTGGTTGGGCTGACATCAGTGTTGTTTCTTCTATTTTAATTGCAAATGTTTGTTGCATTATCACTTTAAATTTTTGTCATAACCAAAGGACCGACCCCTATGGCTCCATGACGGTGATGGTCACCGAAAGATCTTTGGAAGTGTTCATCTCTGAAGATCCAGTGGTTGACTTTGGCGATGAGATGTAAATAATGGACGACGACTTGACATAGAGGGATGGTTGTGCAGCGACAGCGATTGCATCACATGTAGATGCTGGGACCATGGAAAATTGGTGGCGACAACACTTGAGTGACTTTGATGGTAGCACTGTTCAAGAAATCTTCCGATTCAGCGATTAATCTTCTGATTTATCGCTACTCGGGGGGTGACCGATAAGATTATGCCTTATCTTCACCATTTATCTTTTGGACCCATTAATAGCACTATGTTCGTGAAAACTATGTTTACTTGTGTTTTGTGGACCTTGTTACATAATTTTTATTGTTGTCCTGCTTTGTTTGTCATTATACGAGGATTCAAAGGCTAGGAATCAGGTAACACATATGTACAATATTTTTTGGTGTTGAATATAGCATATTTTAGTGTTGGGAACCTTGGATTTGCAAAAAATATCTGATTAATAGTCAACCGATAAAATCAATTAATCGACTGATTTTCTATTAATCTCTAATCCCTGGCTGACCGAGATGATAACGATAAGCGATATCCTCAACATTGGATGGTAGTAGTACTCAAGCACCTGGTCGCGAGCTCCGGGGTGAAAGCCTAAGTCTAACTCGAGCTGATTGTACCTAGCAATGGCGATGCTTTTACGTTGTTAACTTGTTGAAGACTGCTACTTGTGAGCTGCGTTGGTATTTTCCCGAAGAGGAGACGATGATGTAGTACAGTAGAGATAAGTATTTCTCTCAGTTAAGAACCAAGGTTATCAAATCCAGTAGGAGAATCACACAAAGCCTCGTGAACACCACCTACACACACAAAAGCAAATACTTTCACCCAACGCAAAAAGGGGGTTATCAATCCCCTCGGCGGTTACTTGCAAGGATTAAATCTCATACTTGTAGGTAATAAAGTAAATTGCAAAATAAAATAAAAGAAATAAAATGCAGCAAGGTATTTTTTGTGTTTTTATATGATAAATGTAGACCCGGGTGAGGGAGTCCTGGATTAGGGGGTCCTCGGACAGCCGGACTGTATGCTTATGCCAGACTGTTGGACTATGAAGATACAAGATAGAAGACTTCGTCCTGTGTCCGGGTGGGACTCTCCTTTGCGTGGAAGGCAAGCTTGGTGATTCGGATATGATGATTCCTTTCTCTGTAACCGACTCTGTGTAACCCTAGCCCCTTCGGTGTCTATATAAACCAGAGGGTTTAGTCCGTAGGACACGAACAACAATCATAATAATAGGCTAGTTTCTAGGGTTTAGCCTCTACGATCTTGTGGTAGATCAAATCTTGTAATACTCATATCATCAAGATCAATCAAGCAGGAAGTGGGTATTACCTCCATAGAGAGGGCCCGAACCTGGGTAAACATTGTGTCCCCCGCCTCCTGTTACCATTAGCCTTAGACGCACAGTTCGGGACTCCCTACCGGAGATCCACCGGTTTTGACACCGACACCGGGGGCCATAGTTTTCACTAGAGACTTCTCTCTCGAACACGTAGCATACAGTGGGTGAACAACTTACTGTTGGGCAATTGATAGAAAAGCGCATACTTATGACAATATTCAAAGCAATGATCATGTATATAGGTATCACGTCCGAGACAAAGTAGACCCACTCCTACCTGCATCTAGTACTATTACTCCACCACTCGACCGCCATCCTGTATGCATCTATGGAATTAAGTATAAAACAGAGTAATGCTACTTGTGAGTTGCGCTGGGATTTCTTCGAAGAGGAGAGGATGATGCAGTACAATAGAGATAAGTATTTCCCTTAGTTTAGAACCAAGGTTATCAATCCAATAGGAGAACCATGCAAGACCTCATGAACATCACTACACACAAAATAACAAATACTTGGACCCAACGCAAACAAGGGTTGTCAATCCCTTGGCAGTTAATTACAAGGATCAAATCTCGTAGTGATAGATAGATAAAAACACAAAATAAAATAATGGTAAATAAATTGCAGCAAGGTATTTTTGGATTTTAATATATGATAAATATAGACCCGGGGGTCATAGTTTTCACTAGAGGCTTCTCTCTTGAACATAGCATATGGCGGGTAAACAAATTGCTGTTGGGCAATTGATAGAAAATCGCATAGTTATGACAATATTCAAGGCAATGATCATGTATATAGGCATCACGTCCGAGACAAGTAGATCGACTCCTGCCTGCATCTACTACTGTTACTCCACACATCGACCGCTATCCAGCATGCTTCTAGAGTATTAAGTTCATAAAGAACGGAGTAATGCCTTAAGCAAGATGATATAATGTAGACAAAGTAAACCCAATTAATATGAATAAACCCCATCTTTTTATCCTTAATGGCAACAATACAAATACGTGTCATATCCCTTTCTGTCACTGGGATTGAGTAACACAAGATCGAAACAATCACAAAGCACATCTCCCATTGCAAGATAAATCAATCTAGTTGGCCAAACCAAATGGATAGATTAGAGAGAAATACAAAGCTACAATTATGCATAAAATAGAACTCTTTTGATCCTTAAAATTAACCGCCGAGGGATTGACAACCCCTTGTTTGCATTGGGTGCAAATATTTGTTATATTGTGTGTAGGTACCGCTAACAAGGTGTTGTGTGGTTCTCCTACTAGATTGATAATCTTGGTTCTTAACTGAGGGAAATACTTATCTCTATTATGCTGCATCATCCTCTCCTGCTCGAGGAAATCCCAACGCATCTCACAAGTAGTAGGAAGAATTCTGGTATCGTTGTCAGGGAGACATCATCAACATCTATCAAGTACCATCGCATAAACTCTAATCTCCTTGCATTTACCTTATTTTCCTTTTGCCTCTTGTTTTCATCTCCCCCACTTCTAAAATGTCTTCACAAAAACACAAGAATATTTTTCATTTGCCTTTTTGCTTGTTTGTTTGCTTGCTTTTATTGTATCAAGTCATGACGCAAAACCAGAAATGAAACAAGGAAAATAAAGATAACCATGGATCCACTAAAAGTTTTCTACTTGGATCATCTTTGATCCATTTGTGCTCGTGCTGAAAATCCAACTAGCATAGTTGATGGGAAAATCTTTAGATGAGCATGCTCATTTTGTGCGTCACCGTTTATCTCAGAAAGGGAGACTCTTTTGGCATCAAATAAATTGTTTGCTATGCTATGCTTGGAATCTATGTGAAATTTATGATTTTACTTGTTGCTCTAAGGACTCTAAAAATACCTTCCCTACCTATGTGAGTTTAATGATAATGAAATCATGTCTTCTTATGCTAAGGGTGTTTATAGTTACTATGATATTGAACAAACTGAAGAATTTCTTGCTTTTAGGGGTGCTTATGAAGTTGCTTCTTTGATTGAAAAGTATGATATCACTCTCTAAAAATCTGAAAATTTTGACATACTTAAATATTGGTATGAAAATTATGCTCCTAATGCCTATGTTAGTGAATTTATTGAGAGAACGTTTGCTGCTTTGGAAGAGAATAGCGATATGCATGAGTCTATAGATAATTATGATTTTGTTGATTCGATTGAAATATCCTTTCTTGATAAACGAGATGCTTGCTATCCTTGTGGACATGATACCAATATTAGTGATGCTTATGGTGATGAACTTGCTATAGTTCCTTGCGTTAAAAATGAAATTATTGCTATTGCACCTACGCATCATAGCTCCTTCAATGAAAAGCGTTATTGCAATGATGTTATTATAAATTCTATTAATCTCAATTGCGCTAATAATATGCAAAACTACGAGCTTGAGGATGATAATTTTGTTATATCCACTACTTATTGCAATGATAATGATTGGGGTGATAATGCTTCTTATGGTCTTGAAATTTTATTTAAGGCTCATGATGAATATGATATTGATAATAATGTTTGCAATAATATTGGAAGTGGGTTTAGAAGAGTGTTCAATCTCATTAAATTTTTGATAAAGGTGGGTTCGGAAAGGTCATGACTTTAGTTGATGTTAATCCCACTATCTTGGAAGATTATAAGACTTTTATGCATGTGCACCATGAAGGGAAAATTTTATATGATAGTTATATTGTTGAATTTGATTATGATCCTACATGTAATTATTAGGAGAGAGGAAAATATGGTTGTAGTAATTTTCATGTTACTAAATTACCTCTCATCATGTTGAGATTGCTATTGTTTCTTTCTTCTTCCTTGCATATGCTAGTTTTTGCCTGCCTTGAAGTAAAAGTGTTTTTCATATGCTATATGATTTTCTATTTGTGTTTCAGTTATTATCTTTCATGTGAGCATCAATGAAATCTGAAGCCTATCTTAATGGATATAAAGAAAGAGCTTGTTGGGAGACAACCCAATAGTTATTTATTTTTCTATTTTTCTGTGTGCACACAATTATGCTACTGTTATGGTTGTGTTTTTGTGTTTTAGTTAGTGTTTGTGCCAAGTGAAGCCTTCGGGATGATTTGGATGATAGTTGCTTTGATTATGTGCAAAAACAGAAACTTTTGCGTCCAGTAGAAGAATTATCTAAATTTGCTGGAGCGTGATAAAATTCTGAATTTTTAACACGTAATTGATATAAAAATTTCCCATGTTTAAAAAAAATTGGAGTTACAGAAGTATGGTCATTGTTTGAATTATTACAAACTATTCTGTTTTTGATAGATTATGGTTTCGTTGTGTTGTTTGCTTGTTTTGATGAATCTCTGGATTGTATTGGGGGGTATAAGCCATGGTTAAGTTAGAATACAATAGGTGTAATTCAATAATAAAATATGAATGGGTTTACAATAGTACGTAATGTAGCAATTTGCTTTAATATACTACCGGATCTCATGAAGGTTTTTGTTGAGTTTTCTGTGCTGAAGTTTACAAGTTTTGGGTGATATCATGATGGATGAAGGAATAAGGAGTGGCTAGAGCCGCTTAGGGATGCCCAAGGCACCCCAAGGTAATATTCAAGGACTCCCAAGCATCTAAGCTTGGGAATGCCCTGGAAGGCATCACCTCTTTCTTCTACCAACTATTGGTAATTTTACTTTGAGCTATATTTATATTCATCACATGATATGAGTTTTGCATGCAGCGTCGTGTATTATATGAGTATTTTATTTTTTGCTTTTTGGTTTCTCACAGTAATCTTTGCTTCACACACATTTTGAGAGGGACACACATTATTCATGATTTGTTAGAATACTCTATGTGCTTCACTTATTTTATTGAGCTAGGCAGTTGCTCTAGTGCTTCACTTATATCTTAAAGCATAGCTGTGGTTTTATTTTAAAGAAATAGTTGCACTCTCATGATTCACTTATATCTTTTTGAGAGTTGATAATAGTAATGGTAATTAGTATGGGTTTTGAATTTGGTCCCAATATGATAGGTATTCAAGAGGGATATAATAAAAACTTTCATGTTGATCACTGAATATGATAAGTTTGATCCCTTTTTATCTATTAAATTCCACTCCCATGCAAGATGAAACTTGTGGTGAGATTTTTTCAGTTTGTCATACGAAGGATTAACCATGGCTCCTACCAGGGTCAGCATTGAAGGCTGACGGGAGGACACCAGCCTATTCTTCTAGAGGTCGAAGGGCTGGCCTACAACGAGGCCTATCCGACCCAGGACTTCCTCATCGTTACGAAAGTCTACAGTATCGAATTTGACTCTGTTGTCTGTGAGGAAGTTCTTAAAATCCTTGCACTTAGTGTCAGCATGGCATATGTGGTAGACCAAGCACAAGTTATGCATGCAAACCTAGATCACGGCGGGCTTCTTCTTATCCTCCTCCTTTAGATTCTTCTCATTTTGCAGGATTGTGGTGTACTCAACATCTAGCCAGGTGACCCACTCATCATGATCTGTCTTTTCGAACATGCGTTTGAAGCGAGCAAGGCATCCTTTCATCGTCGCGGAAGAACATGTGTAGATGATGTCGAACTCATCGTCGGTGATGGTTCTAACCTTGTACTCACCGTCGATCATGGAGATTTGGGACGCCATAAATTTTGGAGGATGGTTGGAATTAGTGGAACTGCTATAATGTGAAAGGACGGGCGACTAGTAGCGAACTGCCGTAATGTTAAAGGACGGCCAAGACGAGTAGGAGCAAACTGCTAGCGGTTTCCAATTGTAAAAATGCTGAGTGGGGCGTGCGAACGGTAGGGTAGTGGCTTGCTCGATGGATAAATGGACTCATGCACATTACTATGGGGGCCCAATTAGATGTCATGTCTACTAGACCCACTGATACGTCTCCAAGGTATCTATAATTTTTGATTGTTCCATGCTATTATATTACCTGGTTTGGATGTTTAATGGGCTTTATCATACACTTTTATATTAGTTTTGGGACTAACCTATTAACCGGAGGCCAAGTCCAAATTCTTGAATAGATCGATCAGAAAGAATAACTTTGAGGTGGTTTCGTACCCTACAATAATCTCTTCGTTTGTTCTCCGCTATTAGTGACTTCGGAGTGACTCTTTGTTGCATGTTGAGGGATAGTTATATGATCCAATTATGTTATTATTGTTGAGAGAACTTGCACTAGTTAAAGTATGAACCCTAGGCCTTGTTTCCTAGCATTGCAATACCATTTGTGCTCACTTTTATCATTAGTTACCTTGCTGTTTTTATAATTTCAGATTAAATTAACCTATATCTACCATCCATATTGCACTTGTATCACCATCTCTTCGCTCAACTAGTGCACCTATACAATTTACCATTGTATTGGGTGTGTTGGGGGACACAAGAGACTCTTTATTATTTGGTTGCAGGGTTGTTTGAGAGAGACCATCTTCATCCTACGCCTCCCATGGATTGATAAACCTTAGGTCATCCACTTGAGGGACATTTGCTACTGTCCTACAAGCCTCTGCACTTGGAGGCCCAACAACATCTACAAGAAGAAGGTTGCATAGTAGACATCAAGCTCTTTTCTGGCGCCATTGCCGGGGAGGTGAGGGCTTGAAGGTATATCTTTAGATCTTGCAATCAAATCTTTTAGTTTCTTGTTTTATCACTAGTTTAGTTTATAAAATAAAACTACAAAAAATGGAATTGAGTTCGCCTCATGTGCTTCTTCTTTTTAATATCTTTCGTGAGAATGATGGAAAGGAAAATTGTGCTCAAGTGCTAGAAGAAGAAGTCTATAAAATGTTTGGCACTAAATCTTTGAATGAGGAGCATGATTGCAATGTTGTTAGTATGAACTCTTTGAATATCCATGGTACTAATGATGATTGCACTAGTCATGATGAAAATGTCTCTTATAAGCATGTCAATTTTTGTGGAGTGCATAGAGTTTGCAAGTACACACCAAATAGGGAAGATAGATTTTGCAAGAGGCATAAGTATTTAGAAACCAAATGGTTGCAAGACAGGCTAGATGTTTGTGCTGAAAATTTAAATTTTCTTAGTCATCCTTGTGAACTTTGCAATGAACATGGTCATTTAAATATCCAATGCAAATTGTTTCATGATCGTATCATGTCCAAAAATTTTGATGACTTGATTTCCCTTGCACATCATAATGAACCTAGTTTGCTTTTGGGTTATGAAGAAATAAAACGTATAACTAAAGATATGCCAGAATTTGTCCTTGATAAAGTTCTTGATTTTGATCTAGAATAAATGTTTATGTATTGAGCGGTGAATTGCATTGAAAATCCTTATATTGCCAATTACATAAAGAAAAGAAAGCAAATAGAAGATGAAGAGGATACTAATGAAAGGGAAGAGACTTCCCAATATCCTCCTATTATTTCTTACGATGAATCAGGTAACGAGGAGGAGCTTTCTATTCAACCAATCTCATTAATAAGGAGCTCAAAAAAGAGGTTTAAACCCACACATGATGTGAAGAAGAAAAAGATAAGACGGAGAAGCAAAGGTAGAAAGGTATCCCTCCCAAGTGATGTTGCTCCTATTACTCATTGTGATGATGATAATTGCTATACTATTGGTGCTATCTATACTATTAATGATGAGAGTGATTATGCTTATGATATGAAAAGGCCCAAGCTTGGGGATGCTATGTTTGATGAGAATGACATATTTGAGAATATATTTGCTGAAATTAATGTTTGTCCCAAGCTTGGGGGTGCTATGTTTAATGAAGATGATATTTTTAGCCTCCCATGTTTTGATGAGCAAATTTATTATGATGACAGCATGCCTGCTACTTATGATGATTATTGTGATGAAACTTATGCTATAAAAAGTAGTGATGATTATATTTATAAAACTTGTCATGATTATGATTACCCTTTTTCTGAACATTACTCTATTAATGTGGAAACAATTTATAGTATTCGAGTCTCTTGTGATACTCCCACTATTCCGAATGAGAAGAATTTTGCTTATGTGGAGAGTAATAAAATTTCTATGCTTGTAGATCATGAAAAGAATGCTTTATGTGATGTTTATATTGTTGAATTCATTCATGATGCTAATGAAAATTATTATGAGGGAGGAACATATGCTTGTAGGAATTGCAATAATATCAAGTTTAATCTCTATGTGTTGAGAATCTTGAAGCTATGCTTGTTTTACCTTGCTATGCTAGTTGATTCTTGTTCCCATAAGTTGTTTGCTCACAAAATCCCTATGCATAGGAAGTTCGTTAGACTTAAATGTTCTAGTCATATTCTTCATGATGCTCTCTTTATGTTTCAATTCTTATCTTTTATGTGAGCATCATTGAAATCATCATGCCTAGCTAGGGGAGTTAAACGTTAGCGCTTGTTCAGAGGCAACCCAATTTTATTTTTGTTCTTTGCTTTTTGTTCCTTTTTAGTAATAAATAATTCATCTAGACTCTGGTTATATGTGGTTTTATGTTTTAATTAGTGTTTGTGCCAAGTATAACCTTTGGGAAGACTTGGGTGAAGTCTATGCGATCTTGCTGTAAAAAACAAAAACTTTTGCGCTCATGAGCTTAGCTGACATGTTTTACTGGGGAGTGATTTTAGGTTGATTCTTTTTTCAGATAATTAATAGACAAATTCCTCAGGTCCAGCAATTTATTTCAGAATTTTTTGAGTTATATAAGTATTCGAATGATACAGATTACTACAGACTGTTCTGTTTTTGACAGATTCCATTTTCTATGTGTTGTTTGCTTATTTTGATGAATCTATGAGTAGTATCGGAGGGTATGAACCATAGGGAAGTTGGAATACAGTAGATATTACACCAATATTAATTTAGAATGAGTTCACAACAGTACCTAAGTGGTGGTTTTATTTTCTTATACTAACGGAGCTTACGAGTTTTCTGTTGAGTTTTCTGTTGTGAAGTTTTCAAGTTTTGGGTAAAGATTCGATGGACTACAGAATAAGGAGTGGCAAGAGCTTAATATTGGGGATGCCCAAGGCAACCTAAGGTAATATTCTAGGACAACCAAGAGCCCAAGCTTGGAGATGCCCCGGAAGGCATCCCCTCTTTCGTCTTTGATTATCGGTAACTTTACTTGAAGCTATATTTTTATTCACCACATGATATGTGTTTTGCTTGGAGCGTCATTTTATTTTGTTTTGCTTGCTGTTTGAATCAAATACCAAGATACGAAATTCTTAAATGTTAGAGAGTCTTCACATAGCTGCATAATTATTCGACTACTCATTGATCTTCACTTATATCTTTTGGAGTAGTTTGTCATTTGCTCTAGTGCTTCACTTATATCTTTTTAGAGCACGGTGGTGGTTTTATTTTATAGAAACTATTGATCTCTCATGCTTCACTTATATTATTTTGAGAGTCTTTTAGAACAGCATGGTAATTGCTTTGGTTATAAAATAGGTCCAAATAGGATGAGCATCCAAGATAGGTATGATAAAAACTATCATATAGAGTGCATTAAACACTATGATAAATTTGATACTTGATAATTGTTTTGAGATATAAAGGTGGTAATGTTAGAGTCATGCTAGTTGAGTAATTATGAAATTGGGAAATACTTGTGTTAAAGTTGGCAAGTCCCGTAGCATGCACGTATGGTGAACGCTGTGTGACAAATTTGAAGCATGGGGTGTTTCTTTGATTGTCTTCCTTATGAGTGGTGGTCGGGGACGAGCGATGGTCTTTTCCTACCAATCTAGCCCCCTAGGGGCATGAGTAGTAGTACTTTGCTTCGAGGGCTAATAAACTTTTGCAATAAGTATATGAGTTCTTTATGATTAATGTGAGTCCACGGATTATACGCACTCTTACCCTTCCACATTTTGCTAGCCTCTACGGTACCGTGCATTGCCCTTTCTCACCTTGAGAGTTGGTGCAAACTTAGCTGGTGCATCCAAACCCCGTGATACGATATGCTCTATCATACATAAACCTCCTTATATCTTCCTCAAAACAGCCACCATACCTACCTATTATGGCATTTCCATAGCCATTCCGAGATATATTGCCATGCAACTTTCCACCATTCCGTTTATTATGACATGCTCCGTCATTGTCATATTGCTTTTGCATGATCATGTAGTTGACATCGTATTTGTGGCAAAGCCACCTTTATAATTCTTTCATACATGTCACTCTTGATTCATTGCATATCCCGGTACACCGCCGGAGGCATTCACATAGTCATATTTTGTCCTAAGTGTTGAGTTGTAAATAAATAGAAGTGTGATGATTTCCATTATTAGAGCATTGTCCCATGTGAGGAATGGATGATGGAGACTATGATTCCCCCACAAGTCGGGATGAGACTCCGGACTTTATGAAAAATAGAAGAGGCCAAAGAAGCCCAAATAAAAAAGAGGCCAAAGAAGCCCACCAAAAATAAAAAAAATGAGAGAAAAAGAGAGAAGGGACAATGTTACTATCCTTTTACCACACTTGTGCTTCAAAGTAGCACCATGATCTTCATGATAGAGAGTCTCCTATGTTGTCACTTTCATATAGTAGTGAGAATTTTTCATTATAGAACTTGTCTTGTATATTCCAATGATGGGCTTCCTCAAAATGCCCTAGGTATTCATGAGCAAGCAAGTTGGATGCACACCCACTTAGTTTTTTTTTGATGAGCTTTCATACATTTATAGCTCTAGTGCATCCGTTGCATGGCAATCCCTACTCCTCATATTGACATCAATTGATGGGCATCTCCATAGCCCATTGATTAGCCGCGTCAATGTGATACTTTCTCCCTTTTTGTCTTCTCACATAATCCCTATCATCATACTCTACTCCACCCATAGTGTTATGTCCATGGCTTACGCTCATGTATTGTGTGAGGGTTAAAAAGGCTGAAGCGCGTTAAAAAGTATGAACCAATTGCTCGACTTGTCATCAGGATTGTGCATGATGGGAGCATTTTGTGTGATGAAACTGAAGTATGGCCAAACTATATGATTTTGTAGGGATAAGCTTTCTTGGGCTATGGTATTTTGATAAGACATGATTACTTTGTTAATATGCTTGAAGTATTACTATTTTTATGTCAATATAAACTTTTATCTTGAATTTTTTGGATCTGAACATTCATGCCACAATAAAGAAAATTACATTGAGAATTATGCTAGGTAGCATTCCACATCAAAAATTCTGTTTTTATCATTTACCTACTCGAGGACGAGTAGGAATTAAGCTTGGGGATGCTTGATACATATCCAACGTATCTATAATTTTTTATTGTTCCATGCTATTATATTACCTGTTTTGGATGTTTAATGGGCTTTATCATACACTTTCATATTATTTTTGGGACTAACCTATTAACCGGAGGCCAAGTCCAAATTGCTGTTTTTGGCCTATTTCAGTGTTCCGCAGAAAAGGAATATCAAACGGAGTCCAAACAGAATGAAACCTTCGGTAGTGTTATTTTTGGAACAAATGTGATCCAGAGGACTTGGAGTGGACGTCAAGAAAGAAGCAAGGAGGCCATGAGGCAGGGAGGCACGCCTGCCCCCCTGGGCGCGCCCCCACCCTTGTGGGCCCCTAGCAGCTCCACCGACCTACTTCTTCCTCCTATATATACCCATATACTCTGGAAACATCCAGCAGCACAATAGATCGGGAGTTCCATCGCCGCAATCCTCTGTAGCCACCAAAAACCAATCGGGGCCCTGTTCCGGCACCCTGCCGAAGGGGGGATCCCTCACCGGTGGCCATCTTCACCATCCTGGTGCTCTCCATGAAAAGGAGGGAGTAGTTCACCCTCGGGGCTGAGGGTATGTACCAGTAACTATGTATTTGATCTCTCTCTCTCTCTCTCTCTCTCTCTCGTGTTCTTGATTTGGCAAGATCTTGATGTACCGTGAGCTTTGCTATTATTGTTGGATCTTATGATGTTTCTCCCCCTCTACTCTCTTGTAATGGATTGAGTTTTCCCTTTGAAGTTATCTTATCAGATTGAGTCTTTAAGGATTTGAGAACACTTGACGTATGTCTTGCATGTGCTTATCTGTGGTGACAATGAGATATTCATGTGATCTACTTGATGTATGTTTTGGTAATCAACCTGCGGGTTCAGTGACCTTGTGAACTTATGCATAGGGGTTGGCACACGTTTTCGTCTTGACTCTTCGGTAGAAACTTTGGGGCACTCTTTGAAGTTCTTTGTGTTGGTTGAATAGATGAATCTGAGATTGTGTGATGCATATCGTATAATCATACCACGGGTACTTGAGGTGACATTGGAGTATCTAGGTGACATTAGGGTTTTGGTTGATTTGTGTCTTAAGGTGTTATTCTAGTACGAACTCTATGATAGATTGAATGGAAAGAATAGCTTCGTGTTACTTTACTACGAACTCTTGAATAGATCGATTAGAAAGAATAACTTTGAGGTGGTTTCATACCCTACAATAATCTCTTCGTTTGTTCTCCGCTATTAGTGACTTTGGAGTGACTCTTTGTGGCATGTTGATGGATAGTTATATGATCCAATTATGTTATTATTGTTGTGAGAACTTGCACTAGTGAAAGTATGAACCTTAGGCCTTGTTTCTTAGCATTGCAATACCGTTTGTGCTCACTTTTATCATTAGTTACCTTGCTGTTTTTATAATTTCAGATTACAAAAACCTATATCTACCATACATATTGCACTTGTATCACCATCTCTTCGCCGAACTAGTGCACCTATACAATTTACCATTGTATTGGGTGTGTTTTGGACACAAGAGACGCTTTGTTATTTGTTTGAAGGGTTGTTTGAGAGAGACCATCTTCATCCTACGCCTCCCACGGATTGATAAACCTTAGGTCATCCACTTGAGGGAAATTTGCTATTGTCCTACAAACCTCTGCACTTGGAGGCCCAACAATGTCTACAAGAAGAAGGTTGCGTAGTGGACATCACCCACTTCGTAGGCCTGATAGTGTAGCATCTACGTGTTCGCACATCAAGCGTTGGGAAAATTACAAGTGATATGAAGCTTTCCATGCTCCCATGATACGGGCTTTTGTGAGCCCTTAGATCTGAGATCGAATGGTTGCATGGCATGATTCTAGACCTATGGGTGAATATCCTATCCTATAGTTATTCTACAAATTTTCAGTAACTTAGCATGCGATCGTTTGATCTCAGATCCAAGTGTTGTTAGCAGCCCGTATCATGGTCGCGCCTACCACGACCATCGCCTCGCTCGCGCAGTCGGGCCCTTGAATATTTCAGATGGCTATAAATGAGCAGTTTTATGCCTACTTCGCATGCATGAAACTACTTCCTCCGTCCAGACGCGTTAGGCTATCTGATGTTGGCATGTCATACATAGTCATCACTTATAGTCACTCATAAAATAAGGTTAGCTATAAGGTTGGCTAAAAGAGTATTTTTTTACTTCTCTCTATCTCTTTCTTCGTAGTATTTATCGCATTTGCCAAGGAGTAAGTAGCTAGGGTGTTGCACAAGAGCCCATTGTCGGTGTCAAAACCGGCGGATCTCGGGTAGGGGATCCCGAACTGTGCGCCTAAGGTCGATGGTAATAGGAGGTAGGGGACACGATGTTTACCCAGGTTAGGGCCCTCTCTATGGAGATAATACCCTACTTCCTGCTTGATTGATCTTGATGAATATGAGTATTACAAGAGTTGATCTACCACGAGATCGTAATGGCTAAAACCCTAGAAGTCTAGCCTATATGATTATGATTGTCTCTACGGACTAAGCCCTCCTGTTTATATAGACACTGGAGGGGACTAGGGTTGTACATAGTCGGTTATAGAGAAAGGAATCTTCATATCTAATCGCCAAGCTTGCCTTCCACGCCAGTGAGAGTCCCATCCGGACACGTGAGAGAGTGTTCTGTCTTGTATCTTCATGGCCGAACAGTCCGGCCCACGTTACATAGTCCGGCTATCCATGGACCCCTTAATCCAGGACTCCCTCAATAGCCCCTAAACCAGGCTTCAATGATGAGGTGTCCGACACGCAGATTGTCTTCGGCATTGCAAGGCGGGTTCCTCCTCCGAATACTCTAAAAATAGTCTTTGAACACAAGAATCATGGCCGGCCCTACAAAACAATTTCCACACACAAACGTAGAGAGTATAATATTCCATGAGTCCAATCCACTGACAACTTTTTGTAGCGTGACATCACGTCGCCGCCCGGCCATTATTTCGAACCGTTTTTTAGCTTGTCGTTCCATATTTCTAGATGCGGTTTCATTGGCATGTCTTGTCAAAGCAGAGATCATGTCCCCTTATTATGGGATTCTCATCAATACGGGCATGGGTAATGCACGGCCCTTGGGGAATAGGCGAGTTTTAAGACAAGTGGGGAGGCGCTTGATATTCACGGCCTTTATAAAGAGATAAGGATTTACCCCTTTCACCCACGCCTTCTCTCTTCTGTGCCTCCCCCATTCTCGAGCTCCAGCACCCAAGTTCTCATCTTTTCCATCCCAACAAAGCACTCCAACCATGTCCGTATCCGGAGCGCAGGGCAAGTGGATGGCCTCTCCATCAAGGAGAAGGACATTACGCAGCTCCGAGAGGCTGGGTATTTGGCCAAGGAAATCGCCCACCAGCTTCCAGCCAAGGGACAAATCGTCCCCACATCGGAGCCCCATGAGAGGGTGGTGTTCATCCCCCACTTCGTCCACGGGCTGGGATTTCCTCTCCACCCATTCGTCCGCGGACTCATGTTCTACTACGGGCTAGATTTCCATGATGTAGCCCCAAATTCTTTCCTCAACATCTCGGCGTTTATTGTCGTGTGCGAGGCCTTCCTCCGCATTCCGCCCCACTTCAGATTGTGGTTAAAGATCTTCAGCGTGAAGCCGAAGGTGCTGAGCGGCCATCATGCAGAGTGCGGAGGCGCCATGCTGAGCAAGATGCCCAACGTCACATGGATCTAAGGCTCCTTCGTGGAGACCGTCAAAGGGTGGCAGAAATCATGGTTGTATATCACAGAGCTGCGCGGCACCACCTGGGCCGCGGCTCCCGAGTTCCGGTCCGGAGCCCCGATGCGGCTCACCTCCTGGCCAGAGAAGGGCCTGGATTGGGCTGCGTCGGATGAGTGACAGCACTGCAGACGCGCGTCCAAATCATGGTGGACAAGAACATTAAGCTTGTCAACATGATCCAGGTGATGCTAGTTTGTTGGATCCTTCCATGCCAAAACCGAACCTGTAATTTGTGGGAGTTCGATCCGACCAAGCACCAGACCCTACAACATTTCTTCAGCATCATGCACGAAGGTATTTGGAAGGTGCTCTTCAAGGCCAGTGAAACGTGGCCGGACACCTCAGAGGACCGTGGGCAAGATTTGGCCCATCCAACTAGTCCAGTAAGTTTTTCCATGTTTTCAAGGTGTATCCTTTACTGGCATACTCGAGGAAGACACCTAAGCCTCCCTACTGATTCTCTCAGGGTTGGAGAAAGAAGGCGGAGCGGATTCACTGTCCGGCTCCACTGCCCGAAGACCTAGCAATTCCACTTCTGATGAAAATGCTGGTTCCTGCGCCCTATCAAGCGCCGGAGAAGAAGGCCAAGAAGAAGTTCAAGGGGACCAGAGGTGGCCTCCGTCGCAAGGGTGCTTCGGATGTGGCGTATGAAGACACCAAGACTCACTCCTCCGCCACCGAGGACGGAGAGGAGGAGGAAAGCAACTCTCCCCCTAAGGGGGGAAGGAAGAAGAGGGCGGCCTCCATAAGTCTGGAGGCAGATGCGTCCAAGAGGGGGAAAGGTTCCCTCGTGGATAACTCCGCGTGGCACATCGATAGTAGCCCAGAGCGGCACCCCCCGAGACAAGCCCATGGATGAATCGCGAGTACTCAAAAACCCAGACGCATTCATACATCCGGCCTCTTCACTTCATAGTTTTAATCATGCATGAATCATGTATTTGCAGTCTGGCTCGGTCCAACCTCGAGCGGTCCTCATCTTGGGGAGATTCGCTGGACCCTGAGGCGATTGACAGCGGGTCCCTTCCAACGACCTCCTCTCCCAATGCCATGGATGGCACCGAGGCGTTATCCCGAAGGATCCTCGGCCAGCGAGAGACCCAGGAGGCCTTCAGGGCTGTGCCGGAGGGTAAAGCCTCAGCCGCCGGACACATGGGGAAGAAAATCCCCATGGATACTAACGATGGGGGCCATATCCAATTCGGCCCCCATTTGAATACAATTCTGGAGACCTATACGGCTTCGGAATCAGGCAAGCAGCCTCTTTTGAAAGAAGGGGGTGTGTCTATTCCACCGGTGACCTCTGTCCATCCAAAGGCACCGGACAATTTGCTGGAAGCGCTACGAGGCACTTCTATTGTTGAGGAACACCGTATCCTTATGGATACGGTGGTTGAGAGGGTGCAGTCCGTTAAGAGCGGACCGACCGACACCTGTACCAGCCTTCTAATAGGTTTTGAGGTGAGCGACACAATTATATAAAGAGAATGTCATAGTATAGACAGTAGCCCCTGAGACTCTGTCCGGTGTTCGAAAAGAAAAGCCGAACAGAGGATCAAATAATTTTGGCAAGAGACTAACCTTACATGTCTATGTGAATAAGCAGGCGTCATTGCTTGCTGCGACCTCTCATGCTGCTGAGGTTTGCGGACCGAAGCAGAGTCTAGAGCGGACCGAGGAAGAGCTCGGCCGAGTGAAGAAATAGCTGGAAGACAGTCAAGATATGCAATAACCTTGTCTATATTCAGGAAGAATGAATGATTTGTGATGACTAAAGTGCCATTATATTTTAGGAGCGGCGACCGAAGTGAAGACCCTCAAGAAGGCGCTAGCCGACGCCGAGGAGAGAGCGGCCAAGGAACAAGCCGCCCGTGAAAAGCATGAGGCCAGGATCAGTGAGGTACAGCAAGAGCTCCAGGACATCATGAAGAAATGCGAGTCCTTGGAGCGCAGCATTGCGGATCAAGAGTCCGAACTTGCCAAGGCCCCCCAAAGCACACACGATGCCCGGGTTGAAGCCCAGGGCGCCCTCCAGGAAATCCAGGAGGCCAGAAAAATCACGGCGGGTAAGGCCTTTATTATGCAGAGCAAATATGTGAAGAAAAGGTTCCTCTTACTGACCCGGATTTGGAGTTCTCCAGGGGCGTTTGCGGATGTGCCGTGCAGTATTTCAGATGCCACGGAGTTTTTCTGAGCCGAAGAGGGGAGCTCCATGGAGAATCTGTTTTGGTCTCGGGTGCCCTTTGGCGATCAGCTAAAATAGCTGGTCGAACTGCATAGGGTGTCCGAACTAGCCATGAAGGATTTAATAATCCAGCTGTGGCTTGGCGAAGCTATACCCAACAGCTACTTCGGTCTCATGAAGCGGTTGGTCAATGCCTGTCCTCGTCTTGATGCCATCAAGCGGTCGGTCTGTATCGAAGGCGCACGAATGGCCTTCGCCCGAGTCAAGATGCATTGGGTGAAGATGGGCGCCATGAAGCTTGTGACTGAGGGACCGCCCGCGGGCAAGGAGCACCGCATGCCCGAACTATATTTTGACAATGTCTTGGAGGGATCCTGCATTTTGGTGGGGCAGTATTATGAAACAGAGTCGCTATGTAATATAATGCCTGTTAATTAAAACTTTACCTCCTATGCGGCAGTCTTTATTAAATCTGAGAGTTGGACAGTCGTCGGCTTCAGCCCCCATGTAGGAAGTATGGGGGGTGTTCGGGATGAATCTAAACACTCTTTACTCTAGATTTTGGTCCTTAAAGGAGGTGTTTAGCGCAATGAACCAGGCAATCGGACTATGTGGCTTTACCACCCTCACTTAGCCATAGGAGCTTGACAATAAAAGGTTAAGATTTAAATTGGGGAAGCTAGCTACGATCCCCCGGTGTCGAAGTAATGGGCCACGGGTAGGCTCACCCGAGTCCCTAGATTTATCAAGACTTTGGGCCAGCTCCGCCTAGCTGGGCCCCAAGCTGAAGCTCCGCCCTCTAGAGCCGGCTGGCTCAGCGGCCGGCTGCCAAAGGGCGGCTGACCCAAGAATACGGTGCTCCGAGTGGTCGGCTCCTGGCGGCCGCCCTCCAGAGAGGGCAGCAACGGGCATGCGGCCACCTCACGACTACGGGGCGGCCGAGCTCACGTCAAGAGTACAAGTCAAAGCATGGCTACAGTGAGGAACGGCGCGTCCTACATTCGAGATAGGCGTGGCTACAATGCTCCGCAGACGGAGATCTCCACACGATGGAGCACTGTGCCGTATCTACCCTGACGTCGCTCCAGGCAGGCGGAGCCCTGTTCCCCACGACGGCCTATCGGTACGGCCTGCCAGTGGCGGGCCCTATCGGGCAGTGACCCCAAGGAAGACGGCGGAAACTCAACTAAGCGGATTAGAGAGTTGACGGCCTCCAGCAGGCGGCCGTCCCTCATCTCGAGGCAAGCACGCCATTAAGCTGATAAGACCAGGTGTGGCTACAGTGTCATCCCACCAGGCGGCTCGACTGTAGCCACGCTAGGATGACCAAGCCCCCGTCACCAACAACACGGCTACAATGAACAGCCACTAACCAGTCGGCGGGGCCCACCAGGCTGCGGGCCCCAGCGGTCGGCGGAGAAACCGGAGGCCAAAGACACTAACAGCCAGGCCCAGCAGCTGGCCAGATTACCATTGTACCCCTGGGGGGTAGGCCTATATAAACCCCCCAGGCCACCCATGCAAAGGGTTCGACCCCATTAGAACTAGCCACCCCCTAGAGCAAGAAGAGAGCTAGCCTTGCCTCCCTCTACCTCTAGCCAAACAGCTCGAGGAGCACATTGTATCACTTGTCCCTTACTGATCATGCGGAGACCCCGCAGAGCAGGACTAGGGATGTTATCTCCTAGGAGAGCCCCGAACCTAGGTAAAGTACGCCAGCATTCGTGTCTACGCCTTTTCCCGCTTCCAGGCACCGGCGACATTCTACTCGCTCCCACCATGATAAGCCATCCATTGGCATATGTCGCACCCAACCCCCAACATTTGGCGCCCACCGTGGGGCGAGGTGCACCGTCTCCCGGAGATCTGCTCTGGACGGGAACCCTGTTCCTTCCTAGACAGCGAAGCCAGCCCAGCACGCCCGACGGCGTCAGCCTCGACGCGCTGCATGGCGCGGAGATCGCCTGCGCGGTGAGTTGCCTCGCTGACCTCGTCAGCGAGATCGACCTCTCCAACGAGCCGGCCTCTGACGCGGGCACAAGCTGCCCTGAGCGCCACCTCGTCAGCCTCCTCGACAAGCTCCATGTCACCAGCGAGCTTGCTGTGGACCTGGAGTCCGTCGGCTTGACCGATCCGATGATTGTCGACTCCGACACGGTGTCGCTCGACGCGTTTCCCACCAACGTGGTAGTCTACGACGAGCCGCCCCCTCGCGAGTACAGCGGCGGGAGCACCATCACGGAGGTGCTCGTCATCAACAACGAGGAGCACTCGGACGGACGTGCTCAAGATCCAATCGACACCACTCTGCGCGACCTCACGGCGCCCATTCCCGAGGGCGCGGACACTGAGGCGCTGGAGGCACACCGCCTCCAGCTCCTCGAAAATGCTGGCCACCTGGCCAGCATGTGCCGGCTGTCGAACGCCTATCGACGCGAGATGGACCGGGCCGTAGGCGGCACACCGGCTCCCGGGGGGGCTAGCCGTCTTGGCATGGTTCGACAGCGTGGCGCGACCATCACCACCATGTTCGGGGCGGAGCGTCCCGTATACGCCACGCCTGTAGAGAACATCCGGGCCGCCCAGGCGGTAACGGATGAGCTGAACAAGTACAACGGCGACAAACTCCGCCACATAACGGAGCGAGTCCAACAGCTCCTGGACACGGCTGCCGCACAGCACGAGGCCGCCTACTGCGCTGAAGACCCAGCCGAATGAAACAACGAGCCGCCCCCATGCCGAGATCATGGGGCGACCTCCCGGACGCTGACTGGTGGCGCCCGCGTAGGAAAGGGCAATGAGCCGGCTGCTAGCCGCAGTCAGACACGCATCTCCATCGAGCGAGACAAGGAAGGCCGCCCTCGCGCAGTAGAGCGGCGAGGCGACCTGCCGCTTCCCCCGCCTCGTGGAGCAAGATACGCCACTCCGCCTCCTGTCATGCACCCGACACTCGGCGACCGCCTCGGCCGCCGAGAGGGAGTCGGAGAGAACGATGCTCGCCACCGGATCGATCATCTCAACCGATCCCTGGCGCTTGAAGAAGAAGATGCGCTGGGCCCGCCCTGCTTCGGCCCCCAAATCCGCGATGATCCCTTCCCCAAGGGGTTCACCCTCCCGCGAGACATGCCCAAATACACCGGCTCCGTGAAGCCGGAGGACTGGCTGGTCGACTACTCCACAGCCGTCAGCATAGCAAATGGCAACAAGCGCGTTGCCGTGAAGTACGTCCCGCTCATGCTCCAAGGCACTGCCCAGACGTGGCTCAACAGCCTGAAGCCCCGCAACATCAACAGCTGGGTTGATTTCATCGAAGTCTTCATCCGCAACTTCACCAGCACTTACAAGCGGGCCCCCAAGCCCCGACAGCTCTCCTTATGTGTCCAAGGGCCCACGGAGTCAACTCGCGACTACCTCACGCGCTGGACCGAGCTACACAATTCCTATGAAGGCGTGCACGAGGTGCAGGCGATCGAGTACTTTACTGTCAGGTGCCGAGAGGGCACCCTCCTCAAGCATCGACTCCTCTACAACGAGCCCGAGACCCTCAATGTGCTGCTGGTCATCGCCGACAAGCACGCCACGGCCGACTACTCCATGAAGGCGGAAATCCTGGTTGACGCGTCCGGCAAGGTGGCGCCTCAGGCACCTCAGACTCCGGCTGGTGACACCAGTCGGTGACAGCAGTCAAGTGATAACAAGCAGAAGGCCACCCAGCCAGCTTGCACCAGCCGGCAGGTGGCGACGGTTGAGGATCAGCAGCCAGAAGGGCAGCCAGCCCCCAAGCGGCAGAAGGGCGACAAGTCCAATTGGTTGCCCGCCTTCTCTTACGAGCAAACCTTAGATGCACCCTGCAAGTTCCATAGCGGCGCGAAGCCCTCCAACCACACCACCCGAAAGTGTCACTGGCTCACCAGAATCGCCAAGGGAGATGGACTCCTGCCTCCTCCGCCTGCCGGACTGCCGCCTCCTCAGCCCCAGCAGCCGGCGGCCCGACCAGTCGGCGCCTTACAAGATGAGTACCTGGAGGAACACGGAGCTTATGTTGTGTTCACCAGCGTGGCCGATGACAGACGCAGCAGACGGCAACAACAACAAGAAGTGCAAGCAGTGGCCTCCAACACTCCAGAGTTCATGCATTGGTCTGAGAAGCCTATCAGTTGGAGCAAGGCCGACCACCCGGAAGTGATGCCTTCCCCTGGTTCATATGCCCTGGTCCTAGAAGCGACCCTTGCAACAGAGAGACAAGCAGCCCGTTTCTCCAGAATCTTGATAGATGGCGGCAGCAGCATCAATATCCTGTACCGCGATACAATGGAGAAGTTGGGAATCAAGCAGAAGCAGCTCGTCCCCAGTCGGACTGTATTCCTTGGCATAGTCCCTGGCCTTTCCTGCTCACCAATCGGCAAGACCCAGATTGATGTCCTCTTCGGAGACAAGAATCACTTTCGCCGAGAGCCAATTTGGTTTGAAGTGGTGGACCTTCAGAGCCCCTACCATGCACTGCTAGGCCGGCCTGCTCTGGCCAAATTCATGGCATTCCTCCACTAAGCCTACCTCAAGATGAAGATGCCGAGTACCAAGGGGATCCTGACAGTGGTCGGAGACTACAAGAAGTCGATCGCTTGCGCTGCGGATAGCAGCCGGCTAGCCGAGTCCCTCGTGATTGCAGCCGAGAAGCGGATCCTTGACCGGGTGGTGGCGTTGGCAGGCAAGAAGCCGGAAATTTCACCCACGCCCCAGGAGTCGGAGGCTGAGGGCTCGTTCAAGCCGGCCAAGGAAACAAAGAAAATACCCTTGGACCCAGAGCACCCAGAGAGGCACGCTGTCGTAGGCATGGGCCTTGACAGTAAATAGGAAGGCGAGCTCATCGATTTCCTCCGTGAGAATCGGGATATCTTCGCATGGTCGCCCAAGGACATGCCGGGTGTTCCGACGGATTTTGCCGAGCACAAGCTACATGTCCGACCTTACGCCAAGCCGGTCCGGCAGCCCTTGCACTGCCTGTCCGAAGAGAAGAGAAGAGTTGTTGGAGAAGAGATAGCCCGACTCCTAGCAACCGGATTCATCATGGAAGTATTCTTCCCATAATGGCTGGCCAACCCAGTCCTAGTATTGAAGAAGAACAAGCAGTGGCGCATGTGCATTGACTACACCAGCCTCAACAAAGCCTGCCCCAAAGATCCCTTTGCTCTACCAAGGATTGATCAAGTGATAGACTCCACAGCCGTATGCGAGCTGTTGAGTTTTCTGGATGCGTACTCGGGTTATCACCAGATAAAGATGAACCCGGCCGACAGGCTGAAGACCGCCTTCATCACGCCATTCGGAGCCTTCTGCTACCTGACCATGACGTTCGTCTTGAGAAACGCCGGCGCCACGTTTCAGCGTTTCATGCAGAAGTGCCTCCTCAAACAACTCGGCAGAAATGCCCATGTGTATTGTAACGCCCCGGATCCGATGCACCAGGTGTCCGCCAGTTATTCGTCATCGTTGCCATGTCATTTGCTTGCGTGTTGCATTTTATCATGTCATCATGTGCATCTCATTTTGCATACGTGTTCGCCTCATGCATCCGAGCATTTTCCCTGTTGTCCGTTTTGCAATCCGGCACTCCTATGTTCCCCGGCGTCCCCTTTTGTCTCTCGTTGTGAGTGGGTGTTAAACTTTCTCGGAATGGCCCGAGGTTTGCCAAGCGGCCTTGGTATAGCACCGGTAGACCGCCTGTCAAGTTTTGTCCCATTTGGAGGTCGTTTGGTACTCCAACGGTTAACCGGGTAACCGTAGAGGCCTCTTTTGTGTGAAGCCCAACACCCCTTCCAATCTGGCCCAAAACCCATCCAAACCCCCTCCATGCTCTCGGTCGTTCGATCACGATCGTGTGGGCGAAAACCGCACCTCATTTGGAGCTTCCTAGCTCCCTCTACCTATAAAACTAGACCTCCCCCGAAATTTTCGGGTCATTCTACCCTAACCCTAGCAAAATCGCCCTCCGCCGCCACCGGACGCGTCCACACCGCACCGGACGCGTCCAGCCGCCGCCGCCGCCGCCAGCGAATCAGGGAGCGCCACGTGGCACTCCCCGCCGCCAGCCGCCGCCGGCCCGCTCGGCACGGGCGCGGCCCGCCCGAGCCCATCCGGCCGCGCCGCCGGCCCGCGCCTGCCCCGCCGCCCGCGCCGGCCGCCGCTGTTCGCCGCCCGCCCCGCCGCCGGTCGCCGTCGTGGGTGCCGCGCCTCCCGGCCCGCAGAAGCACGCCGCCGCGGCCTGCCTCCCGGCCCGAGCGCCGTCGCCCGCGCCCGCTCGCCTTTGCCGGACCTCGCTTCCTCCGGTGCGCCGCCGCCCGCTCGTCGCCCCGGCCGGTGCCGCCGGCTCCCTCCGCTTCGCCGCCGGACGCGCCGCCCCGCCCGTCTTCTCCAGCCACGCCGCCCCGTCGCTCCTCCGCGCCGTCCGCGCCAGCTCCGGCTGGATCCGGCCAGATCCGGTCCTGCCCGGCCTCGCCAGCGTCTTCCTCATCCTCTCCGACAGCCACTCCGGCGAACCACGTAATCCGCGCGCCCGATCCAGTCTGGATAGAGGTTGACTTTCCCCCCTCTGAAAATGACTAAGTCCCGGAATATTTTACGATACCATGCCATTTTCATCGATTGTAACTCTGCATCCGTAGCTCCGTTTTGTGCTTGTAATATGTCAAATTGTTCGTCTCAACGAGTACTACATTTCATTCCATTGCATCATTTTCATTTGAGTTCATCTTGATGTCTGAATCATTGTTGGAAGAGTGCATGTTGCTGTTAATCTGCTGAAACTGTTATAACATGCTCATTTGTCATTTTTGCCATGATTGATGTGTGCATCCTATGAGGTTGATGTCTACATGTGTTTTGATCTATGCCATTCCATTTTTACAGAGGTGCTTACCATGTATTTTTGTGATCAACGTGGTGACTAGCACAAGCATGCAAACTAGGCATCGTGATGTTGCTGACTTTAGTCCCTGTTCTGCTGTTATTTTTATGCCATGTAAACTTGACGCTACAGATAGATCAATGCATATTTTGAGATACTTCAGTAAGGGTGTTTTGAACATATGGTTATTGTCTATCCATTCCTGCCCTTGGTTGCAATTATGGAGTAGTCTAGCATGTCATTTTCATGCTCTACTTTTGCTTCAAAATGTTTCCTGGCAGATTGTTTACATGTTATTCAATTTTGCCAAGGTTGTTGTAGTTGATCCTTGCATGCTATGAACTTGTTCTTGCCTTGGTTTGTTTCATAAACATGTATTCTTGCTGATGATATGCTTATCTTGTCATGCAATGACTTGTGGTGAGTGAATCGAGCTTGTTAAGTAGGGTACTTGCTGTTGCTGTTTTTGCTAGGCTGAATCTGTTATTTCGTGATGCTATGTAAACCTGCTGCTACTAGTCATTCTATGCATAATCTGGAGATGTTCACTAAGGGTGTTTTTTTCTACATGTCATCCTCTAACCATCCATGCCCCTGGTTGCATTTATAGCTTGCTTTAGCTTGTTGTAATCTTGCTCCAAAGTTGCTTGATAATGTTGCTGGCAGCCTGTTAACATTAAGTTCAGTTGTTGCCATGAGTGTTGCTAGTGTTCCATGCACCCTATGGACTTGCTATTGCCATGCTTAGCTTCATAAACATGCCTTCTTGCTGTTGGTTGCCTTGACATGCCATGTATTGCTCTGTGGTGAGTGGTTCAAGCTCACCAACATGCCTACTTATTGTTGTTCCTGCCATGTTTGAATCTGTAATATAACTTGCCATGTTTACATGGGTGCCATCATATTTTCTGATCCTTTTTGGCTCATGGTCAGTAAGGGACTTTTGTTCTATGCAATTAGTAGATTCATGCCATGCCTTTTTTTGCCATGATAAGTTCCTGTAACATGTTGTTTGATAGCTCTAAACATTGCAACCTGATGTTATTTTCTGCAAAGTCTGAACTGTTATTATTTGCAATCTTTCCATGTGTGTTTGAGCATGTTCTAGTGATTTCTGGAGATAGCTCAGTGTTCATGTTTTGTTATGCTTTATCTGTACATCGTGCCCATGCCTTTTTTTATTATGTTGAGATGCTGTAGCATGCTGTTTTGATGCTTGCAATATGCCTACTTGTTGTTATGGACAAATTGTTATGCCTTGTATATAGTGTATGTGTTGCACCGTTGCTCCGTTTTGAGTGTGCTCTATATGAAACTTGCTTGACTTTGTATGTAGTTTCATATTATCATGTTGCATCCATGTTTTGAGGTGTTTGCTTGATGTTTGAATGCTTTTTGCATCAATGCCATGTTTAACTTGTTTTGCTCATATCTTCTAGGCCGTAGCTCCGAATCTAATGAACTTTATATGTAACTTGACTAGAATTTCATGTAGATCATCTTGGTGCATCTTAACTTGCTGTTTAACAACTTCAACTTAATGTTTGTTCAGATCTGGACCAATTTCGAAATATGCATATGAGGACTTACCGGATTTGTTATATGTTGTTTCCGGCCTCATTTAAACTTGTCTTGATGTGTTGCTCTTGTTTGCATCATCTCTTGCCATGAGTAGCTTCATGTAGCTTCATCATGCATCATACTTGTTGTGCATCATGTCTTGTTCATGTGTGGTGTGTTTACCATGTTGTGTGCTTCTTTTCGATAGTTCATGTTTCGTTGCGATCGTGAGGATTCGTTCGTCTACGCTTGGTTCGTCTTCGTGGCTTCATCCGTTCGTCTTCTTCATGGACTCGTTCTTCTTCCTTGCGGGATTTTAGGCAAGATGACCGCTACCCTGGATCTCACTACTATCATTGCTATGCTAGTTGCTTCGTTCTATCGCTATGCTGCGTTACCTATCTTTTGCTCCTCAAGCCTCCCAAATTGCCATGAACCTCTAACCTTTGACACCCTTCCTAGCAAACCATTGCTTGGCTATGTTACCGCTTTGCTCAGCCCCTCTTATAGCGTTGTTATTTGCAGGTGAAGTTGAAGATTTCTCCATGGTGGACAGGATTATGTTGGGATATCACAATATCTCTTATATTATTAATGCATCTATATACTTGGTAAGGGGTGGAAGGCTCGGCCTTATGCCTGGTGTTTTGTTCCACTCTTGCCGCCCTAGTTTCCGTCATACCGGTGTTATGTTCCCGGATTTTGCGTTCCTTACGCGGTCGGGTGATTTATGGGACCCCCTTGACAGTTCACTTTGAATAAAACTCCTCCAGCAAGGCCCAACATTGGTTTTACCATTTGCCTCACCACCACCTACTTTTCCCTTGGGAGTCGCTCTCTCGAGGGTCATCTTTATTATAGCCCCCCCGGGCCAGTGCTTGTCTAAGTGTTGGTCCGAAACAAGCAGCCTGCGGGGCCACCTCGGGGCAACTTGAGGGTTGGTTTTACTCGTAGCTTGGCTTATCCGGTGTTGCCCTGAGAACGAGATATGTGCAGCTCCTATCGGGATTGTCGGCGCATCGGGCGGCTTTGCTGGTCTTGTTTTACCATTGTCGAAATGTCTTGTAAACCGGGATTCCGAGTCTGATCGGGTCTTCTTGGGAGAAGGTTTATCCTTCATTGATCGCGAGAGCTTATCATGGGCTAAGTTGGGACACCCCTGCAGGGTATAATCTTTCGAAAGCCGTGCCTGCGGTTATTGGCAGATGGGAATTTGTTAATGTCCGGTTGTAGATAATTTGACACCAGATCCAAATTAAAACACATCAACCATGTGTGTAGCCGTGATGGTCTCTTTTCGGCGGAGTCCGGGAAGTGAACACGGTTTCTGGGTTATGTTTGACGTAAGTAGGAGTTCAGGATCACCTCTTGATCATTGCTAGCTTCACGACCGTTCCTTTGTTTCTTTTCTCGCTCTCATTTGCGTATGTTAGCCACCATACATTGCTTAGTCGCTGCTGCAACCTCACCACTTTACCCCTTCCTTTCCCATTAAGCTTTGCTAGTCTTGATACCCATGGTAATGGGATTGCTGAGTCCTCGTGGCTCACAGATTACTACAACAACAGTTGCAGGTACAGGTTGTGCGATGATCATGACGCGAGAGCGATGCTTGCTTGCGTTGAGTTCTTTTTCTGCTTCCTCGATCAGGGGATAGGTTCCAGGTCGGCAGCCTGGGCTAGCAGGGTGGATGTCGCTTGAGCTTCTGTTTGTGATTCATCCATAGTCGGATGGTGCTCTTATGTATGATGATGTTGTATTCATGTGGCATTGTATGCCTTATGTTTGTATCCCCATCTATTATGTAATGTTGATGTAATGATATCCACCTTGCAAAAGCGTTTCAATATGCGGGTCTATCCTTGGTGGGACCTTCGAGTTCCATTTGGATAGGGTCACATATTGGGCGTGACATATATGTGGATGGTGTGGTGGTGAAGACATAGGAGCGTGGCACTATGCTAGAGGACCTCAAGGAGACCTTTGAAAACCTGCGCCGATTCCAGATTAAGCTCAACCCGGAGAAATGTGTCTTTGGAGTACCAGCCGGCCAGCTTCTTGGTTTCCTGGTCTCAGAGCGCGTCATAGAGTGCAATCCTATGAAGATCAAGGCAATTGAGATGATGAAGGTGCCCACCCGACTGCTGGACGTGCAGAAATTCACCGGCTGCCTAGCGTCAGTCAGCCGTTTCATCAGCCGACTGGGCGAGAAGGCTCTTCCCCTGTACCAACTCATGAAGAAGACCACTTTTTTCAAGTGGAATGACAAGGAGGATGAAGCATTTCTCCAACTCAAGAAGATGCTGGCAACCCCGCCTGTCCTGGCGGTTCCGACTGAGAAGGAACCCATGCTCCTCTACATTGCAGCCACCAGTCGGGTTGTCAGCATAGTCATGGTAGTAGAGCGCAAGGAGAAGGACAAAGTATTTCCGGTCCAGAGACCAGTGTATTACTTGAGCGAAGTATTGTCCGCCTCCAAACAAAACTAACCCCACTACCAGAAGATGTGTTACGGCGTGCATTTTGCCGCCAAGAAGCTGAAGCCTTACTTTCAAGAGCACCCCATAACTGTCGTCCGCACAACCCCGCTTGCTGAGATCATTAGAAGTCGGGATGCCTCTGGCCGAGTGGCCAAATGGGCTATTGATCTGGCCCCTTACACCATCTACTACCAGCCTCGCACCGCCATCAAATCACAAGTGTTGGCCGACTTCCTCGTCGATTGGGCCGAGACCCAATATTTGCTGCCTGCACTAGACTCCACTCATTGGCGGATGCATTTTGATGGTTCAAAAATGCGCACTGGTCTTGGAGCCGGCGTCGTCCTCACCTCTCCCAAGGGCGACAAGCTTAAATACATACTGCAAGTCCACTTCGCCGCCTCCAACAACGTAGCAGAATATGAGGCACTCATACAAGGGTTCCGGCTTGCCAAGGAACACGGCATTCACCGGATCCTGTGCTATGGTGACTCCGACTTGGTGGTCCAGCAGTCATCAGGCGACTGGGACGCCAAGGATGCAAACATGGCAAGCTACCGCTTCCTCGCGCAGCAACTCAGCGGATACTTTGATGGGTGTGAGTTCCTTCACGTGTCAAGGAATGACAACGAGCAAGCAGATGCCTTGGCATGGATTGGCTCCACCCGACAAGCAATACCAGCCGGCGTTGCCCTACGCTGCCTTCTGAAGCCGTCTATCAAGCCGTCTCCTGAGTCGGACTCCATCTTTGTGCCTCCCCCCCCCCCCCCGAAGCAGTCGGATCCGACTTGGCGACCACAGAGGCCAGCACGGGGGTTTCGACAGGCGGCCCGGGGACTGCTATAGTCGTGCCCGACCCGGGGACTTCAGAACCCGGCCCGGGGACTTCGGAGCCCGGCCCGGGGAATTCCTCAGCGCAGCAGGCGGAAGCAGCTGCCAACCCGCCGCCTCCCGGCACAACCGCCCTCGTACAGGTTGCAGTGATCACATTCGAAGAAATTGCGGCGCCCTCATGGGCTCAGCCGATCCTCAAGTTGTTGGTGAACAAGGAGCTGCCAACCGATGAAATCTTAGCCCGACAAGTACAGAGGCGACAAAGAGCTCGTGCGAAGAAGCGTCACAGGAGTTTATGTTGGAAATATGCCCTAGAGGCAATAATAAAAGTATTATTATTATATTTCCTTGTTCATGATAATTGTCTTTTATTCATGCTATAACTGTATTATCCGGAAATCGTAATACACGTGTGAATACATAGACTACAATCTTTCTCTAGTAAGCCTCTAGTTGACTAGCTCGTTGATCAATAGATGGTTACGGTTTCCTGACCATGGACATTGGATGTCATTGATAACGGGATCACGTCATTAGGAGAATGATGTGATGGACAAGACCCAATCCTAAGCCTAGCACAAAGATCGTAGTTCGTATGCTAAAGCTTTTCTAATGTCAAGTATCTTTTCCTTAGACCATGAGATTGTGCAACTCCCGGATACCGTAGGAGTGCTTTGGGTGTATCAAACATCACAACGTAACTGGGTGGCTATAAAGGTGCATTACAGGTATCTCCGAAAGTGTCTGTTGGGTTGGCACGAATTGAGACTGGGATTTGTCACTCCGTGTAAACGGAGAGGTATCTCTGGACCCACTCGGTAGGACATCATCATAATGTGCACAATGTGACCAAGGGGTTGATCACGGGATGATGTGTTACGGAACGAGTAAAGAGACTTGCCGGTAACGAGATTGAACAAGGTATCGGGATACCGACGATCGAATCTCGGGCAAGTATCATACCGCTAGACAAAGGGAATTGTATACGGGATTGATCGAGTCCTTGACATCGTGGTTCATCCAATGAGATCATCGTGGAACATGTGGGAGCCAACATGGGTATCCAGATCCCGCTGTTGGTTATTGACCGGAGAACGTCTCGGTCATGTCTGCATGTCTCCCAAACCCGTAGGGTCTACACACTCAAGGTTCGATGACGCTAGGGTTATAAAGGAAGCTTGTATGTGGTTACTGAATGTTGTTCGGAGTCCCGGATGAGATCCCGGACGTCACGAGGAGTTCCGGAATGGTCCAGAGGTAAAGATTTATATATAGGAAGTCCTGTTTCGGCCATCGGGACAAGTTTCGGGGTCATCGGTATTGTATCGGGACCACCGGAAGGGTCCCGGGGGCCCACCGGGTGGGGCCACCTGCCCCGGGGGCCACATGGGCTGTAGGGGCTGCGCCTTGGCCTATATGGGCCAAGGGCACCATCCCCAAGAGGCCCATGCGCCAAGGAAACTTGGGGAGGGAAGAGTCCTCAAGGGGGAAGGCACCTCCGAGGTGCCTTGGGGAGGATGGACTCCTCCCCCCCTCTTGGCCGCACCCCTTCCTTGGAGGAAGGGGCAAGGCTGCGCCTCCCCCCTCTCCCTTGCCCCTATATATAGTGGAGGGGAGGGAGGGCATCCATACCTGAGCCCCTGGCGCCTCCCTCCCTCCCGTGACACCTCCTCCTCTCCCGTAGGTGCTTGGCGAAGCCCTGCAGGATTGCCACGCTCCTCCATCACCACCACGCCGTTGTGCTGCTGCTGGATGGAGTGTTCCTCAACCTCTCCCTCTCTCCTTGCTGGATCAAGGCGTGGGAGACATCGTCGAGCTGTACGTGTGTTGAATGCGGAGGTGCCGTCCGTTCGGCACTAGGATCATCGGTGATCTGAATCACGACGAGTACGACTCCATCAACCCCGTTCACTTGAACGCTTCCGCTTAGCGATCTACAAGGTATGTAGATCCACTCCTCCCTCGTTGCTAGATGACTCCATAGATAGATCTTGGTGACACGTAGGAAAATTTTGAATTTATGCTACGTTCCCCAACAGTGGCATCATGAACTAGGTCTATTGCGTAGTTACTATGCACGAGTAGAGCACAAAGTAGTTGTGGGCGTTGATTTTGTTCAATATGCTTGCCGTTACTAGTCCAATCTTGATTCGGCGGCATTGTGGGATGAAGCGGCCCGGACCAACCTTACACGTACTCTTACGTGAGACCGGTTCCACCGACAAACATGCACTAGTTGCATAAGGTGGCTGGCGGGTGTCTGTCTCTCCCACTTTAGTCGGATCGGATTCGATGAAAAGGGTCCTTATGAAGGGTAAATAGAAATTGGCATATCACGTTGTGGTCTTTGCGTAGGTAAGAAACGTTCTTGCTAGAAACCCATAGCAGCCACGTAAAACATGCAAACAACAATTAGAGGATGTCTAACTTGTTTTTGCAGGGTATGCTATGTGATGTGATATGGACAAAGGATGTGATGAATGATATATGTGATGTATGAGATTGATCATGTTCTTGAAATAGGAATCACGACTTGCATGTCGATGAGTATGACAACCGGCAGGAGCCATAGGAGTTGTCTTTATTTATTTATGACCTGCGTGTCAACTTAAACGTCATGTAATTACTTTACTTTATTGCTAACCGTTAGCCATAGTAGTAGAAGTAATAGTTGGCGAGGCAACTTCATGAAGACACGATGATGAAGATCATGATGATGGAGATGATGGTGTCATGCCGGTGACGATGATGATCATGGAGCCCCGAAGATGGAGATCAAAAGGAGCAAAGTGATGATGGCCATATCATGTCACTATTTGATTGCATGTGATGTTTATCATGTTTATACATCTTATTTGCTTAGAACGACGGTAGTAAATAAGATGATCCCTTACGATAATTTCAAGAAGTGTTCTCCCCTAACTGTGCACCGTTGTGACAGTTCGTGTTTCGAAGCACCACGTGATGATCGGGTGTTAGATTCTAACGTTCACATACAACGGGTGTAAGACAGATTTACACACGCGAAACACTTAGGGTTAACTTGACGAGCCTAGCATGTACAGACATGACCTCGGAACACAGAAGACCGAAAGGTCGAGCATGAGTCGTATAGAAGATACGATCAACATGAAGATGTTCACCGATATTGACTAGTCCGTCTCACGTGATGATCGGACACGGCCTAGTTGAATCGGATCATGTAATCACTTAGATGACTAGAGGGATGTCTATCTGAGTGGGAGTTCATAAGATGAACTTAATTATTCTGAACATAGTCAAAAGGATTTTGCAAATTATGTCGTAGCTCGCGCTTTAGTTCTACTGTTTAGATATGTTCCTAGAGAAAAATTAGTTGAAAGTTGATAGTAGCAATTATGTGGACTAGGTCCGTAAACTAAGGATTGTCCTCGTTGCTTCATAGAAGGCTTATGTCCTTAATGCACCGCTCAGTGTGCTGAACCTCGAACGTTGTCTGTGGATGTTACAAACATCTGACATACACGTTTTGATAACTACATGATAGTTCAGTTAAACGGTTTAGAGTTGAGGCACCAAAGACGTTTTTGAAATGTCGCGAAACATATAAGATGTTTTGATGGCTGAAATTGGGATTTTAGGCTCGTGCCCACGTCAAGAGGTATAAGACCTCCGATGACTTTCTTAACCTGCAAACTAAGAAGAAAAGCTCAATTGTTGAGCTTGTGCTCAGATTGTCTGAGTACAACAATCATTTGAATCGAGTGGGAGTTGATCTTCCAGATGAAATAGTGATGGTTCTCCGAAGTCATTACCACCAAGCTGCTAGAGCTTCGTGATGAACTATGATATATCAGGGACATATATGATGATCCTTGAGATATTCGCGATGTTTGACACCGTGAAAGTAGAAATCAAGAAGGAGCATCAATTGTTGATGGTTGGTGAAACCACTAGTTTCAAGAAGGGCAAGGGAACAAAGGGATACTTCATGAAACGGCAATTCAGCCGCTGCTCTAGTGAAGAAACCCAAGGTTGAACCCAAACCCGAGACTGAGTGCTTCTGTAATAAGGGGAACAGCCACTGGAGCAGAATTACCCTAGATACTTGGTAGATGAGAAGGCTGGCAAGGTCGATAGAAGTATATTGGATATACATTGTGTTGATGTGTACTTTACTAGTACTCCTAGTAGCACCAGGGTATTAAGATACATGTTCGGTTGCTAAGTGTTAGTAACTCGAAATAAAAGCTATGGAATAAACGGAGACTAGCTAAAGGTGAGCTGACGATATGTGTTGGAAGTGTTTCCAATGTTGATATGATCAAGCATCGCACGCACCCTCTACCATCGAGACTGGTGTTAAACCTAAATAATTGTTATTTGGTGTTTGCGGTTGAGCATAGACATGATTGGATTATGTCTATCGCAATACGGTTATTCATTTAAGGAGAATAATGGTTACTCTATTTATTTGAATAAATACCTTCAATGGTCTTGCACCTAAAGGAATGGTTTATTGAATCTCGATCGTAGTGATACACATTTTCATGCCAAAAGATATAAGATAGTAATGATAGTACCACTTACTTGTGGCACTGCCATGTAGGTCATATTGTTATAAAACGCATGAAGAAGCTCCATGTTGATGGATCTTTGGACTCACTCGTTTTTGAAAAGTTTGAGACATGCGAACCATGTCTATTGGTGTATATGCATGAAGAAACTCCATGCAAATGGACCGTTCGGACTCACTTGTTTTTGAATCACTTGAGATATGCAAATCATACCACATGGGCAAGATGACTGAAAGCCTCTTTTTCAGTAAGATGGAACAAGATAGCAACTTATTGGAAGTAACACATTTTGATGTGTGTAGTCCAATGAGTGCTGAGGAATGCAGTGAATATCGTTATGTTCTTACTTCACAGATGATTCGAGTAGATGTTGAATATATTTACTTGATGAAACACAAGTCTGAATTATTGAATGGTTCAAGTAATTTCAGAGTGAAGTTGAAGATCATCGTGACAAGAGGATAAAATGTCTATGATAAGATCATAGAGATGAGTATCTGAGTTACGAGTTTTGGCACACATAATTAAGACATTGTGGAAATTGTTTCACAACTAATACAGCCTGGAACAGCATAGTGTGATGGTGTGTCCGAACATCATAGTTGCATCCTATTGGATATGGTGCGTACCATGACGTCTCTTATCGAATTACCACTATTGTTCATGGGTTAGGCATTAGAGACAACCACATTCACTTTAAATAGGGCACCACGTGATTCCGATGATATGACACCGTATGAACTATGGTTTAAAGAAACCTAAGCTGTCATTTCTTAAAAGTTTGGGGCTGCGATGCTTATGTGAAAAGTTTCAGGTTGATAAGCTCGAACCCAAAGCGGATAAAATGCATCTTCATAGGACACCCAAAACAGTTGGGTATACCTCCTAATTGAGATCCGAAAGCAATAGGGATTGTTTCTTGAACCGGGTCCTTTCTCGAGGAAAAGTTTGTCTCGAAAAGTTGAGTGGGAGGATGGTGGAGACTTGATATGGTTATTGAACCATTACTTCAACAAGTGTGTAGCAGGGCACAGTAAGTTGTTCCTGTGGCACCTACACCAATTGAAGTAGAAGCTTATGATAGTGATCATGAAGTTTTTGGATCAAGTCACTACCGAACCTCATAGGATGACAAGGATACGTACTACTTCAGAGTGGTACAGTAATCCTGTCTTGAAGGTCATGTTGCTAGACAACAATGAACCTACGAGCTATGGAGAAGCGATGGTGGGCCCGGATTCCGATAAATGGCTCGAGGCCATAAAATCCGAGAGAGATCCATGTATGAAAACAAAGTATAGACTTTGGCAGAACGGCTCGATGGTCATAAGGCTATTGAGTACAGATGGATTTTAAAAGGAAGACGGAGAATGATGGTAAGTATCACCATTAAGAAAGCTCGACTTGTCGTTAAGATGTTTTCCGACAAGTTCAAGGAGTTGACTACGGTGAGACTTCCTCACTCGTAGCGATGCTAAGAGTCTGTTGGAATTATATTAGCGATTACTGCATTATTTATGAAATCTTGCAGATAGGATGTCAAAACATTGTTTCCTCGATGATTTTCTTGAGGAAAGGTTGTATGTGATACAACCGGAAGGTTTTGTCAATCCTAAAAGATGCTAATAAGTATGCAAAGCTCCAGCAATCCTTCTAAGGACTGGAGTAAGCATCTCGGAGTTGGAATGTATGCTTTGATAAGATGGTCAAAGATTTTGGGTTTATACAAAGTTTATGAGAAACTTGTATTTCAAAAGAAGTGAGTGGGAGCACTATAGAATTTCTGATAAGTATATGTTGACATATTGTTGATCAGAAATGATGTAGAATTTCCAGAAAGCATATAGGGTTATTTGGAAAGTATTTTTCAATGGAAAAGCCTGGATTAAGCTGCTTGAGCATTGAGCATCAAGATCTATAAGGATAGATTAAAACGCTTAATGGAACTTTCAAATGAGCACATACCTTGACATGATCTTGAAGGTGTTCAAGATGAATCGGTCAAAGAAGGAGTTCTTGCCTGAGTTGTAAGGTATGAAGTTAAGACTTAAAGCTCGACCACGGCAGAATAGAGAGAAAGGACGAAGTATGCTATGCTGTGTACCGCACCTGAAATGTGCCTTGCCATGAGTCAGTCAAGGGGTACAAGAGTGATCTTAGAATGGATCACAGGACAGCGGTCAAAGTTATCCTTAGTAACTAGTGGACTAAGAAATTTTCTCGATTATGGAGGTGGTAAAAGAGTTCGTCGTAAAGGGTTACGCCGATGCAAACTTTGACACTAATCCAGATTATTCTAAGTAGTAAACTGGATTCGTATAGTAGAACAGTTATTTGGAATAGCTCCAAATAGAACGTGGTAGCTACATCTACGAGATGACATAGAGATTTGTAAAGCACACACGGATCTGAAAGGTTCAGACCCGTTGACTATAACATCTCTCACAGGCATAACATGATCAAACCCAGAACTCATCGAGTGTTAATCACATGGTAAATGTGAACTAGATTATTGACTCTAGTAAACTCTTTGGGTGTTAGTCACATGAGGATGTGACCTTGAGTGTTAATCACATATCGATGTGAACTGGATTATTGACTCTAGTGCAAGTGGGAGACTGTTGGAAATATGCCCTAGAGGCAATAATAAAAGTATTATTATTATATTTCCTTGTTCATGATAATTGTCTTTTATTCATGCTATAACTGTATTATCCAGAAATCGTAATACACGTGTGAATACATAGACCACAATCTGTCCCTAGTAAGCCTCTATTTGACTAGCTCGTTGATCAATAGATGGTTACGGTTTCCTGACCATGGACATTGGATGTCATTGATAACGGGATCACATCATTAGGAGAATTATGTGATGGACAAGACCCAATCCTAAGCCTAGCACAAATATCGTAGTTCGTATGCTAAAGCTTTTCTAATGTCAAGTATCTTTTCCTTAGACCATGAGATTGTGCAACTCCCAGATACCGTAGGAGTGCTTTGGGTGTATCAAACGTCACAACGTAACTGGGTGGCTATAAAGGTGCATTACAGGTATCTCCGAAAGTGTCTGTTGGGTTGGCACGAATCGAGACTGGGATTTGTCACTCCGTGTAAACGGAGAGGTATCTCTGGGCCCACTCGGTAGGACATCATCATAATGTGCACAATGTGACCAAGGGGTTGATCACGGGATGATGTGTTGCGGAACGAGTAAAGAGACTTGCCAGTAACGAGATTGAACAAGGTATCGGGATACCGACGATCGAATCTCGGGCAAGTATCGTACCGCTAGACAAAGGGAATTGTATACGGGATTGATCGAGTCCTTGACATCGTGGTTCATCCAATGAGATCATCGTGGAACATGTGGGAGCCAACATGGGTATCCAGATCCCGCTGTTGGTTATTGACCGGAGAATGTCTCGGTCATGTCTGCATGTCTCCTGAACCCGTAGGGTCTACACACTTAAGGTTCGATAACGCTAGGGTTATAAAGGAAGCTTGTATGTGGTTACCGAATGTTGTTCGGAGTCCCGTATGAGATCCCGGACATCACGAGGAGTTCCGGAATGGTCCGGAGGTAAAGATTTATATATAGGAAGTCCTGTTTCGGCCATCGGGACAAGTTTCGGGGTCATCGTATTGTACCGGGACCACCGGAAGGGTCCCGGGGGCCCACCGGGTGGGGCCACCTGCCCCGGGGGCCACATGGGCTGTAGGGGGTGCGCCTTGGCCTATATGGGCCAAGGGAACCAGCCCCAAGAGGCCCATGCGCCAAGGAAACTTGGGGAGGGAAGAGTCCTCAAGGGGGAAGGCACCTCCGAGGTGCCTTGGGGAGGATGGACTCCTCCCCCCCTCTTGGCCGCACCCCTTCCTTGGAGGAAGGGGCAAGGCTGCGCCTCCCCCCTCTTCCTTGCCCCTATATATAGTGGAGGGGAGGGAGGGCATCCATACCTGAGCACCTGGCGCCTCCCTCCCTCCCGTGACACCTCCTCCTCTCCCGTAGGTGCTTGGCGAAGCCCTGCAGGATTCCCACGCTCCTCCATCACCACCACGCTGTTGTGCTGCTGCTGGATGGAGTCTTCCTGAACCTCTCCCTCTCTCCTTGCTGGATCAAGGCGTGGGAGACATCGTCGAGCTGTACGTGTGTTGAACGCGGAGGTGCCGTCCGTTCGGCACTAGGATCATCGGTGATCTGAATCACGACGAGTACGACTCCATCAACCCCGTTCACTTGAACGCTTCCGCTTAGCGATCTACAAGGGTATGTAGATCCACTCCTCCCTCGTTGCTAGATGACTCCATAGATAGATCTTGGTGACACGTAGGAAAATTTTGCATTTATGCTACGTTCCCCAACAGTTTATCAGCGGTGTGTGGAGTCGGACCAAGGCCAAGCAATACTTAGAGATATCCACCAAGGCGAGTGCGGCCACCACGCGGCTTCGAGATCACTTGTGGCCAAAGCTTTCCGCCACAGGTTCTTCTAGGCGACTGCCCTGGAAGAGGCCAAAGAGCTGGTTCAGAAGTGTGAAGGGTGCCAGAGGTTCCGCTCCAAGCCACACCTGCCGGCTTCTGCACTCAAGACCATCCCCATAGCCTGGCCCTTTGCTGTGTGGGGGTTGGATATGGTGGGACCATTCAAGACGGCCCGCGGTGGCATGACTCACTTGCTGGTTGTGGTGGACAAGTTTACCAAGTGGATAGAGGCAAAACCAATCAAGAAGCTGAATGGGCCGACTTCCGTGACCTTCATCGCTGACATCACCACGCGATACGGCATCCCACACAACATCATCACCGACAACGCCACCAACTTTGCCAAAGGAGCCTTGGCTCGTTTCTGTGCAACGCAGGGCATCCGCCTGGACTTAGCGTCCGTTGCCCACCCACAGTCAAACGGCCAGGTGGAGCGTGCAAACGGCCTAATTTTGTCCAGCCTCAAGCCCCGACTGGTCGAGCCTCTGGAGCGTTTGGCCGGCTGCTGGCTCGACGAGCTGCCGGCCGTCCTCTGGAGCCTACGCACAACTCCAAACAAGTCAACGGGCTTCACGCTTTTCTTCCTCGTCTACGGTGCCGAAGCCGTCATCCCGACGGATATTCAGTTCGACTCCCCAAGGGTCACCATGTACACAGAGGCGGACGCCAAGGAGGCACGAGAAGACGGCGTTGACTTGCTGGAGGAAGGCCGGTTGTTGGCACTCAGAAGGTCGGCCATCTACCAGCAAAATCTGCGCCGATACTACAACCGCAAGGTGAAGCCAAGGTCCTTCCAGGAGGGAGACCTTGTGCTCCGGCTGATCCAGCAAACAGCTGGACATCACAAGCTCTCGGCACCTTGGGAAGGCCTTTTTATCATCAGTAAGGTGTTGGGCAACGATGCCTACTATCTGATCGATGCCCAGAATCCCAGAGCACGCAAGAGAGATGATTCAGGCAAAGAAACGGAAAGGCCGTGGAACGCAAACCTCCTCTGAAGGTTTTACAGTTGAAAGCAGTATGTATCATGCTAACCTTTTGTACTATGTATAAAGACTCCGGGTCCCCCGAGAAGAGCTCGGGGACTGCCCTCTTTTATCTATATGATAAGTGTCATGCATATGAGAATGTATAGCCTATTTCTTCCGCCTGGCACCGGGTTCGACCAGTCGTCCTGGAGCCTCGCCGCCTTCTACAATATGTCGCCTCCTGCAGCCGGACAAGTAGTGTGCCGTCACCAAAAGCTTCCTTTGCCAGAAGCCACAGCTTGCAGAGCGACTGCATGGCGGGCAAAGGTTGCAAAGAGGTGCCCCACACGAAAAAACGACTAAGGAAGAAAGCTTATATAGTAGCAGGCGGCATCGCACCTAGCCGTCTGGCTGCTTGGCAGCCAGACGGCCGGCCTCCACCTTACCACCCAAAGCTCCGAATGGCTAAGTCCTAGCCCCCCTCCCAAACGGCTAGAGTGCTCAAACCAGCCACGGTCCGCAGAGTGGCCGCCTGGCTGGTAAAAGCAAAGCTAAAGGGTCGGAGGCAAAGGAAAAAACCAAGGAGAAAAAGGAACAAAGAGTGGAGGTCGGCACAGCAAGCATAAGCAATGATAAAATATTTTACATGGATAAAGGCCTCTGGCCAGCATTCAAACGGAGTTTGACATACACCCCGAGGGTGGAATTGTGCGAATTTAACCAAAGTGTTCAGAGTAGCAAGCAGAAAATAGATAAAATCCTAAGGAGCAGCAGAAGGGCTCCGGCTGAACGCTGGAGTCGGCCGCGCCACCTAGCGCGGCAGGCGGCTCCGACTGAGCAGAGGGATCACCGGTGGCAGGCGGGGCATTGGAGTACTGGAGGACGGAGTCGGTGGCGTCCGTCAGAGGAATGGGCGGTGGGTCCGCCCCACTTGAACGCCTCTAGCAGCGGGCGGCACCTTGGTGTGTGGCTCGTTGCTTGAGGCCCGGTCAGGTTGGGGTTGTCCGTCCGTCCCGACCTCCGGCATGTCGATGTCGCTCTCCTTGTCTTCTTCCTCCTCCTCCTCCTCTCCTTCCTCCTCCCCGTCTTCCCCTTCATCGATGGAGTCAATGACTTCAGCAGAATCTTCGTTGTCTTCTGGGTTTAGCCCAAGCCATTCGTGTGGAGCTTCGCCGCCTTCCTCGACCACCTCCGGGACGAAGATGCTGGTGTCGGTGAAGTCGGTGATCGCTGCCGCCCTGTTGACGAACTCTGCTTCCACCGCCGCCAGCTCCTCCTATGCCTCTAGCCGGAACGTGGCTAGCTGGGCTAGATCCAGCCCAGGGTACCACGCCTTGACGAATCCCAAGGCCCGGCGTGCTCCTGCCCGGACTGCTGAGCCTTTCCATGCTTCCAGGCGGCCGGCCGCCACCTCCAGCCAGTTGGCAGTCCGACTTGGGGTGCGCGGAGCCGGCAGGCCTGGCCAGAGGGCGGAGACCGCTTGGGCTCCGATGCGCTGCAGGCGGCGCAGCAAGCGGTGAGCAGGCCGAAGCCGGGCCTGAATGCTGAGGACCTGTTCACAAAGGGTCCGGGGGGTCGATCATCTGGGTTGCGGCTACAGAATGGCCCGGGAAGAAGTCTGCCCGGGCAGAAGAAGAAAAAGGCCAAGGTTATAAGCAAGGGCTGATAACTCGAAGCAAGAAACTAAGAGAATAAGGGCTTACCATTGACCAAGTCTTCGATGCTACTGAAGCAAGCCATCACCTGGGCCTCCTTGTCGGCCCAGGCAGAATGCTTGAGCTCAAACTCGGCAAGGAGGCTGGTCTTCGCCGTCTCCACCTTCAGCTGGGCCGCCTTGAGGGTTTCCGCCTGTTCGGCAAGTTGGGCGACCAGGTGGTCCCGCTCCTCCGCCAGCTTGCCGCACTCCGCCTCCTTGCCACGCAGGGCGGTCTTGGCTTCGCCAAGCTGCTGCTGCAGGTCGGCATTAGCCTCCAAAGAAGAAAGAAAATAAGAAGGCATCAGTCAAGCGGACAAGACAAAGGAAAGAAATAACCGAGGAGATTCGGCCCGACTGCTCAGCAGCCGGCCCGAACCTCGGAGACTACAGCCCACGGGTGCGCCAGCGCGCCCTCACGGAAAAGAAGTAGTCGACAAGGAAAAAAGACAACTGAGGAGATTCGGCCCGACTGCTCAGCAGTCGGCTCGAACCTCGGGGACTACAGCCCGCGGGTGCGCCAGCGCGCCCCCGCGAAGAAAGAGGAGAGAAACTTACGCCGGCTTTCGGCCAGATGGGCCATCTGCGTCTCCATCTCCCGAACCTTGGAGTTGTAGGCGGTCGCGCGGAGGTTGTGATAATCCTGCAGCAGAGGTGTCAGATGAAATCAGCAGTCGAACCATTGCAAGATAAAGTTCCGACCCGCCTGCTCAGTAGCCGGCCCGGAACTTGGGGACTACACCCAGTGGGTGCGCTTGCGCGCCCCCACGAGAGAAGCAAAGAAGATCATTCGAAGAAAAAACCCAAAGACAACTTATCCGGATGGCGGTGCGTGACTCCAAGTAAGCCTCGTTGCAGTGCTTGAGCGCCTTCGCCTCCGCCCGAAGCTTGGCCTGGACGACAAGAGACGCCTGGTTCAAGGCGCCAGTCCCGCCTCCGCGTATCCACCCCACAGGCACGGCGCTGGTCGCCTTGGTGTCGGGAGCCGACGAGCTTGTGGCGCCGGTCTCCTGTGGCCGCGGTGCTGAGGCCGCCTTCTCCAGATAGTGGCGCGTGGGGATGCGGACCGAAGGAACCAGGACAGTCACCATCGTATTGTCGACTGGCGGCACCGGCCGCGCCACCAACTGCTCGCCCCGCAGCTCACTGGTTGGCGGAGGCGGCGGCGGCGGCACAAAGATGTCTGGCATGGCTACGTCGCTGCCCCCTGCTCACAGATCGGGTAGTTGCCACCGGCTCCTCCGGCTGTCGCCTCGAAATCAGGCGGAGGCGGCGCGGTGTTCAGGGGGGGCACGAGTAGCGACTCTTGGCGGTGGGCGGCCTCCGTGAGCCGCTCCTTCTCTGCGGCCTGGGCTTCCGCCTGCGCCAGTGCCCTCTCGGCAGACGCGGCGGACAAGGCCGCCTGCTCCTTGGCCAGGTGGTCGGCCTCCGCCTCATCGCGCGCCTCCCGCACATTCCGCTCTGTTGCCTCCCGGAGGTCGGCGGGCGGGTCGATGCGCCGACTGGTCAAGGAGGTCGCTGCCGACCTGAGGACCGAGCCGGCGCTCGACTTCTCGAGGGTTAGCGGGGCCCTGAAGCAAGAAGACAAGTCAGAAGATTTTCACGCCAGATTGATGAAGAAACAAGGAGTAAGGAAATGATGCTTACGCCGACACCATAACTGGAACCTTTGGCTGCCTTTGATATTGGGTCGCCCTGGCCGCGGTCTCTTTCCGCCTGGTCGCCGCGGCCGGGTTCTTGGGCTTCTTTGGGGCACTGCCGAATAGGGTCGATCCCTGTTTCCGCTTGCGCTTGCCACCTGGGGCGAGTGGCCCAGAAGAGGGGCCGGCGCCGGTGGTGGCGGAGCTCCGGGCTGGGCGCGGCTCGTCTTCGTCTTCATCGTCGTCGGGCCAGGCCTCCACGCTGCCACCTCCCTCGGAGTTGCCTACTCCACCACCGCCGTCCGCTCTGCCACTGCCGCCTGTCGCATCGTCGACCAGGGCGGCCGCCCCCAAGTCACTCTCCGCCCTGTCCGCCTGGAGGTTATCACCGGGCCCCAGGAGGGCGGCCGTTGCCTCGGACATATAAATCTGCAACCAAGAAGGAATCAAATCTTGAAGGGCGGCGTCATAAAGAGAAACAAAGCAGAAGAAAGCAGTTCAAAGGGCAAAAAGAAGAAACTTACAGCAGGAGGCGGGTTGTGGCGAGAGTACGGCCGCTTCCCATACCGCCACTCCTCCTCCGACATCTTGAGGTCGGAGATCTTGTTTACCATCCACGAGACTTCAGCGGGCGGCATTCCCTTCGTGCACAGCCGGCACGGGTCGTGGTGTCCGCCCATCTGGAAGATCGGATGAGGCAGCTCTGGAGCAGGAGGACCCGGCGCTCCACGAAGGCGACGAGAAGGTCGGAGGCCACGAGGCCCTCCGACTCTTGAAGCACTCGAAGTCGGCCGATGGCGGCCGACGCATCCACCGACACTGGCTTTGGCTTGTACTTCCAGGAGACGCGAGCTCTGGTGGGGGGGTCGGCCTCATAGGCTGGCAGGTTGAGGAAGTGGGCAGCAGGGTCCACGTTCTCGACGTAGAAATAGGACTACTGCCACATCTTCACCGATTGCGCCAGCTTGATGATGGGGAAGGCGTTCCGCTTCGCCGGCCGGCGCACGGCGACGAAGCCCCCGCACTCGGCCGCCGTCTCCTTGGTGGAGGTGCCGAGCTTTCCATAGAAGAATGCTCCCCACAACTCGATTGTGGGGAGGATGCCGAGGTAGCCCTCGCACGTCATGACGAAGGCGGAGATCAAGGTCACGGCGTTGGGCGTGAGGTGGTGAGGTTGAAGGTTGTAGAAGTTGAGGAAGGTGCGGAAGAAGTCGCTCGCCGGAAGGCCGAAGCCGTGCAGGAAATGCGAGCGGAAGACGACCCGCTCGCCTTCCTGCGGCGCCAGCAAGATCTCCCTCTCTGGTGGCACCCGCGCCTTGATGAAGGCCGCGCTGGGCATCCGGCGCGTATCGCGAAGGAAGGTGATGTGATCCTCGATCACGGTCGATCCATCCCAGTTGCCCATGGCTCTGGCTAGCGGCGCGAAGGGGAGAGACGCGTCGGCGATAAGCAACGGCGGAGGCGCTACGACAGCAACAGCAGCGGAGGCTGAGAGAAGAACAAGAGTGGGAGGGGGCGCACGAGCTTTGCCGCACCCCTCCCCCCTCCCTACTTATAGCGTCCGTGCTATGTAGCCGAGGGGGCGGGATGTGGGGTCGTGGGATTCACTGCACCCACGTCCCCACGACCCCCCGTCTCCCACGCACATTTACCCCATCGTGAATGGTCGTGGGAATGGTAACCGCCCCTCCGGCGCAGTGAATCCGCCCGATTGCCGAGGCGTGGTAGTGGCGGGCCCGGCCCGGTGTCATGTCCCGTCCGGAATGTGGGGTGGCAGGCTTGAAAGGCTGACGTGTGCCGCGTGGCGCATCCGTGGCGGGCGGCTTCCTAGGAAGCTTAACAGGCACGCCACCTGTTTCCCACCTTGAAGTTCAAAATCAACCATATAGCTCCGCCTGGGCGAGGCCGGCTTGAGCAGTCGGCTAGCCGCAAGACGGATCGACATTTTCCCAGAGCTCGGTGAGGGGGGAAGCAACAGAGACCTCACGGCCGCTCGACCACGACGCATCACCGGCTTCGGGGACTACTGTCGGAGTAATGGGCCACGGGTAGGCTCACCCGAGTCCCTAGATTTATCATGACTTTGGGCCAACTCCGCCTAGCTTGTCCCCAAGTTGAAACTCCGCCCTCTGGAGCCGGCTGGCTCAGCGGCCGACTGTCAGAGGGCGGCTGACCCAAGACCACGGTGCTCCGAGTGGCCGGCTCCTGGCGGCCGCCCTCCAGAGAGGGTAGCAACAAGGCAGGCGGCCACCTCACGGCTACGGGGTGGCCGAGCTCCCGTCAAGAGTACAAGTCAAAGCATGGCTACAGTGACAAACGACGCCTCCCACATTCGAGACAGCATGGCTACAGTGCTCCTTACAGACGGAGATCTCTACACGACGGAGCACTGTGCCGTATCTACCCTGACGTCACTCCGGGCAGGCGGAGCCCTGTTCCCCACGACGGCCTGTCGGTACAGCCTGCCAGAGGCGGGCCCTATCGGGCAGTGACCCCAAGGAAGACGGCGAAAGCTCAACTAAGCGGATTAGAGAGTGGCCGGCCTCCAGCAGGCGACAGTCCCTCGTCTCGAGGCAAGCACGCCATTAAGCTGATAAGACCAGGTGTGGCTACAGTGTCCTCCCACCAGGCGGCGGGACTGTAGCCACGCTAGGATGACCAAGCCCCCGTCACCAACAACATGGCTACAGTGAACAGCCACCAACCAGTCGGCAGGGCCCACCAGGCGGCGGGCCCCAGCAGTCGGTGGAGAAGCCGGAGGCCAAAGACACTGACAGCCGGGCCCAGCAGCCGGCCAGATTACCATTTTACCCCTGGGGGGTAGGCCTATATAAACCCCCTAGGCCACCCATGCAAAGGGTTCGACCCCATTAGAACTAGCCACCCCCTAGAGCAGGAAGAGAGCTAGCCTTGCCTCCCTCTGCCTCTAGCCAAATAGCTCGAGGAGCACATTGTATCACTTGTTCCTTAGTGATCATGCGGAGACCCCGCAGAGCAGGACTAGGGGTGTTATCTCCTAGGAGAGCCCCTAACCTGGGTAAAGTATGCCAGCGTTTATGTCTACGCCTTATCCCGCTTCCAGGAACCGGTGATGTTCTACTCGCTCCCACCATGATAAGCCATCCATTGGCATATGTCGCACTCAACCCCCGACACCCGGTTAGTGTTCAGCAACACCAGCGGTCAAGCCATAAACACTTCGTCCAATGTTATGAACGGCTCATCATTTAACACGGTCAACGGATTGCTGACCAGTTTGCGCTTATTGTGACAGTCAGTTTTCGGCTTTCTCCACTGAGGTGCTTAACCATGCGAGCTAGAAGCACAATCACAGTGGTTCTCCTGTTGCACACCTAGCCGAACAAAGCGGAACTTAGGAGGAAAGCACAGGAGCCGGGCAACCCAACTATTGACCGAAGACACAATTCAAAACCGATGCATATATAGCAACATCCGAGAATGTTTTTGCCAAATCTCTAAAGGTGTCCAGCGCTGCACTATGAGACTTATGCGAAAAACACACAAATAGTTTAAAAGTGCCAAAAGCTTGGAAAACCAAAAAACGCGAGTAAAAACATGACGTCCGAACAAGATTAGGTGTTTGGTGCCAATCCGAAAATTGGAAAAAAATTGTGCTTATGTCGACCAAGAAGAAAACACATTTACAGCTCATATATAAATTTTAAGAGCCCCCAAGTGACTTGGGCAAAAGGATTTTATGTATGATGATTGTATGTACCGAAGTACTTATATCATACATGTGTTCACCCGAACTTTATACGCGTCTTAACCGACCGTCGGCTTCTCCCTCTTCGGTCAAGGACCGAAAGGTGTTATGTACTCCCCCTGTTGAGAATATCGACGGTGTTTCCGATAACCAGGCAATCAGGCCATAAGGCTGTAACAGACAAAGCGCGCTCAGGGAACTTATGCTATATTACCGATGAAGTGTAAGAAGCATCTTCGAAGAAAATAGTACCCCCATCGATACCTTTCTTCGGTTGCTGATTATTACTATGAGACTTGTGCAATAGATTTTTTGTACTCATGAGTTCCGTTGTGAGCCGACCATTATTGAAAACAGTAAGAGCGCTAGCTTTCGGCTTCACCCAGTCTGAGGTTCGGCTCGGATGACCCGATCGTGATAATCGCAGAGGTGCTCCCTTTACTCCCTAGCCGAACAATCGGGAACATAGGGGTAAACACAGGAGCAAGGCAACCTAGCTTGCAAATCGCTTAGGTCAATATGTTGCATATTGTGGCGTAATACACGAACAAGGAACGAAGCCGTACAAGTATAATCATATGCAAGAGGAAAAGCTCCATCAAGGGAGCCCCCAAATAAATGGGGTATTTGAATATGTGCGTCACAAACAAAGTTTTGACAAGGAACTTTGTCACAAACAACTTTGTGCCAAAAAGTATAATGCTTGGTCAAACCGAACAAAATTTAAAACTGAAAGTTTTTTAGCATGAAAGCAACTTAGCTGGTTAATGTGTTCGATGTTGATGACGCGATTCGGGCTTGTGGCGGGACGAAGACGCCCATTGAACGAACAAGGTTTGCAGTCCACGGCATGGCCGAGGTCCCAGCCCCCAGACCCGAGGTGTCCGAGCAAGGAGTTCGGCATTCCGGAGTGGTGACCATGTAACGCGGTCAAAATCGATTACCTGCACAGATAAAACAGTGCGGTCCAAGAAATAATAATAATATATATAATCCTTGAATAATTGCTTTATGCAAGAATAATTTATTTAAAGAGATGTGGCCTGGCACTGAAGCCAATGTCGATGCAGGGCGTCGGCCTGACGCACTGAAGGCGTGACAAAGCCTGAATTTGCACGGTGGTCTGAGTTTCGGATGCGGCGTTCGCCGAACTATGTACGGAAACTGACCGAACCACCACGTGACCGTTTTTAATGTGGCCGTAATTTAATAGACCTGTGTACAGATGATGGAACAAACCAGAGTAATAATACTTTAAGAAAAATAAGCCCAACAAGCAAAAATTGTTAGGATTAATAGCACCTGGTTTATTTGTTGTAGTAGTTCGAAGAAAAGCGACTCCCAAAATTGGGAATCGAACCGCACACCCATTGCCTGATGGGCGATAAAGCGACGGCATGGCGATGCTGGCAAAGGTTGGCTTGCCGAGGCAAAGCCCCCGGTCCAGCTAATGTGATGAAGCTGGTCGGCTGGTGACACCGAAGTCACCGGAGTATGTTGATGAAGAAATAGCCAAGTCCCTGGTCTAGCCGAGGTGACGAAGCAGGCCGGTGAGGAGTTGTTGCAGCTACCATGCCAACTGAGGTGTTGAAGTAGTTCAGCGTGACGGACATTGGCTCGAAGAGGCAACATTGTGGCCATGCCGACCCAGGTCGTAACTTGTGACGTGGTCAATGCTGGCTTGATGAAGTGACCGTGCGGCGATGCCGGTGTGCCCGCTCCATGTAATCAGTGTAGCAGCGATGTTGGTGACAATTTATCCTTCGTGATGCCGAACTATTGTTCGGCTGACCGAGATGATGATCCGAAAAATTTGAGCTTGGCTCAACAAAGAGACGATGTGTCTAGTGCAGGTCGGCCGCCGTGGAGTGATGTTGTCGAGCCGGTTTAACACCGGCGCGATGGTGAAGATCATACTGTAAAAATACTTTTAATATTAATGGGATGTGTTTGAGAATAAAACACAATACCCCATACAAAAGCTTCCTTCAAAAAGGATGTCCGAAATCCCGTTCATAAAGAAGATGAACTCGGGTCGGATTCGTTCTCGCACAAAAAACAGATCCGAAATGTGATGCACTAATTGGAAGATTCCAGAGTTTGGACGGTCGGATTGAGCTGAATTTTTGATAGGTGGTAGAAATAGGAATTCCGCAGCCGATCAACAGTTGGATCTTCCAAAGGATGTCCGAGCTAGATGTTGGACACCATGCTCCAAACTCGTCCGGATTCTCGTCCAGATTCAACAGGGCTCCGGTATATCGGAGATTGCCAGAGATTCCTCCATTGGAACTTGACGAAATTTTGCAGGGTTGTTGTAGACTTAATTCCGCATAATTCCACCGAAGCAATCGTTTAAGTGACACTCGAGGAGGTGGTGGCGGCAGATACGAGTTTGTTGTCCAGAAAAACAGCACGGTCGCCCGAGGGCAATGTTGACGTTGAGCCCCGAGCTCCATGGATGATTCCTCCATGATCTTGATAGAGATCGGAGTTGGTGTTGATGAAGGCCCTCGTACAAAAATGACGATCGGAGGCAGGGCATAGTCCTCGGTCAAGCCACGATGACCAGTCGAGCCAGTGATGAAGAAGTCGAGGTCGCAGTTGATCTGCAGTCGAGCCATTGATCCTCTTGCCGATCACATAGCAAAACTCTCAATGAAAGTACCAATGTTGGTGTCAAAACCGGTGGATCTCAGGTAGGGGGTCCCAAGCTATGCGTCTTAGGATCGATGGTAGCATGAACACGGGATTTTACCCAACTTCGGGCTCTCTTGATGAGATAATACCCTACATGCTGCTTGATTGACTTTAATGAGTATAGGGGTTACAAGAGTTGATCTACCCTGAGATCATATGTTGTGGTATAAACCCTAGAGGTATGATGAGTAATGTCATAATCATTTATCTACTAGCCTGGCCTTGGTTTATATAATGCACCAGAGGCCTAGGATAACAAAAGTCCTAGCCGAATACACCTGCGTGGAGGAGTCCTTGTCTTGATCACCAAGTCTTGTGGAATCTTCCTTGTATGTGGCAGGTGTCCGAACTGGCCCATGAGTATTCGGCCATGGGGGTCCTCGACCCAATCCAACTGATCGGGAGACGACGTGGTGAGTACCCCCTGGTCTAGGACACCGTCAGCAGCCCCTAGTATTCGTAAGTCCAAACTTGGGGTACGGTAAACACCTGATCGGATAAAAACCGATTCATCACATAGTGCGGGAAAAATCACGAAAGATTTGCAACCTCTCGAACAGCTGACCGGCTCACGCCGCATCATGACAGTCAGTTTTTGGCTTTCTCTACTGAGGTGCTCATCCGGATAAACCAGGACACAATCGCAGTAGTTCTCCCTTTACTACCCTAGCCAATATAGCAGAATGTAAGGTAGCAAGCACAGGAGCCAGGCAAACCAACTATTGAACAAAGACATGATTTGGAGTCGATGCATATAATGCTACAATTCGGGGTGCCAAACTATACTGTAAAAACTGTTCAGACTTTGTTGCCGTATTATGGGGCATAATGAAGCCCCTGGTGAATGAGGGCGTACCAGAGTGTACGGGCGCAATTGATAAGAATATCAAAAAAATGAAATAGCAAATTAATGTCATATAAACTGGGCCACAAACTGTTTTTATTGTAATTTGATTAATACACCGAAGCGTATGTGTACAAATAGTGCAATAAACAATATTACTGATTTTAACCTGCCAAGACCAGGGGGAGCCTGTTGGAAATATGCCCTAGAGGCAATAATAAATTAGTTATTATTATATTTCTTTGTTCATGATAATAGTCTTTTATTCATGCTATAACTGTATTATCCGAAAATCGTAATACACGTGTGAATACATAGACCACAATCTGTCCCTGGTGAGCCTCTAGTTGACTAGCTCGTTGTGATCAACAGATAGTCATGGTTTCCTGGCTATGGACATTGGATGTCGTTGATAATGGGATCACATCATTAGGAGAATGATGTGATGGACAAGACCCAATCCCAATCCTACCGTGTAGTTCGTATGCTAAAGCTTTTCTAATGTCAAGTATCTTTTCCTTAGACCATGAGATTGTACAACTCCCGGATACCGTAGGAATGCTTTGGGTGTACCAAACGTCACAACGTAACTGGGTGGCTATAAAGGTGCATTACAGGTATTTCCGAAAGTATCTGTTGGGTTGGCACGAATCGAGACTGGGATTTGTCACTCCGTGTAAACGGAGAGGTATATCTGGGCCCACTCGGTAGGACATCATCATAATGTGCACAATGTGACCAAGGGGTTGATCACGGGATGATGTGTTGCGGAACGAGTAAAGAGACTTGCCGGTAACAAGATTGAACAAGGTATCGGTATACCGACGATCGAATCTCGGGCAAGTACAATACCGCTAGACAAAGGGAATTGTATACGGGATTGATTAAGTCCTTGACATCGTGTCTCATCCGATGAGATCATCGTGGAACATGTGGGAGCCAACATGGGTATCCAGATCCCGCTATTGGTTATTGACCGGAGAACGTCTCAGTCATGTCTGCATGTCTCCCGAACCCGTAGGGTCTACACACTTAAGGTTCGATGACGCTAGGGTTATAAAGGAAGTTTGTATGTGGTTACCGAATGTTGTTCGGAGTCCCGGATGAGATCCCGGACGTCACAAGGAGTTCCGGAATGGTCCGGAGGTAAAGATTTATATATGGGAAGTCCTGTTTTGGTCACCGGAAGAGTTTCGGGGTTTATCGGTAACGTACCGGGACCACCGGGAGGGTCCCGGGGGTCCACCAAGTGGGGCCACTAACCCCGGAGGGCTGCATGGGCCATGTGTGGGAGGGAACCAGCCCCAGGTGGGCTGGTGTGCCCCCCACAAGGGGCCCAAGGCGCAGGGGAGAGTGGGAGGGGGCAAACCCTAGGGCAGATGGGCCCTAAGGCCCATGCTCCCTGCGCCTCCCTCTCCTCCCCCTCTTGGCCGCCACCCCCTTTGCCATCTAGGGCTGGCCGCACCACTTGGGGGTGGGAAACCCTAGAGGGGGGGGGCGCAGCCCCCTCTCCCCCTATATATATTGAGGCATTGGGCTGCCCAGAACACACGAGAATCCCTCCCTTCTCCCTCTATTGGTGCAGCCCTGCGTCTCTTCTTCCTCCTCTTCTGTGGTGCTTGGCGAAGCCCTGCAGGATAGCCACGCTCCTCCATCACCACCATGCCGTTGTGCTGCTGTTGGATGGAGTCTTCCTCAACCTCTCCCTCTATCCTTGCTGGATCAAGGCGTGGGAGACGTCACCGGGCTGTACGTGTGTTGAACGCGGAGGTGCCGTGCGTTCGGCACTTGATCATCGGTGATTTGAATCACGACGAGTACGACTCCATCAACCCCGTTCACTTGAACGCTTCCGCTTAGCGATCTACAAGGGTATGTAGATGCACTCTCCTTCCCCTCGTTCCTGGTTTCTCCATAGATAGATCTTGGTGACACGTAGGAAAATTTTGAATTTCTGCTACGTTCCCCTACAGTGGCATCATGAGCTAGGTCTATTGCGTAGATTCTTTGCACGAGTAGAACACAAAGTAGTTGTGGGCGCTGATCTTGTTCAATATGCTTACCGTTACTAGTCCAATCTTGTTTCAACGGTATTGTGGGATGAAGCGGCCCGGACCAACCTTACACGTACGCTTACGTGAGACCGGTTCCACCGACAAACATGCACTAGTTGCATAAGGTGGCTGGCGGGTGTCTGTCTCTCCCACTTTAGTCGAATCGGATTCGATGAAAAGGGTCCTTATGAAGGGTAAATAGCAATTGGCATATCACGTTGTGGTTTTTGCGTAGGTAAGAAACGTTCTTGCTAGAAACCCATAGCAGCCACGTAAAACATGCAAACAACAATTAGAGGACGTCTAACTTGTTTTTGCAGGGAATGCTATGTGATGTGATATGGCCAAGAAGAATGTGATGAATGATATGTGATGTATGAGATTGATCATGTTCTTGTAATAGGAATCACGACTTGCATGTCGATGAGTATGACAACCGGCAGGAGCCATTGGAGTTGTCTTAATTTATTGTATGACCTGCGTGTCATTGAACAACGCCATGTAATTACTTTACTTTATTGCTAACCGGTAGCCATAGTAGTAGAAGTAATAGCTGGCGAGACGACTTCATGGAGACACGATGATGGAGATCATGATGATGGAGATCATGGTGTCATGCCGGTGACGATGATGATCATGGAGCCCCGAAGATGGAGATCAAAAGGAGCAAAATGATATTGGCCATATCATGTCACTATTTGATTGCATGTGATGTTTATCATGTTTATGCATCTTGTTTACTTAGAACGACGGTAGTAAATAAGATGATCCCTTACAACAATTTCAAGAAGTGTTCTCCCCTAACTGTGCACCGTTGCTACAGTTCGTCGCTTCTAAGCACCACGTGATGATCGGGTGTGATGGATTCTTACGTTCACATACAACGGGTGTAAGACAGATTTACACACGCGAAAACACTTAGGGTTAACTTGACGAGCCTAGCATGTACAGACATGGCCTCGGAACACGGAGACCGAAAGGTCGAGCATGAGTCGTATAGTAGATACGATCAACATGAAGATGTTCACCGATGATGACTAGTCCGTCTCACGTGATGATCGGACACGGCCTAGTTGACTCGGATCATGTAATCACTTAGATGACCAGAGGGATGTCTATCTGAGTGGGAGTTGATAAGATGAACTTAATTATCTTGAACATAGTCAAAAGATCTTTGCAAATTATGTCGTAAGCTCACGCTTTAGTTCCACTCTTTAGATATGTTCCTAGAGAAAATATAGTTGAAAGTTGACAGTAGCGATTATGCGGACAGTAGAAAGCTTATGTCCTTAATGCACCGCTCAGTGTGCTGAACCCCAAACATCGTTTGTGGATGTTGCGAACATCAGACATACACGTTTTGATAACTACGTGATAGTTCAGTTAAACGGTTTAGAGTTGAGGCACCAAAGACGTTTTCGAAACGTCGCGGAACATATGAGATGTTTTGAGGGCTGAAATTGAGATTTCAGGCTCGTTCCCACGTCAAGAGGTATGAGACCTCCGACGATTTTCTTAGCCTGCAAACTAACGGAGAAAAGCTCAATCGTTGAGCTTGTGCTCAGATTGTCTGAGTACAACAATCGCTTGAATCGAGTGGGAGTTGATCTTCCAGATGAAATAGTGATGGTTCTCCGAAGTCATTACCACCAAGCTGCTAGAGCTTCGTGATGAACTATGATATATCAGGGACATATATGATGATCCTTGAAATACTCGCGATGTTTGACACCGCGGAAGTAGAAATCAAGAAGGAGCATCAATTGTTGATGGTTAGTGAAACCACTAGTTTTAAGAAGGGCAAGGGCAAGAAGGGATACTTCATGAAACGGCAATTCAGTTGCTGCTCTGGTGAAGAAACCCAAGGTTGAACCCAAACCCAAGACTAAGTGCTTCTGTAATAAGGGGAATAGCCACTGGAGCAGAATTACCCTAGATACTTGGTAGATGAGAAGGCTGGCAAGGTCGATAGAAGTATATTGGATATACATTGTGTTAATGTGTACTTTACTAGTACTCCTAGTAGCACCAGGGTGTTAGATACCGGTTCGGTTGCTAAGTGTTAGTAACTCAAAATAAAAGCTACGAAATAAACGGAGACTAGCTAAAGGTGAGCTGACGATATGTGTTGGAAGTGTTTCCAAGGTTGATGTGATCAAGCATCGCACGCTCCCTCTACCATCGAGATTTGGTGTTTGCGTTGAGCATAGACATGATTGGATTATGTCTATCGCAATACGGTTATTCATTTAAGGAGAATAATGGTTACTCTATTTATTTGAATAATACCTTCAATGGTCTTGCACCTAAAGGAATGATTTATTGAATCTCGATCGTAGTAATACACATTTTCATGCCAAAAGATATAAGATAGTAATGATAGTACCACTTACTTGTGGCACTGCCATGCAAGTCATATTGGTGTAAAACGCATGAAGAAGCTCCATGTTGATGGATCTTTGGACTCACTCGTTTTTGAAAAGTTTGAGACATGCGAACCATGTCTATTGGTGTATACGCATGAAGAAACTCCATGCAGATGGATCGTTTGGACTCACTTGAATTTGAATCACTTGAGGTATGCAAATCATACCACATAGGCAAGATGACTGAAAAGCCTCGGTTTCAGTAAGATGAAACAAGATAGCAACTTGTTGGAAGTAACACATTTTGATGTGTGCAGTCCAGTGAGTGCTGAGGCATGCAGTGAATATCGTTATGTTCTTACTTCACAGATGATTCGAGTAGATGTTGAGAATATTTACTTGATGAAACACAAGTCTGAATTATTGAATGGTTCAAGTAATTTCAGAGTGAAGTAGAAGATCATTGTGACAAGAGGATAGAATGTCTATGATATGATCATAGAGATGAATATCTGAGTTACGAGTTTTGGCACGCAATTAAGACATTGTGGAAATTGTTTCACAATTAATACCGCCTGGAACACCATAGTGTGACGGTGTGTCTCAACATCATAGTTGCACCCTATTGGATATGGTGGGTACCATGATGTCTCTTATCGAATTACCACTATCGCTTATGGGTTAGGCATTAGAGACAACCACATTCACTTTAAATAGGGCACCACGTAATTTCATCAAGATGACACCGTATGAACTATGGTTTAGAGAAACCTAAGTTGTCGTTTCTTAAAGGTTTGGGGCTGCGACGCTTATGTGAAAAAGTTTCAGAATTGATAAGCTCGAACCCAAAGCGGATAAAATGCATCTTCATAGGACACCCAAAACAGTTGGGTATACCTCCTAATTCAGATCTGAAAGCAATATGGATTGTTCCTTGAAACGGGTCCTTTCTCGAGAAAAGGTTTGTCTCGAAAAGTTGAGTGGGAGGATGGTGGAGACTTGATGAGGTTATTGAACCATCACTTCAACCAGTGTGTAGCAGGGCACAGGAAGTTGTTCCCGTGGCACCTACACCAATTGAAGTGGAAGCTTATGATAGTGATCATGAAGCTTCGGATCAAGTCACTACCGAACCTCGTAGGACGACAAGGACGCGTACTACTTCGGAGTGGTACGGTGATCCTGTCTTGAAGGTCATGTTGCTAGACAACAATGAACCTACGAGCTATGGAGAAGCGATGGTGGGCCCAAATTCCGAGATAGGATGTCAAAACGAGTTTCCTTACCAGTTTTCGTAAGGAAAGGTTGTATGTAATACAATCAGAAAAGTTTTGTCGATCCTAAGGATGCTAAAAGGTATGCTAGCTCTAGCGATCCTTCTATGGACTGGAGTAAGCATCTCGGAGTTGGAATGTACACTTTGATAAGATGATCAAAGATTTTGGGTTTATACAAAGTTTATGAGAAACTTGTATTTCCAAAGAAGTGAGTGGGAGCACTATAGAATTTTTGATGGGTATATGTTGTTGACATATTGATGATCAGAAATGATGTAGAATTTCGGGAATGCATATAGGGTTATTTGAAAGGTGTTTTTCAAGTGGAAAGCCTGGATTAAGCTACTTGAACATTGAGCATCAAGATCTATGAGGATAGATCAAAAACGCTTAATGGTACTTTCAAATGAGCACATACCTTGACATGATCTTGAAAGGTGTTCAAGATGGATCAGTCAAAGAAGGAGTTCTTGCCTGAGTAGTAAGGTACGAAGTTAAGACTTAAAGCTCGACCACGGCAGAATAGAGAGAAAGGACGAAGGTCGTCCCCTATGCTTAAGACGTAGGCTCTACAGTATGCTATGCTGTGTACCGCACCTGAAGTGTGCCTTGCCATGAGTCAGTCAAGGGGTACAAGAGTGATCCAAGAATGGATCACAGGACAGCGGTCAAAGTTATCCTTAGTAACTAGTGGACTAAGGAATTTTCTCGATTATGGAGGTGGTAAAAGAGTTCGTCGTAAAGGGTTACGTCGATACAAGCTTAACACCTATCCGGATAGCTCTGAGTAGAAATACCGGATACGTATAATGGAGCAACAATTTAGAATAGCTCCAAGTAGAACATTTATTTGGAATAGCTCCAAATAGAGCGTGGTAGCTGCATCTAGGAGATGACATAGAGATTTGTAAAGCACACACGGATCTAAAAGGTTCAGACCCGTTGACTATAACCTCTCTCACAAGCATAACATGATCAAACCCAGAACTCATCGAGTGTTAATCACATGGTAAATGTGAACTAGATTATTTACTCTAGTAAACTCTTTGGGTGTTAGTCACATGGGGATGTGACCTTGAGTGTTAATCACATATTGATGTGAACTAGATTATTGACTCTAGTGCAAGTGGGAGACTGTTGGAAATATGCCCTAGAGGCAATAATAAATTAGTTATTATTATATTTCTTTGTTCATGATAATAGTCTTTTATTCATGCTATAACTGTATTATCCGGAAATCGTAATACACGTGTGAATACATAGACCACAATCTGTCCCTGGTGAGCCTCTAGTTGACTAGCTCGTTGTGATCAACAAATAGTCATGGTTTCCTGGCTATGGACATTGGATGTCGTTGATAACGGGATCACATCATTAGGAGAATGATGTGATGGACAAGACCCAATCCTAAGCCTAGCACAAAGATCGTGTAGTTCGTATGCTAAAGCTTTTCTAATGTCAAGTATCTTTTCCTTAGACCATGAGATTGTACAACTCCCGGATACCGTAGGAATGCTTTGGGTGTACCAAACGTCACAACGTAACTGGGTGGCTATAAAGGTGCATTACAGGTATTTCCGAAAGTATCTGTTGGGTTGGCACGAATCGAGACTGGGATTTGTCACTCCGTGTAAACGGAGAGGTATCTCTGGGCCCACTCGGTAGGACATCATCATAATGTGCACAATGTGACCAAGGGGTTGATCACGGGATGATGTGTTGCGGAACGAGTAAAGAGACTTGCCGGTAACGAGATTGAACAAGGTATCGGTATACCAACGATCGAATCTCGGGCAAGTACAATACCGCTAGACAAAGGGAATTGTATACGGGATTGATTAAGTCCTTGACATCGTGGTTCATCTGATGAGATCATCATGGAACATGTGGGAGCCAACATGGGTATCCAGATCCCGCTGTTGGTTATTGACCGAAGAACATCTCGGTCATGTCTGCATGTCTCCCGAACCCGTAGGGTCTACACACTTAAGATTCGATGATGCTAGGGTTATAAAGGAAGTTTGTATGTGGTTACGAATGTTGTTCGGAGTCCCGGATGAGATCCCGGACGTCACAAGGAGTTCCGGAATGGTCCGGAGGTAAAGATTTATATATGGGAAGTCCTGTTTTGGTCACCGGAAGAGTTTCGGGGTTTATCGGTAACGTACCGGGACCACCGGGAGGGTCCCGGGGGTCCACCAAGTGGGGCCACTAACCCCGGAGGGCTGCATGGGCCATGTGTGGGAGGGAACCAGCCCCAGGTGGGCTGGTGCGCCCCCCACAAGGGGCCCAAGGCGCAGGGGAGAGTGGGAGGGGGCAAACCCTAGGGCAGATGGGCCCTAAGGCCCATGGTCCCTACGCCTCCCTCTCCTCCCCCTCTTGGCCGCCACCCCCTTTGCCATCTAGGGCTGGCCGCACCCCTTGGGGGTGGGAAACCCTAGAGGGGGGGCGCAGCCCCCTCTCCCCCTATATATATTGAGGCATTGGGCTGCCCAGAACACACGAGAATCTCTCCCTTCTCCCTCCATTGGTGCAGGCCTGCGTCTCTTCTTCCTCCTCTTCTGTGGTGCTTGGCAAAGCCCTGCAGGATAGCCATGCTCCTCCATCAGCACCATGCCGTTGTGCTGCTGTTGGATGGAGTCTTCCTCAACCTCTCCCTCTATCCTTGCTGGATCAAGGCGTGGGAGACGTCACCGGGCTGTACGTGTGTTGAACGCGGAGGTGCCGTGCGTTCGGCACTTGATCATCGGTGATTTGAATCACGACAAGTACGACTCCATCAACCCCGTTCACTTGAACGCTTCCGCTTAGCGATCTACAAGGGTATGTAGATGCACTCTCCTTCCCCTCGTCGCTGGTTTCTCCATAGATAGATCTTGGTGACACGTAGGAAAATTTTGAATTTCTGCTACGTTCCCCTACAGAGCCGCGTGCGGGTCCCGAAGACCGATAGAATGATCATCGAAAAGAACTTCTATAGATTCCTTCACACGTCCATACTGCTTCCTACCTTGGTATGTGTGTCCTTTGATAGGTCTGACAATCAGGCCACTAGGAAAAGCCTGGAAAAAAGAAACCTGAAAAGAAAAAGAAAAAGTGTAAGTATGTGGATCCAGGGGAGGTTGAGTCGTATTATGGACCACGATCTGGATGTACCTCCGCCTATGCCCATGGTATTTTGAGTGCATGGTTATGTATGCGCGGTACGAATGCCGCCGTTTGGTCGGGACTAGGACAGAGGCCGAATAGCTAGTCGAGCTCTTCACGAGTTGGACTATCCTGTTGCAGGTTAGTGCAGACTCATTCGACAATGTCCGGGAGCTTGGCCGCCGAATTAAGGTTCTGCCTGGAAAGGCCGCTCTATGCTTCTACTGTGAGGGCAGTGGTGTGCTCCTCGGTACGGAGGGAGCATTCCGTATTTCCATTGACTATTATGACACCACGTGGATCGGGCATCTTGAGCTTGAGATAAGTGTAGTGAGGCACCGCATTGAATCGAGCGAATGCGGTTCGTCCGAGCAGTGCGTGATAGCCACTGCGGAAGGGGACAATATCGAAGATCAACTCTTTGCTTCGGAAGTTGTCCAGGGATCCGAAGACCAACTCTAGTGTGATTGAGCCCGTACACCGGGCCTCTACACCTGGTATGACACCTTTAAAGGTGGTTTTTGTGGGCTTGATCCTTGAGGGATCAATACCCATTTTGCGGACTGTATCCTGATAGAGCAGGTTCAGGCTGCTGCCACCGCCCATGATGACTCGTGTAAGGTGGAATCCATCAATGATTGGGTCAAGGACCAGTGCGGCTGAACCGCCAAGATGGATACTAGTCGGATGGTCCCTGCGATCGAAAGTGATCGGGCAGGACGACCATGGGTTGAACTTTGGGGCGACTAGCTCCACCGCATAGACGTCCCTGAGCGCACGCTTGTGCTCCCTCTTGGGGACATGGGTAGCGTATATCATGTTCACCGTTTTAACTTGGGGGGGGGACTTCTTTTGTCCCCCTATGTTCGGTGGCTGGGGCTCCTCGTCATCGTCCTCGCTTTGCGACTAAGGGAGTCCTGGATTTAGGGGTCCTCGGGCGTCCGGACTATGTGACATGGGCCGGACTGTTAGATTATGAAGATACAAGACCGAAGACTTCTTCCCGTGTCCGGATGGGGCTCTCCTTTGCGTGGATGGCAAGCTTGATGATTCGGATATGTGGATTTGTTTCTCTGTAACTGACTTTGTGTAACCCTAGCCCCCTCCGATGTCTATATAAACTTGAGGGTTTAGTCCATAGAGGCAATTACAATGATAATCATATAGGCTAGACTTCTAGGGTTTAGCCATTACGATCTCGTGGTAGATCAACTCTTGTAATACTCATATTCATCAAGATCAATCAAGCAGGAAGTAGGGTATTGCATCCATAGAGAGGGCCCGAACCTGGGAAAACATCATGCCCCCATCTCCTGTTACATCAACCTTAGATGCACAGTTCGGGACCCCCTACCCGGGATCCGCCGATTTTGACGCTGACATTGGTTCTTTCATTGAGAATTCCGCTGCGTCATCACCAAAAGGTTTTGATGGCTCCCTCAATCATCTACAACAATGCAGTGCAGGGGGAGGTCTTTCTCCACGGACTGATCTTTGTATTTGGCGGCTTCGCATTGTGGTCCAACTCGCTTGGCCATCTAGAGCAGATCGACAGCTACACCCCTGGCCATCAGGTCAAGTTTGGAAGCTTGAATTATGTGGCTGATATCCGCGGAGACTTGATATTTAATGGATTAAGCCCGTGACAGCCGCTCCCTGCCACCACGATGAACATGACCTAAATCTGTCATCGGACCGTGCTTAGGAGATTGCGCCTGTATCTGCTCTGGCCCTAGATCTGGAGCAGATCGCACCGTCCGAGGACGGGAAGCTTAACCCCGCCATGGAGGCCGTAGACTCAGCGGCCTTGGAGCCGAATAGAGATCCGACCTTGAGTGGAGCCTGTGTCATTGGAACCTCAGATTCGTTTCTGGCCATAGGTTCCGAACCGCGTACATCCGCGCCCACCGAAACTAATCGGGCGCCGATCCTTGAGTTCAGCTCCGCGGACACCCTCCAGCACTCACCTCTAGGCAACCTGCTAAACTCATTAAAATCCCTCTCCTTGTCGGGAGACTCTAAGCCGAACTATGTCCGGCTTGAAGTGGAAGCAGAGGACGAATCCCGCTTGCCACCCACCACACACTTAATAGGAACCGTCGAAGATTTAACCGATCTACTTGACTACGCCTCCGAAGACTTCGAAGGGATGGACCTTGAAGCCAGAGAAAATCTAGAGCAAAACCCACCTGTAACCGAGCGGTGGATGGCTATGTCCTCATACAATACATACATGGTGGATACACTTAAAGAGAAGGAGGCCGATGGCGATAATGATAAACCCGTCGATGAACCTCCCAAGTGTCAGCGTCAGAAGCGCCGATCTCGATCCGGCAAGGGAAACAATAGCAACATTGTCACTAACAACGATAATAATCCGGACCAAGCCGAACACCCTGCCGATCCAGCAATAGAGCGGGACAAGCGAGAGGACGGCGAGCACAGTCCGGGGCTGTTGTCCGACCACAGCGATGCCAAAGATAGAAATTATCAACCTGTCTCCGAAGAGGAGATCAGCTTGGGCGACGATGAATTCGTCATCCCAGAAGAACCCTTAGAACAAGAGCGCCTCCATCGGAGGCTCATCGCCACCGCAAGGTGCCTGAAGAAGCAGAAGCAACGGCTTAAAGCCGCACATGATACGCTCAATGATAAATGGAACAAAGTGCTAGACGCTGAGGAAAAATATGGTTGTAATCGCCAAACAAAGGGCTATCCTAAGCGTAAACTGCTGCCCGAATTCAACGACGAGGCCATTGCGCCCACACCACCTAAGAAAAACATCGCCAACAAGACGGACCGCCCACCTCGTGGATGGGACAGAGTGGCTAGCAATGGCACACACAAGCCCGCACCCCCTCCCCGTAAAGGAAGAGAGGCCGCGGCTCAGGGCGAGAAACACAATCTACGTGAGGACCTGGATGAAAAGGCGAGCAAGGCCAGATCCATCTACGGATCCAGGGACCGCGCACCCGCGTGGGGCTATGGTTATCAGGCCAAAAATGCCAGACATATACTAGTCCGGGGCCGACACCGAACACCACAACCGTCGGACTCACGCCACGACACAACCAAATGCAGGGGTGCAACCCACCCCCTGTGCTTCACCGATGAGGTGCTGGATCACGAATTTCCAGAAGGTTTTAAACCCGTAAATATCAAGGCATATGAAGGAACGACAGGCCCTGCGGTCTGGATAGAAGACTTTATTCTTCACACCCTCAAAACTGAAAGGACCAGCTCGGCATTGGCTGAAAAGCCTTCCTGAAAACTCCATTGGAAGCTGGGAAGAACTTGAAGATGCTTTTCGGGCCACCTTTCAAGGGACCTACGTCTAACCCCCGGATGCACATGATCTAAGTCACATAATCCAACAACCCAGAGAATCAGCCCGCAAGCTCTGGAATCGGTTTCTCACTAAGAAGAACCAAATCGTCGATTGTCCGGACGCCGAAGCCTTAGTGGCTTTCAAGCACAGTGTCTGGGACGAATGGCTAGCCAGACACCCCGGCTAGGAAAAACCAAGGACAATGGCAGCCTTAACTACACTTATGACCCATTTTTGCGCAGGCGAAGATAGCTGGTTAGCCCATAGCAGCACCAGTGATCCTAGCTCATTCGAAGTCAGGGATGGCAATGGAAAGCCACGATGCAACAAAAACAAGCGCCGAAATAATGAAATAAGCCCAGATGATACAGCGGTAAATGCCGGATTCAGTGGTGCCAGACCCGGTCAACGGAAGAAGCCATTTAAAGGCAATAAAGACGGTCCATCCAGCCTGGACAAAATTTTAGACAGGCCCTCTCAGATCCATGGCACCCCCGCTAAACCTGCGAACCATACCAACCATAGTTGTTGGGTCTTCAAATAGGCCGGCAAACTCAAGGTCAAACACAAGGGGAAGGGACATCAGAGTAAAGACGAGGACGAACCTTGCCAGCCGAACACGGGGGGGGGGGGGGGGCAGAAGAAATTTCCACCAGAGGTCAAAACAATGAACATGATCTATGTCACTCACATGCCAAAGAAGGAGCGCAAACGCGCACTCCGAAATGTCTATGCCATTGAGCCCATTGCCCCCAAATTTAACCCATGGTCGGCCCGTCCGATCACCTTTGATCGCAGGGACCATCCGACTAGTATCGGTCACGGGGGTTCGGCTGCCCTAGTGCTCGATCCAATAATCGACGGATACCACCTCACTCGAGTCCTTATGGACGGTGGCAGCAGCCTCAATTTGATATACTAGGATATTGTCCGCGAAATGGGGATAGACCCGTCAAGAATCAAGCCAAGCAGCACAACGTTTAAAGGAGTTATACCGAGCGTAGAGGCCCGCTGCATGGGCTCTTTAACATTGGAGGTCGTATTCGGCTCTCCTGATAACTTTCGAAGCAAAGAACTAATCTTCGACATAGCTCCGTTCCTGTCGGAGTAATGGGCCACGGGTAGGCTAACCCGAGCCCCAGAACCTTTCAAGACATCGGGGAAGGCTGCGCCCCTCAAGCCGAGTCTCAGATGGCAACTCCAAGATAAGCCGAGTCTCAAATGGCGACTCCAAGATAAGCCGAGTCTCAGATGGTGACTCCAAGATAAGCCGAGTCTCAGATGGCGACTCCAAGATAAGCCGAGTCTCAGATGGTGACTCCAAGATAAGCCGAGTCTCAGATGGTGACTCCAATATAAGCCGAGTCTCCAATGGCGACTCCAAGATAAGCCGACTCATGGCCGGCGACCTCCGGAGGAGCCGGCTATGGAGAGTCGGCCCGCGACTCTACTCTCGTCACGATAGGCGAGGCGGGTACGACCACGGCGTGGTCGTCACCTCCTGCTTACGAGGGGCCGGCGTGGCTATAGTGTGCCGTACCGCTGGAGATCTCCGGCGTGGCCCTGCACTGTTGCCATGCCAGCCCTGACCTCAGCCACAGTGTGCAGCGCACTATGGCCACGATGGCCTACCTGTACGGCTCAGAGACGGCGGACCCGCCTGTCAGTGAGAGCATGGAAGACGGCGGATACGCCCCGAAGGCGGCCCTGTGGGAGTCGGCTCCCTAGAGACGGCCGGCCTCTCCCACGGGTCCCACGCGCCATTAACCAGACAAGACGGGAAGTAACGACAGTGATCGCCCGATAGACGGCGGCACTGTTGCCATGACCCCGTGACCAAGCCTGCGTCATCAGAATCACGGCTACAGTGCCGGACTCGCCGGCGGGGCCCGCAAGTCGGCGGGCCCCAGCAGTCGGCGGAGAAGACGGCGGCCTGAGAGACAGACGGCTGGGACCCGCGCCCAGCCGGATTACCATTGTACCCTGGGGGGTAGGCCTATATAAACCCCCCCCCCCCCGGGGCACCCATGCAAAGGGTTGGCATCCATTAGCATTAGACCAGATCACATAGGAAGGAGAGAGCTAGCCTTGCCTTCTCCTACCTCCCGAATACAGCTCTAGGAGCAACCTTGTAGTCACTATGCCTTAGTGATCATGCGGAGACCCCGCAGAGCAGCAGTAGGGGTGTTATCTCCCCGGAGAGCCCCGAAGCTGGGTAAGATTCGCCGGCGTGCATGCCTTCGCTTCATTCCGTTTCCTGGCACCGGCGACGTTCTACTCGCTCCCACCATGATAAGCCATCCTTTGGCATATGTCGCACCCAACCACCGACATTTGGCGCCCACCATGGGGCGAGGTGCACCGTCGTCCGGAGACCTGCTCTGGACGGGAACCCTCTTCCTCCCCCGCGAGCGTAGCCAGCCCGGCACGCCCGATGGCGCTTGCCCTGACTCGCTGCAAGTCCTCGACGACGCCTGCACGGCGAGCTGCCTCGCAGACCTTCTTGGCGAGGTTTGCATCTCCGATGAGCCTGCATCCGATGCGGGCACGGGTTGCCCCAAAAGCGTCCTCGCGGGCCTCCTCGACCATCTCCACGTCACCGGCGAGCCTGCCGTGGACTTGGAGTCCGTAAGCTCCACCGACCCGATGCTGGTCGACTCTGACAGCGTGTCGCTCGACACGTTCCCCACCAATGTGGTGATCTACGACGAGCCGCTCCCTCGCGAGGAGAGCGGCGGAAGCGCCGTCACGGAGGTGCTCGTTATTAGCCATGGCGAGCACTCGGGTGAAGGAGCACATGACCCGCTTGACGCGGCTCTACGAGACCTGACGGCGCCCATTCTGGAGGATGCTGACGCCGAGACACTGGAGGCACGCCGCCTTCAGCTCATCGAAGGCGCGAAGAAGCTGGCAAGCATGAGACGCTTGTCGAAGGCCTACCAACGTGAGATGGATCACGCCGTGGGCGGTTCGCCTGTCCCGACTGGGCCTAGCCGCCTAGGCACGGTCCGACAATGCGGCGCGGCCATCGCCAACCTGTTTGGGGCCGATCGCCCCGTGTATGCCATGCCTGCGGAGAACATCCGCGCCGCCCAGGTGGCAGCAGACGAACTAGACAACTTCGAAGGCGGAGAGCGCCGCTTGATGACCGAGCGAGTCCAGCGACTCCTCAAAGCGGCTGCCGCACAGAACGAAGCCGGCTGCCGCACGGAGGCGCCGCAACGACAAAATGATGACTTACCTCCCCGCCGAGACCAAGGCGCGATGTGTCGGACGCCGACTGGCAGAGCCCGCGGAAGAAAAGAGAAGGATCCGGCTGTCAGCCACAGTCGGACTCGCATCACCATCGAGCGCGACCAAGACGGCCGCCCGAGAGCAGTGGAACGGCAGGGCGATTACCTGCCTCCCCCACCAAGAAGAGAAAGGTGAGTCTCCCCGCTGCCTGTTGAGCATCCGAATCTCGGCGACCGCCTTGGCCGTCGAGAGGGAGTCGAAGAGAATGATGCCCGCCACCGGATCGACCGACTCCACCGATCCCTGGCGCTGGAAGAAGAAGATGAGCTGGGCCCGCCCTGCTTCGGGCCCCGCATTCGAGACGAGCCCTTTCCCAAAGGATTCATGCTCCCCCGAGACACGCCCAAGTACACCGGCTCCGTGAATCCAGAAGATTGGCTAGTTGACTACTCCACGGCCGTCAACATAGCAAACGGCAACAAGCGCGTTGCCGTGAAGTACGTTCCGCTCATGCTCCAGGGTACAGCCCGAACATGGTTGAACAGTTTGAAGCCCTGCAGCATCAACAGTTGGGTCGACTTCACCGAGGCTTTCATCCGTAACTTCACCAGCACGTACAAGCGACCCCCCAAGCCATGCCAACTCTCCTTGTGCGTGCAAGGCCAAGACGAGTCGACTCGCGACTACCTCACGCGATGGGGCGAGCTTCGGAACTCCTGCGAGGGCGTGCACGAGGTGCAGGCTATCGAGTACTTCACCGCCGGGTGCAGAGAAGGCAACCTCCTCAAGCACAGGCTCCTCTGCGACATGCCAGAGACCCTCGACGAGTTGCTGGTCATAGCAGACAAGTATGCCATGGCCGACTCCTCCATGAAGAGAGAGATTCAAGTTAGTGCGACTGGCAAAGTGGCCCCTCAAGCTCCCAGAACTCCGGCTGGAGACACCAGCCGGCGACAGCATTAGAATGATCACAAGCGCAAGGCCCCAGCCGACTTCCAGCAGTCGGCATGTTGCGACAGTCGAAGACCAATAGCCTGAGGGGCAGCCTCCGGCGAAGCGGCAGAAAGGCTGCAAGTCCAACTGGTTGCCGGCCTTCTCTTACGAGCAGACTCTAGATGGTCCCTGCAAGTTCCACAGCAGCGCAAAGCCGTCAAACCATACCACCCAAAAATGCCACTGGCTCACCAGAATCGCCAAGGGAGATGGCCTCCTTCCTCCTCCGCCTGCTGGGCCGCCGCCTCCATAGCCTCCCCAGCAGCCGGCGGCCAGGCCAGTTGGCACCGTACAATATGAATACCCAGAAGAACACGGAGCTTATGTAGTGTTCACCAGTATGGCTGATGATCGACGCAGCAGACGGTTGCAGCAGCAGGAAGTAAATGCAGTAGCATCAGATACTCCGGAGTTTATGCATTGGTCCGAGAAGCCTATCAGTTGGAGCAGAGCTGATCACCCAGTGGTGATGCCGAATCCTGGCTCCTACACCTTAGTTCTGAGTGCTACCTTGACCACTGATAGGCGGGCCGCTCGCTTCTGGCGAGTGTTGATAGACGGAGGGAGCAACATCAACATCCTGTACAAGGATACCATGGAGAAATTAGGAATCAAGCAGAAACAGCTTCAAAGCAGCCGAACTATTTTCCACGACATTGTACCTGGCCTTTCTTGCTCCCCAATCGGCAAGATCGAGATAGATGTCCTCTTCGGAGACAAAGATCATTTTCGCCGAGAGCCAGTTCGGTTTGAAGTGCTGGACCTTGAAAGCCCATACCAAGCATTGCTTGGCTGACCTGCTTTGGCCAAGTTCATGGCGGTCCCCCACTACGCTTACCTCAAGATGAAGATGCCAAGTTCAAAGGGGATTCTGACCGTGGCAGGAGACTACAGGAAGTCATCCGCCTGCGCGGCCGAGAGTAGTCGGCTGGCCGAGTCCCTGGTAATCGCAGCTGAGAGGCGGCTCCTTGATCGGGTTGTGGCAATGGCCGGCAAGCAGCCAGAGATGTTGCCCGACCCCAAGGAGTCGGAAGCCGAGGGTTCGTTCAAGCCGGCTAAAGAAACAAAGAGGATACCTTTGGACCCGGAGCATCCGGAGAGGCACGCTATCATAGGTGCAAACCTAGACAGCAAATAGGAAGGCGAGCTCGTCGATTTCCTCCGTGAGAATCGAGACATCTTCGCATGGTCCCCTAAAGACATGCCAGGTGTACCGACGGAATTCGCCGAGCACAAGTTACATGTCCGATCTGATGTGAAACCCGTCAGGCAGCCCTTGCGCCGCCTGTCAGAAGAGAAAAGAAGAGTTGTTGGAGAAGAGATAGCCCGACTCCTAGCGGCCAGCTTCATTATGGAGGTGTTCTTTCCAGAATGGCTGGCGAACCCGGTCCTAGTGTTGAAGAAGAACAAGCAGTGGCGGATGTGTATCGACTACACAAGCCTCAACAAAGCTTGCCCCAAAGATCCATTTACTCTGCCAAGAATTGACCAGGTGATAGACTCCACAGCCGGATGCGAGCTGTTGAGCTTCTTAAATGCATATTCAGGATATCACCAGATTAAGCTGAACCCAGCAGACAGACTGAAGACTGCCTTCATCACGCCGTTTGGAGCCTTCTGCTACCTGACTATGACGTTCGGCTTGAGGAATGCCGGTGCCACCTTTCAGCGTTGCATGCAGAAGTGTCTCCTCAAGCAACTCGGCAGAAATGCCCACGTCTAAGTGGATGATGTGGTGGTGAAAACGGAAAAGCGTGGGACACTGTTGGAAGATCTCCAAGAAACCTTTGAGAATCTGCGCCAATTCCAGATCAAGCTCAATCCAGAGAAGTGCGTCTTCGGAGTACCAGCCGGGCAGCTCCTTGGCTTCCTGGTCTCTGAATGCGGCATAGAGTGCAACCCTGTAAAGATCAAAGCCATCGAGAGGATGGAAGTTCCCCGCCGACTGTTAGATGTGCAGAAGTTCACCGGCTGCTTGGCGTCCATCAGCCGATTCATCAGTCGGCTAGGCGAGAAGGCTCTCCCTTTGTACCAACTGATGAAGAAGACCACCTTTTTTGAGTGGAACCATAAGGCGGACGAAGCATTTCTCGAGTTGAAAAAGATATTGACTACTCCCCTGTGCTGGCGGTTCCGACTCCTAAAGAGCCTATGCTCCTATACATTGCCGCCACCAGCCGGGTAGTCAGCACAGTTATCGTAGTTGAACGCAAGGAGGAAGGCAAGGTGCTCCCTGTCCAGAGACCGGTATATTACCTGAGCGAGGTACTGTTGACCTCCAAGCCGAACTACCCCCACTACCAGAAGATGTGCTACGGCGTGCATTTCGCCGCCAAGAAGTTGAAGCCTTACTTTCAAGAGCATCCAATCACTGTGGTTTGCACCGCTCCACCGGCCGAGATCATCGGAAGTCGTGATGCTTCAGGCCGAGTAGCCAAGTGGGCCATAGATCTGGCTCCCTAGACCATCTACTACCAGCCCCGCACCGCCATCAAGTCACAAGCACTGGCCGACTTCCTTGTCGACTGGGTCGAGACCCAGTACCTGCCGCCAGCAATCGACTCCACCCATTGGCGGATGCATTTCGATGGCTCCAAGATGCGCACCGGCTTGGGAGCCGGCGTCGTCCTCACCTCCCAAAAAGGCGACAAGCTCAAGTACGCACTGCAGATCCACTTCGCCACCTCCAACAACATTGCCGAATATGAGGCGCTCGTTAACGGGCTCCGGCTTGCCAAAGAGCTCGGCGTACGCTGGATCTTGTGCTACGGCGATTTCAATTTGGTGGTCCAGTAGTCGTCTGGCGACTGGGACGCCAAAGATACAAACATGGCGAGCTACCGCTTCCTGGTGCAGCAACTCAGCGGATATTTCGAGGGGTGTGAATTCCTTTACGTTCCAAGAAATGACAACGACCAAGCGGACGCCCTGGCACGAGTCGGCTCCACCCGTCAAGCAATACCATCCGATATCGCCCTTCAGTGCCTCCTCAAGCCGTCTATCAAGCCTTCGCCTGAATCAGACTCCATTTTTGTGCCAGCTCCCCCCGAAGAAGTCGGATCCGACTCAAGAGCACCAACAGACGGCACAAGAATCCTTACAGACGGCTCCAAAAATACCGCAGTCGAAGCCGGCCCGGGGACTTTAGAACCCAGCCCGGGGATTGCGATGGTCAGCCCGAAGACTTCAGAACTCGGCCCGGGGACTGCGCCAGTCGGCCCGGGGACTTCACCGATCCAGCAAGCGGCCACGGATCCCAGCCCGTCGCCTCCCAGCCCAGCCACCCTTCTCCAAGGCGCAGTAGTGGCAATTGAAGAAATAGCAGCACCCTCATGGGCCCAGCCCATCCTCAGGTTCCTAGTAAACAGAGAGCTGCCAGCTGATGAAATCCTAGCTCGGCAAGTGCAACACCGAGCGGCAGCCTATACCATAGTCAACAGAGAGCTGGTCAGGCGCAGTGTCACTGGTGTCTACCAACGCTGTGTCGAGGCAGAACAAGGCCAAGAAATTCTGAGAGACATTCATGAAGGCGAGTGTGGCCACCATGCGGCTTCAAGGGCACTCCTCGCCAAAGCCTTCCAACACGGTTTCTTCTGGCCGACTGCCCTGGAAGAGGCCAAGGAATTAGTCCAAAACTGCAAAGGGTGCTAGATGTTCCGTTCCAAGCCGCTCCAGCCGGCTTCAGCGCTCAAGACCATTCCCATCGCCTGGCCCTTTGCGGTTTTGGGCTTGTACATGGTGGGACCATTCAAGGCGGCACGAGGCGGCCTAACTCACCTACTTGTCGCGGTGGACAAGTTCACCAAGTGGATAGAAGTAAAACCCATCAAGAAGTTGAATGGTCCGACTGCAGTAACCTTCATCGCCGACATTACGACTCGGTACGGCATACCACACAGCATCATCACTGACAATGGCACAAATTTTGCCAAAGGAGCCTTGGCCCGTTTCTGCGCAACGCAGGGCATCCGACTGGACTTAGCGTCCGTCGCCCATCTGCAGTTAAACGGCCAGGTGGAGCGAGCAAACGGCCTCATCCTATCCGGCATCAAGCCCCGCCTGGTCGAACCACTAGAGCGTTCGGCTGGCTGTTGGCTTGAGGAGCTGCCAGCTGTCCTCTGGAGTCTGCGCATGACTCCAAACAAGTCAACCGGCTTCATGCCTTTCTTCCTCGTCTACGGTGCTGAAGCCGTCATCCCGACGGACATAGAATTCGACTCCCCGCGAGTCACCATGTACACCGAGGAGGAAACAAAAGAAGCACGTCAAGACGGCGTCGATCTGCTGGAAGAGGGCGGGCTGTTGGCACTCAGTCGGTCAGACATCTACCAGCAGAGCCTGCGCCGATACTACAACAGGAAAGTCAGGCCAAGATCTTTCCAAGAGGGCGACCCTGTGCTCCGACTGATCCAGCGGACAGCCGGCCAGCACAAGCTGTCGGCACCTTGGGAAGGCCCCTTCATTGTCAGCAAAGTGTTGGGCAACGACTCCTACTACCTGATTGACGCTCAGAAGCCCCGAGCACGCAAGAGAGACGACTCTGGCAAAGAGTCGGAACGGCCATGGAATGCAAACCTCCTTCGAAGATTTTACAGTTGATTCAGTATGTATCACGCTACCCCTTTGTATTAAAGTACTGAGACTTCGCCCCCCCCCCCCCGAGACGAGCTCGGGGACTGCCCCCTTTGATTATCCGTATGATAAGAATTATGCCTTCAAGTATGCTACTTCTTGCTATGCCGCTTGGCGCCAGGCTCGACTAGTCGGCCCGGGGACTCGCCGTCTGGCGCTATGAAATGTTTCCTGAAGTCGGACAAGTAGTGTGCGGTGCCTAAGCCGTCTCCTGCCAGAAGCCGCAGCTCGCAGAGCGACTGTTCGGTAGGCAGGACTAAGGATGAATGGGCGTTCACACGAAAAATGGCTAAGGACCTAAAACATTAACATAGCCTAGGCCGGCTTCCAGCCCCCTTTCACAAGCTGACTCGCAAGTATTCGGCTTGCCTCTTTCTATCCAACTTGTTAAATAAACTCCAATGAAAGGCAAGTACTTGCTTTCCCCAAAGTAGCCAGGCATTTGGTCCAGCGGCAGTCCGTAGAGCGGTCGTCCGGCTGACAAAGCGGCAACTAGGAGAAGGCGGCAAAGGAAAAAGCCAAAGGAGCAATGAGCAAGGAAAGATAGAACTCGGATTAAATATTAACATAAGCATAGGCCCATTGGCCGAATCTTCAGGGCAGAAGTTCAAAATACACCCCGCGGGTGGAATTGTGCAAATTAACAAGTTCCTTAAAGACTTTCTAGAGCAGATAAAATAAAGCCAGAAGGCAGCCTAGGGAGCAGCAGACGGGTTCGGAGGGTCGGAGTAGACGGCGGTGTCAGGCGCCGGGGTGGCCGGCTAGGCAGTCTGGGCTTGGTCGCCGCCAGCGGCAGTCGGTCTGGTCGGACGCGGCTCGTTGCTAGAGGCGCGGTCGAGCTGAGGCTGGTCGCCCGCTCCGTCTTCTGGCGCCTCCGTCTCGCCTTCGTCCTCCGCCTCGCCTTCTTGCCCGGTGCTGGAGTCAATCACCTCCGCCGAGTCGTCCCCGTATTCTGGGTTCATCCCGAACCACTCTGGCGGCACCTCCACGCCGCCTTCAGCCCGCTCGGGGACGAAGACACTCGTGTCCGTGTAGTCGGCGATGGCCACCGCACGCTCGACAAGGGCGCCCTCCACAGCCTCCAGCACGGCCTGGGCCTCTGACCAGAACGCGGCCAGACGGTCCAGGTCCAGCCCCGGATACCATGCCTTGACAAATTCCAAGGCCCGGCACGCTCCGGCCCGGGCCGAGGAACCCTTCCAGGCCTCAAGACGGCCGGGTGCGACCTCCAGCCAGTCAGCAGTCCGACTGGCGGTGCGCAGAGCCGGCATGTCTGGCCACAGGGCGGCAACTGCCTGGGCGCCGACATGCTGAAGCCGGCACATCAGCCGATGGGCAGGATGAAGACGGGCCTCGATGCTCAGAAGCTGCTCATCGACGGTTAGGGGTGCGTTGGCGGCAATCACCTCGCCCCTTGCCCTTCGCGCCTCACGGTCAGCCTCGATGGCCAGAGGGACTTCCTGCGAGTGGCCAGGGAAGAAGTTTGCCAAGACAAAAAAGAAGCAAGTCAAAAAAATCAGAAGTCAGCCTGACGCACAGTCGGAAACTCAAAGAAAGAAACTCACCATCAACAATGTCCTCAATCTCATGGAAGCCGGAGGTCAGCATCGCCTTCTTGTCGGTCTAGGAGGAGCGCTCGCTCTCGAACTCAGCCAGAAGAGCAGCCTCCTTCTTCTCAGCCTCGTCCTGCGTTTTCTTGAGCAGCTCCTTCTGATCGGCCAGCTGCGCAGCAAGAAGATCATGTTCTGCAGCAAGCTTGCTGCACTCCTTCCCCTTGACGCGCAAGGCAGTGTTAACTTCACCCAGCTGCTCCTGGAGAGTGGCATTAGCCCCTGAAGAATGAAAGAAAGAGACGAATAAGTCATCAGCAAAGAAGATCGCGGGAAAGATCCGGCCCGACTACTCAGCAGTCGGCCCGAATCTCGGGGACTACAGCCCGCGGGTGCGCCAGCGCGCCCCCGCAAAAAAGAGGAACAAAGAAGGAAATGTTGAAGTCGCCAAGAAAGAAGATCGCCGGGAAGATCCGGCCCGACTGCTCAGCAGTCGGCCCGAATCTTGGGGACTACACCCCGCGGGTGCGCCGGCGCGCCCCCGCGAAGAAGAGAAAAAAGAACTTACTCTGGCTTTCCATCAAGTCAGCAGTCCGCTTGCTCAATTCCTCAACATTGCGGTTGAAGGCAGTGGCGCGGAGGTTGTGATACTCCTACAAACAAAGATTTCAGACAAAAATAAGTACTTGGAACTCGCCAGAGGGAGTTCCGAGCCGCCTGCTTAGTAGCCGGCCCGAAACCCGGGGACTACACCCAGTGGGTGCGCTGGCGCGCCCCCACAGAGAAGAGCAAGAAAGACAAGAATCAAAGAGGAAAACATACCCGGACGGCCACTCGCGACGCTAGATGCGCCTTGGTGCAGATCTGGAGGGCGTCGCCTTCGGCTCGCAGCTTTGCTTGGACATCCAGAAGCACCTGGTTCAGCGGGCCCGTGCCGCCTCCGCGCACCCACCCAACGGGCGCGGTACTCGTCGCCTCGGCGTCTGGGATGGCCGAGCTGGCGGCTCCGACCTCCAGGGGCTGTGGCGCCGAATTCACCTTCTCGAGGCGGTGGTGCACTAGCAAGGCAACCTGAAGAAGCAGCCTCGCCTCATCCTCAGTCTGCAGCACCGGCAGGCCTGCCGGCTGTTTGCCGTCGGCCCTCCCAGACGGCAGTGGAGGCGGAGGCGGCGGCACTAGCGTGTCCGACATGGAGGCCTCGCCGCTCTCCTTCTCCACGACGAGGTTCTCGGCGCCGGCTTCTCCGGTCTGCCCCGTGAATTCCGGAGGCGGCGGTGCGGAGGATAGTGGGGCGACAAGCAACGCCGATTGGCGACGTGTGGCCCCCTCGGCTCACCGTCTCGCCGTGAGGGCGGCTTCAGCATCCTCCAGCTTCTTCTGGGTGGAGGCAGCCGCCTTCTCGGTCTCCGCCTTCTCCAAGCGGTCGGCCTCCTCCTCGTCGCGCTTCTCCCGCGCGTTTCGCTCCGTCGCCTCCCGGAGGTCGGCGGCGGGGTCGACCCGCCGAGTATTGGCGGACGTCTCTGCCGACCCCATGACGGAGGGGACGGCGACTCTTTCAAGGGAAAGGGGGGCCCTGAAGAAAAAAGGGGAGGAGTGTAAAAGAAGAACTTGGACAAGACTCATCGGAGAAAAATAAAGACAAAGGTGAAAAAACTTACGCAGAGACTAGCGGCAGCCTTCTCACTTCCCTACGGAAGCGGTTGGCCTTCGCGGCTGCCTCCTCCCGCTTGGTCGCGGCGGCCGCCCCCTTGAACTTCTTCAACTTGCCGCCGGGCGCACTCGGCCCGGCGTGACACCTCTTCGTGCCGCCTTGGCCGGCCAGGCCGGCGGAGGAACCCGCGCCCGAGGGGCCAACCCTTAGCTGATGGCGCGGGACGACTTCCCCTTAGGCGTCGTCCTCAGGCCAGTCGGCGAAGGTGGCCGAGGGCCTGAGGCCGCTTCCCGCTCCTCCTCCTCCACCTTCGGCATCGGCTTCCATCGCTGCCGCCCCCAAGTCGGGGTCGTCGACATCGCTCTCCGCTCGGTCGGGGACGAACTCGCGGCGCGGTCTCGTGACACCGGCTGCAGGCTGCATGAGGGGGTTCTAGTTCAGAAGAAATCAATGAAAATAAGAAGTCGGATTCGGCTATAAAGAAGACAAAGCAATAAGGAGATGTGACTTACCACTGGAGGGGGGTTGGCGCGCGAGTACGGCTCCTTGCCGAACTGCCAGTCCTCCCCGAACTCGCAGTTCGCGATATGGTTCACCATGTTTGCCACCTCCGTGCGGGGCATCTCCTTGGTGCTCATCCGACTCGGGTCTCGGTGGCCGCTCATCTGACAGATCAGGTGAGGCCGGCCTTGGAGCGGGAGGACTCGGCGCGCCATGAAGGCGGCCAGCAAGTCGGCCCCGACAAGGCCCTCCGACTATGTCAAGACTCGGAGTCGCGCTACGGCGGCGGCTCCGGCGGGAGTCAGCGTCTTGACTCGATGAGACCAGCTGGGGAGCCTCCCAGCTGGGGCGTCGGTTTCATATGGCGGCAGATTAACCCAGTCGCTGTCAGGGGCGAGGTTCTTCACGTAAAAGTACGAGCGCTGCCACATCTTCACCGACTTGATCAGCGAGATGGAAGGGAAGGGGTTGTTAGCCGTCGATCACCGCATCGCGATGAAGGCACCGCATTGAGCCGGCACGCCGGTGACGTGCGTGCCGAGCTTAGATGAGAAGAATTCTCCCCACAGCTCGATGGTCGGGAGAACACCGAGGAAACCTTCGCACAGAGTGGCGAAGGCGGACAGCAGCACCACCATATTCGGGGTGAGGTGCTGCGACTGGAGGCCGTGAAACTCCAAGAAGGAGCGTAAGAAGCCGCTCGCCGGCAGCCCCAGGCCGCGCATGAGGTGCGAGCGGAAGATGACCCGCTCGCCCTCCTCCAGAGCCGGCGATATCTCCCTCACTGGTGCGGTGCGGGCTCGCACGAGGTGTGCGCCGGGGAGGCGGCGCGTCTTGCGGAGGAACTCAATGAGGTCGTCGTCAACCACCGAGCCGTCCCACACGCCGGAACGCACGGCCGGAGCCATGGCGGCGGAGGAGGAGCTCATCGCTGGCTGGTGCGGTGTGGTTCTGCTCGCTGGCGGCAAGAAGAAGGAGAGAGGAGGCAAGAGGAGACAGGGATCGGGGGAGATGGGCGCGCGCGCTTTGCCGCTCCACTCCCCCCCTCCTACTTATAGCCTTGGAGGCTTGGAAGCCGAGGGGGCGGGCGTGGGATTAACTGCGCTCAGAGCCCCACGCCGCCCCACGATTTACTCCATGAAGTTACTGCACGCAGTAACGACGTGAGAAGCCCAACCGTTCGCACGGCCACAGCGGATCCGTTCGCGTGCCGAGGCACGGTAGTGGCGGGCCCCGCCTAACGGCCCATCCCATCGCGCGCGTGGGCAAGCAGACTGCCCCCGCTGCGTGGCACCGCGCGATAGGACCACGACGGGCGGCAGCAGGGAAGCGTATCAGGCACGCCGCCTGGTCTCCCGCCACAACTTTCGAGCTCTTTATAGAGCAAGATGGCCCTCTACGAATCCGACTTCGAATAGTCGGCCCAGAGGGAGACGGCAAGTGAAGCCCAGATTCCACCACCGGAAGAACGAAACTGTTGAGGCCCCACAACGTGTCACTCTCGGAGCCTCACCAGCTTCGGGGACTATTGTCGGAGTAATGGGCCACGTGTAGGCTAACCCGAGCCCCAGAACCTTTCAAGACATCGGGGCAGGCTGCGCCCCTCAAGCCGAGTCTCAGATGGCAACTCCAAGATAAGTCGAGTCTCAGATGGAAACTCCAAGATAAGCCGAGTCTCAGATGGCGACTCCAAGATAAGCCGAGTCTCAGATGGTGACTCCAAGATAAGCCGAGTCTCAGATGGTGACTCCAAGATAAGCCGAGTCTCAGATGGCGACTCCAAGATAAGCCGACTCATGGCCGGCGACCTCCGGAGGAACCGGCTATGGAGAGTCGGTCCGCGACTCTACTCTCGTCGCGATAGGCGAGGCGGGTACGACCACGGCGTGGTCGTCACCTCCTGCTTACGAGGGGCCGGCGTGGCTACAGTGTGCCGTACCGCTGGAGATCTCCGACGTGGCCCTGCACTGTTGCCATGCCAGCCCTGACCTCAGCCACAATGTGCGGCGCACTGTGGCCACAATGGCCTACCTGTACGACTCAGAGACGGCGGACCCGCCTGTCAGTGAGAGCATGGAAGACGGCTGATACGCCCCGAAGGCGGCCCTGTGGGAGTCGGCTCCCTAGAGACGGCCGGCCTCTCCCACGGGTCCCACGCGCCATTAACCAGACAAGACGGGAAGTAACGACAGTGATCGCCCGATAGATGGCGGCACTGTTGCCATGACCCCGTGACCAAGCCTGCGTCATCAGAATCACGGCTACAGTGCCGGACTCGCCGGCGGGGCCCGCAAGTCGGCGGGCCCCAACAGTCGGTGGAGAAGACGGCGGCCTGAGAGACAGACAGCTGGGACCCGCGCCCAGCCGGATTACCATTGTACCCCCGGGGGGTAGGCCTATATAAACCCCCCGGGGCAACCATGCAAAGGGTTGGCATCCATTAGCATTAGACCAGATCACATAGGAAGGAGAGAGCTAGCTTTGCCTTCTCCTACCTCCCGAATACAGCTCTAGGAGCAACCTTTTAGTCACTACGCCTTAGTGATCATGCGGAGACCCCGCAGAGCAGCAGTAGGGGTGTTATCTCCTGGAGAGCCCCGAAGCTGGGTAAGATTCGCCGGCATGCATGCCTTCGCCTCATCCCGTTTCCTGGCACCGGCGACGTTCTACTCGCTCCCACCATGATAAGCCATCCTTTGGCATATGTCGCACCCAACCCCCGATAGTTCTGAAGTGGCTATCATGCACTACTCGGAAGAACGGCCTTCGCCCACTTCAATGCAACCCCGCATTATGCCTATCTAAAGCTCAAAATGCCCAGACCGCATGGCGTCATCATGGTCAGTGGAAACACGGAGCGCTCTCTTCGTACAGAAGAGTACGCGGCGGCTCTACCAGCCGAAGCCCGAAATGGCCTATTCAAGCCGAATCTCTCATCGGTCATTTAGACCGTGGACACAGCTAAACATGTCTGGCGCATGCCTCAGTGCGGCAGCTTAGATAAATCCGAGCCCGATTAGCAGTTATGTCCCCATCGACTGCCCAATAAGGTGATAGCATACATGCCTCATATACACAAGTATACCCTTAAAATTCCTTGGGCGGTGTCGGGGGCACACTGCATACAAATAGTGCATAGTTCGGCTCAACCCTATTCAGACTCTATAAATTATATTTCCAGGTTCATCAAATGAACCAACTTTGTCTATGGCCACAATGAATTCCTTTTCACAAGCTTTTTCTTTTTACAGTTGGCCATCACACCCCCTCCCTTCAAGGACACATCACAAAAGAGAAAACGGTGTAGACGTGCAGCAGGTCCCTGCACTAAGGTTTCTTTTTAGATTAAGACCCTGTGTAAACCTTTTTATCTCTTTTTGTTTTATGCTCTCCTGGCATGTACAATGTCCAAGGTAGCTATCGGTACTATCTACATGTATACGGCTTGCCGTACAAAAAGTGGATATTATAGAAGCAGCTTGGTTCATAATGTGTTTGGAGTTTTAGTCTCTCATCACCCGTGTTCTTTCCCCATTTAAGATTCCCACACGTGCCTTGATACCAGGGTCCATTATGAGGGGCTGTATTCAGCCTGGTATGTGTTGAAAAAGTCCGAACACCTATATGGAGTGTTCGGCGTCGCGAGTTTGGCCTTATATGCATCAGCTCTGAATCATGTCTTTGGTCAATAGTTGGGTTGCCCGACTCCTGTGCTTACTACCTTACGTTCCGCTCTATCGGCTAGGGTAGTAAAGGGAGAACTACTGCGATTTTGTCCTGGTTCATCCGGATGAGCACCTCAGTAGAGAAAGTCGAAAACTGACTGTCATGATACGGCGACAGCTGGTCAACCACTCGATGACTCAGCGGAATCTTCGCAATTCCTTCCGCAACCCCAGAAACAAGACGGAAATTCGGAAGGGTAGAACACACAAAACCCCGACGGAAAATTCACGTCCAATCAAGAATTTCCATGCAAGAGACAAAGAGTTCACCTATCGCCCAGGCGTTACCTGTTATGCTTGTGGAGAAGAAGGGCACTATGCCAAGCAGTGCCCCAAGCCAAGGAGCTCAACCCCGAAGCCCAATAATGGTGGCAATAATTCAGCACCAAATCGAAGCAATTTCAACCCCAACAATAACCACCGGAAAGGTCACTTAAACCACGTGACCCGAGAGGAAGCACAGAACGCCCCAGATATCGTACTCGGTACGTACCCCGTCAACACAATACCTGCCATGGTTTTGTTTGATTCTGGAGCTTCTCACTCTTTCGTTTTGAAAAGTTTTGCTTTGCAAAATAATTTTTCGATGCTTCCCCTGGAAAAATCAATGATCATCAAGTCCCCTGGAATTAAGCAAGTGACCCAGAGTTACTGTCAAGGTGTGGTTATTGAATTTGAAGGATTGAAGTTTTACGCCAACCTTATTATATTGGAAAGCAAAGGACTGGATGTCATCCTAGGAATGGATTGGTTAACCACCAACAAAGGTTTTATTGACTGCTTCAACCGTACCGTGATTCTCACACACCATCATGGGAAGAAAATAAAAGTTTCATCCAAAGAGAGACAAATACCTCGGCAACCTAGATTAAACAAGGTGGACGTTTCTGAGCTGAACAAGGTTCCAGTAGTATGTGAATTCCCAGACGTATTTCCAGAAGAACTACCAGGCATGCCACCGGACCGAGAGATAGAATTCAGCATTGAGCTAGCAACCGGAACCGCTCCCATTTATAAGAAACCATACAGAATGGCACCGTCCGAATTAGTAGAGTTGAAGAAGCAGATAAAAGAATTATTGGAGAAAGGATACATATGAGCCAGCTCCTCACCTTGGGGTTCTCTAATTTTATTTGCGAAGAAGAAGGATGGAACAATGAGGTTGTGTATTGATTATCGAGCTCTCAACATGGTCACAATCAAGAACAAATACCCAATGCCCCGAATAAATGATTTATTCGATCAACTCGCGCAGGCCAAAGTCTTCTCAAAAATTGACTTGAGATCAGGATACCATCAATTAAAAGTATGAACAGAAGATATTCCCAAGACCGCCTTCACCTCTAGATATGGGTTGTATGAGTTCATAGTGATGCCATTCGGGCTAACCAACGCCCCCGCATATTTTGTACACCTCATGAACAAAGTATTTATGAAGTATATGGACAAGTTTGTTGTGGTATTCATCGATGACATTCTGATATATTCCAAAACACCAGAAGAGCACGCCGAACATCTCAGGATTGTACTCGGAGAACTCAGGGAGCATCAACTATACGCCAAATTCAGCAAATGTGAATTTTGGCTAAGGCAGGTGGGTTTTCTGGGCCACGTGCTAACCCAAAAAGGTATTGCAGTAGACCCGGAAAAAGTCAAGGCCGTACTTGGCTGGAAACCACCAGCTAACGTAATGGACGTACGGAGTTTCTTGGGAATGGAAGGCTATTATCGGAGATTTATTGAAGGATTCTCCACTATAGCAAAGCCCGTGACACAATTCCTCAAGAAAGGCAAGAAGTTTGAATGGACAGAAGCATGTGAGAAAAGCTTCCAAGAGCTAAAGAGCAAATTAACGACGGCACCAGTATTAATTGTGCCAGATATACACAAGAATTTTGAGGTATATTATGACGCATCCCGGAAAGGCCTCGGATGCATATTGATGCAAGAAGGCAAGGTAGTTGCGTATGTCTCCAGACAACTACGCAAGCATGAGGAGAATTATCCCACTCATGATTTGGAATTAGCAGCAGTCATCCATGCACTCAAGGAATGGAGACACTTCATACTTGGAAATTGTTGTGAGATATACACAGACCATAAGAATCTTAAGTATATTTTCACACAGCCAGAGCTAAATCTACGGCAACGACGCTGGTTAGAGTTGGTGAAGGATTATGATGTCGGAATCCACTATCATCCCGGAAAAGCAAATGTTGTGGCAGATGCACTTAGTCGGAGTCCCAGCACGGACGACGACAGTATGCCAAAGTTGAGGCCAAAATTTCAACAGGAATTTGCCAGACTCAATTTAATAATGGTTACCGATGGTAGTGTGTCGAATGTAGAAATACAGCCTACCCTGATGGAAAATATCAAGGAAGCCCAACACGGACACCCCAGCATTGAGGGCATAAAAAGGAAAGTGATTATGGGCAGGGCCTCAAAATTCAACATAGATGAGCAAGGAATATTGTGGTACGGAGAGAGGCTATGCGTACCAAATGTCAAGGACCTCAAATAGCAGATATTGGCTGAAAGCCACACAGCTCCGTATTCCATCCATCCTGGAGGGACAAAAATGTACAAAGACCTTCAGGAAAATTTTTGGTGGCACGGTATGAAGAGAGATATAGCCACGTTCATTGCATGCTGTGACTCTCGTCAATGCATCAAGGCCGAACACCAGAAACCAGCCGGACTGTTACAGCCCAATAAGATACCCGAGTGGAAGTGGGACGAGATTGGAATGGACTTTATTGTCGGACTGCCACGGTCACGACACGGAAACGACGCCATATGGGTCATAACCGACAGATTAACCAAAGTGGCACATTTTATTCCGGTAAGGACAACTTACACCACTCAGAGACTGGCCAGACTTTATCTTGCCCGTATCGTCTGCCTACATGGAGTCCCTAAAACTATCATCTCGGATAGAGGCACACAGTTCGTCTCTAGATTTTGGGATCACCTGCAACAGGCACTGGGAACCCAACTAGCCTTCAGTACTGCATACCATCCCCAGACTGATGGGCAGACTGAACGCGTAAACCAAATCCTTGAAGACATGCTAAGAGCCTGTGTCCTCACCTACGGGAACAGTTGGGAAGAAAGTTTGCCATATGCAGAGTTCGCATACAACAACAGCTATCAAGCCAGCTTGCAAATGGCACCCTTTGAAGCTCTATAGGGGAGAAGATGTCGTACCCCGCTAAATTGGTCAGAGACCGGAGACAGCCATATTTTCGGCCCAGACATGCTCAAGGAGGCCGAGGAGAAAGTTAAAACAATTAGAGATCAACTCAAAACAGCTCAGAGTCGGCAGAAGAGTTATTACGACCGAAAGCATCGGGAAATCAGTTTTGAACCTGGAGATTTGGTGTACCTAAGAGTTTCTCCTATGAGGGGTTTGCCACGATTCAGGATTAAGGGGAAGCTAGCACCAAGATTCATCGGACCATTTCATATAGTGGCCCGAAGAGGCACGGTACCCTACCAGCTAGAACTACCCGGAGACTTATCCGGTATCCACAACGTGTTTCACATCTCAAAGTTGAGAAAATACATGAGCAACCCAGAGAAGCAAGTGTCGCATGAGAATATTGACGTGCAGCCAGACCTCACCTACCGGGAGCACCCCATAATAATATTAGAAGCATCTGAGAGGAGGACCCGACAGAAAACCATCAAGTTTTTCAGAGTTCATTGGAGTAATCACACCGAGAATGAAGCAACTTGGGAGAGCGAGGATTTTCTTTGGATAGAGCACCCACACCTGTTTAAGGATCAGCTGAAATCTCGGGGACGAGATTTTTCCTAAGGGGGTAGGTGCTGTGACACTCCAAAATTTTTTTTGTGACTTTTGTTTTGAGAGAGAGAGACTTGCTTGGTTTGAAGAAGGTCATTTAAACCCTTCTTAAAAACCCTCTTGCTAAGTTTGCCCTCTCAAAAATATTTTTCTTGGATTTAGTTTCTTTTAAAAAAAAGAAAATCTTTTGTTTTTGGGCTTTCATTTGATTTTTGATCCACTCTTGTTTACCATGCCTCCTATGGTAAAAATTTCCCCCCAAAACCCCTCCTCCTACTTGGATACAACCCAAACATTCTGTCCAAACTAATAAAATCCATTTTTGGATTTTATTCCAATTATTTCTCTTTTAAAACTAATTCTATCCTTTCTTTTGAGCCTAGGTGATTTGCAAAGCAAGTACCCAAAGGCTTTTGATTCTTGACCTCAACTCAACACCCATGGATAGTCCTTTGTACCCACAACCCAGAACCATCTTGATCCACTCTTCTTCTTTTCAAATATTTCAAATTTCACTCACTGCAAGTTTGGACCAGATTTGCCAAATTTGGTGAAATTCATTTCTACACTTCTCCAAAAATTCCACCAAAATTCAGGCAACCTCTAGTTGCAATGAGAGACCCCTCCACCAAAGATCAGCTCAAGGAAAAATCCCTAGATGCCAAAATCATTCTGTCGAACACCTTGCATGCACTATTTTGTTCATATTCAGTAAATTCAGAAAGTTCAGTGTCGTTTTTTTTTCGACAGAGCTTCAATCACATGTCCACAGTGCCCTTGGCACGTTGCTTGCAGCCTGGCCTGCTTGTTCACACGCGCGCTTGGCGCCTTCCTGGCGTCGGTGGCGCCCTTGCCCGCCTGCGCCGGCGTGCTTTGCGGCGGCCGAAACACCGCAACGGCCGACAGGGAGCAAAACGGCGGCTCAACGCCGTTCGGCGCCGCCCAGACCTCCTGGTGGCTCCGCGTGGCCATCTCCTTGCCAGCGCACGCATGCGGCACCGTCGCCGTGGCTTGGCAAGCGCAGAGCGCATTCTCTGCCGTCGACGGGCCGTGCGGCCGTTCCGTCGAGGGCAGGCTGTAAACCTTCCTCCCGTGCTTAGCTGGACCCTAAAATGGCACCACTACTCCACCTAGGCAATGCTCAAGCTCCTAAACCATCCGTCCAGCCACAGCGCCGCCGTAATCAACTCGCCGGACTTATCCGTTCAAGGCAACCGACTCAGGCCGGCTATATATAGCACCCCCGAGCCTGCTCTCGCCCCCGCATGACTCCACCACCTCACTAGACCCTGCCTAGCCACTGGAGGAGCCTCGAGGGGCCCTTCTTCCCCGACTCCGGCCACCTTGTTCCGCCTCGGCCTCCACCTCGATTCGCTCCGGTGAGGGCGTCTCCGGTGCCCTAACTTCGTCAGCAACCCTCTCGATCAACTAGGAGACTAACCCCCACTCCTATTTGATCCCCGCAGCTCCCTCCGGCGAGATCCACGACTGCCCGAACCGCCGTCGACACGGTGCTCGCCGGCGACTACCACCACCACCCACAGACGCGGAACGGTGCACTGATCTCGGAGGTAACCCCCGATCACCTTGCCTCGCTGTGGATCGCCGCCGGCGACCACCGCACCTCTCGGGCGCCGTCGCGCTCTGTTTTCTCTATTTGAACTTTCAAACCCGATAGGTGGAGCCCGCCTGTCAGCCTCACAGCCACTTCTTTTAAACGAAACGTTATTCTCGACTTTTCCGCAGAGCCCCCCGGAAACTTTCTGTTTCATTACAGATGGGTCCTTGGACCAAAACTCTTATAACTTTTAAACAGAAAATGATTTTTGATTGATTCCTTTTCTGTCATCTTTATTTTTCTGTCTAGTTTTTTGTCATATTTATTTGAAAAATATTTGGAACACTTTTCTGTACACTCACGGTATTTACATTGTGTGCGTATTTTTCTTATACTGTAGATACCGAAGGAGGTGACGGAGCTGCAAACTTCACACAGTTAAACTCCGACTACTCCGAACCAGGCAAGCATGTTTGAACTCTTGATATGATGAGTGGTTGTTGCATGTTTGCATTTTTGTGTAGTCATGGAATGTATATGAACATTTCTTGAATGTTACATTTCATGCACAATAGTGGAAAGTAAGTTTCGAAAAAGCACTATGTTGTTGGATACATATTTGCATGGCCATGTGTTGGCATGAGGATGGGTAAGATGGCAGTGTTGTGACATGCCAGTCTTATGCCAGATTATTTGACTTCCGTGTTATTGTGAAACAATTCACATTTCCATTCATCCTTTCCTGTACTGTCACAAGTTTTTCGAAAGGAATATGGCATAGTACGTTGCAAATCTTTTTCCTGGTACACACCAAATAGAGAGGCCGGGATGAGGGTTCCATGGCCCTGGATTAAAGCCCGTCATCCGGTCAGGGGGCATGGGTGTTTCCGGTTGGGACCGAGAGGGGGGCACCCCTTAGAGCGCGCGTATAGAAATTTGATCCCATGCTATTCGAGGTTGTGGCCTCCCCGTCTCAAAGTTTTTCTTGGCCATTGTCCAGGGTGATTCCTGGAATCGTGAAGTGAAATGGGTGTGTACTAGTTAAATGTGTTTCTACTGAAATACCGTAAACGGAACTAGTCCTTCGTGACTACGGAAATCCTTTGACTGTGGTCAGTTCATCCAAACTCTGCAGAGTCTCAAATCTTTCAATTATCTTGTACTTTGTTAAAGTACTATATTCATCTTATCTTGTCAGATATCAGTCACAGTGACCAAAACCCCGGTGGAATTCATGTGAGATAAACCCGGTTAAAAGATTATTCTTGTGCATGGACTAATCTTGTTCTTTACATTTATTGTAAGCCCTGTCTGTGATGTCGCTCAGACGTCCGACGGTGGCATTATTGTATTTGCATTTATTGTAAGCCATGTCTGTGATGTCACTCAGACATCCGACGGTGGCATTCTTGTTATTTACTTTTATCATAAGCCCTGTCTGTGACGTCGCTCAGATGTCCGACGGTGGCATTTCTTTGGTAAGCCCTGTCTGTGATGTTGCTCAGATGTCCGACGGTGGTATTTCTTTTATAAGCCCTGTCTGTGACGTCGCTCAGATGTCCGACGGTGGCATTTCTTTTATAAGCACTGTCTGTGACGTCGCTCAGATGTCTGACGATGGCATTTCTTTTATAAGCCCTGTCTGTGACGTCGCTCAGATGTCCGGCTGTGGTATTTCTTTTATAAGCCCTGCCTGTGACGTCGCCCAGATATCCGATGGTGGCATTTCTTTTATAAGCCCTGTCTGTGACGTCGCTCAGATGTCCGACGGTGGTATTTCTTTTATAAGCCCTGTCTGTGATGTCGCTCAGATATCCGACAGTGGTATTTCTTTTAAGCCCTTTATGTGGTGTCGCTTAGACACCCGACTGTGGCATGCATTTTATTTGTTCACCTTTCGAGGCGTCGCTCCAGACACCCAATCGGTTTTCAGTTATTTATTTTATTTAATAAGTCTTGAAATAACATTATTGTTGAGAAGAGCATCATTATTCATATTCATGACGCATTCATGCATTCATTGATTATATCTTTTGTCCGAACTGTCTTGCGAGTACTTTCAAAGTACTCACCTGGCTTGTTGATTTGGCCAGATGCTGATGAAGGCGATCCCATGGATGAAGAGTTTGATAGCGAGTCCGACGCCAAGAGGAGTCCCAGTCAGTCCCGTGCGATCCTGTTTTGATCACTGTATTATCCGCTTCCGCAACCCCAGAATAAATTCATCCAGCCTCACCTTTACGCTCGATGAGCTGCCGGTTAGGAGTCAAGTTATCCACCACTTATCCTCGAGCTAGTAGCATGCCACCACACCCCTGTGTCATAACCGCCCTTATGTAAGATATTGGCGAGTTTGTAACAAATTGTTGAGCAGCCTCAGCTCAGCCTTGTAATATATTTGATGCTACTGGTTCCCTGTTTATCAAGCATTATCTACCAGAAAGGATGACTTTTTCCTATACTGGGATTTAAAGATCAATTTTCTCAATATTTATTTATTGAAAAAGTCGGTCATGACAGACTTGGTAACCAGAGCCAGGCTGACTGTAGGAAGCCACTAGGCAGGATCGCTAATCGGTTATTAGCAAAATAGAGCCAATTCATATTTTGCAAATGCAGTCATTTTTCTGACAGTCAGCATAAATTTATGATCTGACCACTCAGAATTTTTTCCTACTTTTGTAGATGGCTGACAACAACTGCGAGTCTCAGATGTTCGCCAGCGAGCCTGATGGGTGGTCAAGCTTCTCACCTTCATCGTCCAGGTCGCGATGGGGCCATCTATGCGCCCAGTCTTCACACTCTATCAGCACAAAGTAAACGACGGTCTGACCATGTACCAAGCCGCGGTGCAGTTCAAGGGAGGGCGTGTTGAGTTACGCCGCTTCGGGTACTTGGGAAGAGCCATGCCTACGGAGAAGCATGCTATGCAGATGGCAGCCCGTGAGGCGATAGCTCGTCTTAGGGATGTCCTTCCTGCGATGAAGACTCGTCGTTACCGCTACCTTCCATGCCACATGACATACGCCTGTCACTACGCGTTCTCTTGCCCTAGAGGAGAACGAGACGAAGCTTTTGAGATGCTTATCGAGTACCTCTGGGCTCTGGAGGCAGCCTTCGACAACCTGGTGGATGACTTCGTGGCTGCCTGCATGGACTCAGTTCATGGTTGTGCCGCCAACAGGAGGGAGCTCCTGCACACCGCGTCACCACTGACTTTCGTCTCGTCCTCAGCATCTTATGCACCTGCCACTCGCGCCACTCCTCGTCGCCTGCCTTCCATCGAGGAATTCAACCAAGCCATTGCACCCACTCCAGTCCGCTCTGCGCCACCCATTGCGCCCACTCCTGTTCGTGTTACTCTGCCTACGGCACCTGCTCCATCAGCTCAGCGCAGCGTTCCTCGTCTGGAACCTATTAGCGAGGAGGAAGTTGATTCCCCAGCGTCACTGCGTCTCACCCTCGGCAGGCCAAAGGAGGTCCTCACCATCTCCTCCGACTGAGTACGTTTAGTCGCCATGTGATGTACCAACTTGTACGATATGTGCATAGGTTGTGAGAAGTAGCATGTTTGCGCATCATGTAGGATCTGGAGAAGTGCGCTAGTTTAAATAACATGTCAGGATTATGTACGCATATCCTGAGTGATGTATAATTATGCCCGCGTGTAAGATATGTAATAGTCCTTCTCCGCGCGCAATCGTGTGTTTCCAAAAATATCCTGGAGTTTAAAAAAAATCTTTGTGTGTGATTTTATTGACTTTTGCAACTCTCTTTCTTGTCTAACGAGTTCACAAAATATATCCCCCAAGTGAAAAATGTCTCGTCCTTGGACGCGCTCCATGCCAAATCAGCCAGAAGAAGATTATGGCACACCGCAAACCCAAAATTTCACTCAGGGTCAGACAAGTCAACTGCACAGTGAAACAACTTTTACACAAGTATGTCGTCTGTATGAACAGAGTCAACAACAACACCAGGAAATGATGAACAAATTCATCAATATGGGAAGTAACTGTGGTCAGTATCAATAGCAATCCAAATTATCTGAGTTACAGAAGACGCGTCCTCCAACATTTTCTCATACTGACAAGCCTCTTGAGGCCGATGACTGGCTTCGAGACATGGAGAGAAAATTAATTATCGCACAATGTTCAGACCGTGAAAAAGTATTGTATGCACCACATTATCTCACAGGAGCAGCTGCATCGTGGTGGGAAAACTTCCTGCACATGCACCCCAACGAAAATGAAATCACCTAGGAAGATTTCAAAGAAGGTTTTCGTGGGGCACATATTCCAAAGAGCGTCATGAAAATCAAGAAGAAAGAATTTGATGAACTCAAGCAAAGGGCCATGACAGTATCAGAATATAACAGCCAATTTACTCTGCTATCTCGCTACGCCAATGAAGAATGCATGACCGAGAGCAAGAAGATGGAAAAATTCTTGGAAGGCCTGGCACCCGCCCTTAAGTGCCAGCTAGTTGTGCATACTTTTCCAGATTTTAAAACACTGGTGGATAAGTCCATTACTCTGGAAAATGAGCGATGTAGCCTGGAAGATTTCCAAAAACGCAAAAGGGACCAGAACACTTTTGCTCGCAACCCCAGAAACAAGACAGAAATTCGGAAGGGTAGAACACACAAAACCCCGACGGAAAATTCACGTCCAATCAAGAATTTCCATGCAAGATACAAAGAGTTCACCTATCGCCCAGGCGTTACCTGTTATGCTTGTGGAGAAGAAGGGCACTATGCCAAGTAGTGCCCCAAGCCAAGGAGCTCAACCCCGAAGCCCAATAATGGTGGCAATAATTCAGCACCAAAGCGAAGCAATTTCAACCCCAACAACAACCACCGGAAAGGTCACTTAAACCACGTGACCCGAGAGGAAGCACAGAACGCCCCAGATATCGTACTCGGTACGTACCCCGTCAACACAATACCTGCCATGGTTTTGTTTGATTCTGGAGCTTCTCACTCATTCGTTTCGGAAAGTTTTGCTTTGCAAAATAATTTTTCGATGCTTCCCCTGGAAAAATCAATGATCATCAAGTCCCCTGGAATTAAGCAAGTGACCAAGAGTTACTGTCAAGGTGTGGTTATTGAATTTGAAGGATTGAAGTTTTACGCCAACCTTATTGTATTGGAAAGCAAAGGACTGGATGTCATCCTAGGAATGGATTGGTTAACCACCAACAAAGGTTTTATTGACTGCTTCAACCGTACCGTGATTCTCACACACCATCATGGGAAGAAAATAAAAGTTTCAGCCAAAGAGAGACAAATACCTCGGCAACCTAGATTAAAAAAGGTGGACGTTTCTGAGCAGAACAAGGTTCCAGTAGTATGTGAATTCCCAGACGTATTTCCAGAAGAACTACCAGGCATGCCACCGGACCGAGAGATAGAATTCAACATTGAGCTAGCACCCGGAACCGCTCCCATTTATAAGAAACCATACAGAATGGCACCGTCCGAATTAGTAGAGTTGAAGAAGCAGATAAAAGAATTATTGCAGAAAGGATACATACGAGCCAGCTCCTCCCCTTGGGGTTCTCCAATTTTATTTGCCAAGAAGAAGGATGGAACAATGAGGTTGTGTATTGATTATCGAGCTCTCAACATGGTCACAATCAAGAACAAATACCCAATGCCCCGAATAAATGATTTATTTGATCAACTCGCACAGGCCAAAGTCTTATCAGAAATTGACTTGAGATCAGGATACCATCAATTAAAAGTACGAACAGAAGATATTCCCAAGACCGCCTTCACCTCCAGATATGGGTTGTATGAGTTCACAGTGATGCCATTCGGGCTAACCAACGCCCCCGCATATTTTGTACACCTCATGAACAAAGTATTTATGAAGTATATGGACAAGTTTGTTGTGGTATTCATCGATGACATTCTGATATATTCCAAAACACCAGAAGAGCACGCCGAACATCTCAGGATTGTACTCGGAGAACTTAGGAAGCATCAACTGTACGCCAAATTCAGCAAATGTGAATTTTGGCTAAGGCGGGTGGGTTTTCTGGGCCACGTGCTAACCCAAAAAGGTATTGCAGTAGACCCGGAAAAAGTCAAGGCCGTACTTGGCTGGAAACCACTAGCTAACGTAATGGACGTACGGAGTTTCTTGGGAATGGCAGGCTATTATCGGAGATTTATTGAAGGATTCTCCACTATAGCAAAGCCCATGACACAATTGCTCGAGAAAGGCAAGAAGTTTGAATGGACAGAAGCATGTGAGAAAAGCTTCCAAGAGCTAAAGAGCAAATTAACGACGGAACTAGTATTAATTGTGCCAGATATACACAAGAATTTTGAGGTATATTGTGACGCATCCCGGAAAGGCCTCGGATGCATATTGATGCAAGAAGGCAAGGTAGTTGCGTATGTCTCCAGACAACTACGCAAGCATGAGGAGAATTATCCCACTCATGATTTGGAATTAGCAGCGGTCATCCATGCACTCAAGGAATGGAGACACTTCATACTTGGAAATCGTTGTGAGATATACACAGACCATAAGAATCTTAAGTATATTTTCACACAGCCAGAGCTAAATCTACGGCAACGACGCTGGTTAGAGTTGGTGAAGGATTATGATGTCGGAATCCACTATCATCCCGGAAAAGCAAATGTTGTGGCAGATGCACTTAGTCGGAATCCCAGCACGGACGACGACAGTATGCCAAAGTTGAGGCCAGAATTTCAACAGGAATTTGCCAGACTCAATTTAATAATGGTTACCGAAGGTAGTGTGTCGAATGTAGAAATACAGCCTACCCTGATGGAAAAGATCAAGGAAGCCCAATACGGACACCCCAGCATTGAGGGCATAAAAAGGAAAGTGATTATGGGCAGGGCCTCAAAATTCAACATAGATGAGCAAGGAATATTGTGGTACGGAGAGAGGCTATGCGTACCAAATGTCAAGGACCTCAAACAGTAGATATTGGCTGAAAGCCACACAGCTCCGTATTCCATCCATCCTGGAGGGACAAAAATGTACAAAGACCTTCAGGAAATTTTTTGGTGGCACGGTATGAAGAGAGATATAGCCACGTTCATTGCATGCTGTGACTCTTGTCAACGCATCAAGGCCGAACACCAGAAACCAGCCGGACTGTTACAGCCCAATAAGATACCCGAGTGGAAGTGGGACGAGATTGGAATGGACTTTATTGTTGGACTGCCTCGGTCACGACACGGAAACGACGCCATATGGGTCATAACCGACAGATTAACCAAAGTGGCACATTTTATTCCGGTAAGGACAACTTACACCACTCAGAGACTGGCCAGACTTTATCTTGCCCGTGTCGTCTGCCTACATGGAGTCCCTAAAACTATCATCTCCGATAGAGGCACAAAGTTCATCTCTAGATTTTGGGATCACCTGCAACAGGCACTGGGAACCCAACTAGCCTTCAGTACCGCATACCATCCCCAGACTGATGGGCAGACTAAACGCGTAAACCAAATCCTTGAAGACATGCTAAGAGCCTGTGTCCTCACCTACGGGAACAGTTGGGAAGAAAGTTTGCCATATGCAGAGTTCGCATACAACAACAGCTATCAAGCCAGCTTGCAAATGGCACCCTTTGAAGCTCTATATGGGAGAAGATGTCGTACCCTGCTAAATTGGTCAGAGACCGGAGACAGCCATATTTTTGGCCCAGACATGCTCAAGGAGGCCGAGGAGAAAGTTAAAACAATTAGAGATCAACTCAAAACAGCTCAAAGTCGGCAGAACAGTTATTACGACCGAAAGCATCGGGAAATCAGTTTTGAACCTGGAGATTTGGTGTACCTAAGAGTTTCTCCTATGAGGGGTTTGCCACGATTCAGGATTAAGGGGAAGCTAGCACCAAGATTCATCGGACCATTTCATATAGTGGCCCGAAGAGGCACGGTAGCCTACCAGCTAGAACTACCCGGAGACTTATCCGGTATCCACAACGTGTTTCACATCTCGCAGTTGAGAAAATACGTGAGCAACCCAGAGAAGCAAGTGTCGCATGAGAATATTGACGTGCAGCCAGACCTCACCTACCGGGAGCACCCCATAATAATATTAGAAGCATCTGAGAGGAGGACCCGACAGAAAACCATCAAGTTTTTCAGAGTTTAGTGGAGTAATCACACCAAGAATGAAGCAACTTGGGAGAGCGAGGATTTTCTTCGGACAGAGCACCCACACCTGTTTAAGGATCAGCTGAAATCTCGGGGACGAGATTTTTCCTAAGGGGGTAGGTGCTGTGACACTCCAAATTTTTTTTTGTGATTTTTGTTTTCAGAGAGAGGGACTTGCTTGATTTGAAGAAGGTCATTTAAACCCTTCTTAAAACCCTCTTGCTAAGTTTGCCCTCTCAAAAATATTTTTCTTGGATTTAGTTTCTTTTAAAAAAAGAAAATCTTTTGTTTTTGGGCTTTCATTTGATTTTTGATCCACTCTTGTTTACCATGCCTCCTATGGTAAAAATTTCCCCCAAAAACCCCTCCTCCCACTTGGATACAACCCAAACATTCTGTCCAAACTAATAAAATCCATTTTTGGATTTTATTCCAATTATTTCTCTTTCCAAACTAATTCTATCCTTTCTTTTGAGCCTAGGTGATTTGCAAAGCAAGTACCCAAAGGCTTTTGATTTTTGACCTCAACTCAACACCCATGGATAGTCCTTTGTACCCACAACCCAGAACCATCTTGATCCACTCTTCTTCTTTTCAAATATTTCAAATTTCACTCACTGCAAGTTTGGACCAGATTTGCCAAATTTGGTGAAATTCATATCTACACTTCTCCAAAAATTCCACCAAAATTCAGGCAACCTCTAGTTGCAATGAGGGACCCCTCCATGAAAGATCAGCTCAAGGAAAAATCCCTAGATGCCAGAATCATTCTGTCGAACACCTTGCATGCACTGTTTTGTTCATATTCAGTAAATTCAGAAAGTCCAGTGTCATTTTTTTCCGACAGAGCTTCAGTCACATGTCCAGAGTGCCCTTGGCACATTGCTCGCAGCCTGGCCTGCTTGTCCGGAGCTCCACACGTGCGCTTGGCGCCTTCCTGGCGTCGGTGGTGCCCTGGCCCGCCTGCGCCGGCGTGCTTTGCGGCGGCCGAAACACCGTAACGGCCGACAGGGAGCAAAACGGCGGCTCAACGCCGTTCGGCGCCGCCCAAACCTCCTGGTGGCTCCGCGTGGCCATCTCCTTGCCAGCGCACGCATGCGGCACCGTCGCCGTGGCTTGGCACGCGTAGAGCGCGTTCTCTGCCGTCAACGGGCCGTGCGGCCGTTTCGTCGAGGGCAGGCTGTAAACCTTCCTCCCGTGCTGAGCTGGACCCTAAAATGGCACCACTACTCCACCTAGGCGATGCTCAAGCTCCTAAACCATGCGTCCAGCCACAGCGCCGCCATAATCAACTCGCCGGACTTATCCGTTCACGGCAACCGACTCGGGCCGGCTATATATAGCACCCCCGAGCCTGCTCTCGCCCCCGCACGACTCCACCACCTCACTAGACCCTTCCTAGCCACTGGAGGAGCCTCGAGGGGCCCTTCTTCCCCGACTCCGGCCGCCCCGTTCCGCCTCGGCCTCCATCTCGATTCGCTCCGGTGAGGCCGTCTCCGGTACCCTAACTTCGTCAGCAACCCTCTCGATCAACTATGAGACTAACCCCCACTCCTATTTGGTCCCTGCAGCTCCCTCCGGCGAGATCCACGACTGCCCGAACCGCCATCCGTCGGAGCAAGGACCGCCGTCGACACAGTGCTCGCCGGCGACTACCACCACCACCCACAGACGCGGAACGGTGCACTGATCTCGGAGGTAACCCCCGATCACCTTGCCTCGCCGTGGATCGCCACCGGCGACCACCGCACCTCTCGGATGCCGTCGCGCTCTGTTTTCTCTGTTCGAATTTTCAAACCCGACAGGTGGAGCCCGCCTGTCAGCCTCACAGCCACTTATTTTAAACGAAACGTTATTTTGGACTTTTTCGCAGAGCCCCCTGGAAACTTTCTATTTCATTACAGATGGGTCCTTGGACCAAAACTCTTATAACTTTTAAACAGAAAATGATTTTTGATTGATTCCTTTTCTATCATCTTTATTTTTCTGTCTAGTTTTTTCTCATATTTATTTGAAAAATATTTGGAACACATTTCTGTACACTCACGGTATTTACGTTGCGTGCGTATTTTTCTTATACCGTAGATACCGAAGGAGGTGACGGAGCTGCAAACTTCACACAGTTAAACTCCGACTACTCCGAACCAGGAAAGCATGTTTGAACTCTTGATATGATGAGTGGTTGTTGCATGTTTGCATTTTTGTGTAGTCATGGCATGTATATGAACATTTCTTGAATGTTACATGTCATGCACAATAGTGGAAAGTAAGTTTCGAAAAAGCACTATGTTGTTGGATACATATTTGCATGGCCATGTGTTGGCATGAGGATGGGTAAGATGGCAGTGTTGTGACATGCCAGTCTTATGCCAGATTATTTGACTTCCCTGTTATCGTGAAACAATTCACATTTCCATTCATCCTTTCCTGTACTGTCACAAGTTTTCCGAAAGGAATATGGCATAGTAAGTTGCAAATCTTTTTCCTGGTACACACCAAATAGAGAGGCCGGGATGAGGGTTCCATGGCCCTGGATTAAAGCTCGTCATCCGGTTAGGGGGCATGGGTGTTTCCGGTTGGGACCGAGAGGGGGGGCACCCCTTAGAGCGCGCGTATAGAAATTTGATCCCATGCTATTCGAGGTTGTGGCCTCCCCGTCTCAAAGTTTTTCTTGGCCGTTGTCCAGGGTGATTCCTGGCATCGTGAGGTGAAATGGGTGTGTACTAGTTAAATGTGTTTCTACTGAAATACCATAAACGGAACTAGTCCTTCGTGACTACGGAAATCCATTGACTGTGGTCAGTTCATCCAAACTCTGCAGAGTCTCAAATCTTTCAATTATCTTGTACTTTGTTCAAGTACTATATTCATCTTATCTTGTCAGATATCAGTCACAGTGACCAAAACCCCGGTGGAATTCATGTGAGATAAACCCGGTTAAAAGATTATTCTTGTGGATGGACTAATCTTGTTCTTTACATTTATTGTAAGCCCTGTCTGTGATGTCGCTCAGACGTCCGACGGTGGCATTATTGTATTTGCATTTATTGTAAGCCCTGTCTGTGATGTTGCTCAGACATCCGACGGTGGCATTCTTGTTATTTACTTTTATCATAAGCCCTGTCTATGACGTCGCTCAGATGTCCGACGGTGGCATTTCTTTTGTAAGCCCTATCTGTGACGTCGCTCAGATGTCCGACGGTGTTATTTCTTTTATAAGCCCTGTTTGTGACATCGCTCAGATGTCCGACGGTGGCATTTCTTTTATAAGCCCTGTCTGTGACGTCGCTCAGATGTCCGTCGGTGGCATTTCTTTTATAAGCCTTGTCTGTGACGTCGCTCAGATGTCCGGCTGTGGTATTTCTTTTATAAGCCATGTCTGTGACGTCGCCCAGATGTTCGATGGTGGCATTTCTTTTATAAGCCCTGTTTGTGACGTCGCTCAGATGTCCGACGGTGGTATTTCTTTTATAAGCCATGTCTGTGACATCGCTCAGATATCTGACGGTGGTATTTCTTTTATAAGCCATGTCTGTGACGTCGCTCAGATATCCGACAGTGGTATCTCTTTTAAGCCCTTTATGTGGTGTCGCTTAGATGCCCGACTGTGGCATGCATTTTATTTGTTCACCTTTCGAGGCGTCGCTCCAGACACCCGATCGGTTTTCAGTTATTTATTTTATTTAATAAGTCATGAAATAATATTATTGTTGAGAAGAGCATCATTATTCATATTCATGACGCACTCATGCATTCATTGATTATATCTTTTGTCCGAACTGTCTTGCTAGTACTTTCAAAGTACTCACCTGGCTTGTTGATTTGGCCAGATGCTGATGAAGGCGATCTCATGGATGAAGAGTTTGATAGCGAGTCCGACGCCTAGAGGAGCCCCAGTCAGTCCCGTGCGATCCTGTTTTGATCACTGTATTATCCGCTTCCGCAACCCCAGAATAAATTCATCGAGCCTCACCTCGACGCTCGATGAGCTGCCAGTTAGGAGTCAAGTTATCCACCACTTATCCTCGAGCTAGTAGCATGCCACCACACCCCTGTGTCATAACCGCCCTTATGTAAGATATTGGCGAGTTTGTAACAAATTGTTGAGCAGCCTCAGCTCAGCCTTGTAATATATTTGATGCTACTGGTTCCCTGTTTATCAAGCATTATCTACCAGAAAGGATGACTTTTTCCTATACTGGGATTTAAAGATCGATTTTCTCAATATTTATTTATTGAAAAAGTCGGTCGTGACACAATGTCGCCTCCTTGATCAGAGCCCCCTGACAGGGATATATTCCCTCGCTTAGAAGGCCTTATCTTCAGGTCTTCAGAGGCGGTACTTTTCTTACCACAAGGAGAAGGGACGTTAGTTTTTCCTTCCCTTCCGTCTTCGGAAGAGGGAGTTCCGATCACCCCGGACAAGACGCTGGGCGAGCCTCTAGAATGAGGGACTCCTTGGGCCTCCTTCCTCTCCCCCTTGTCATCCCTCAACGGCACTTGATAGGGTGTCGGAGCAGCATCCTTGTTAACACCGGATCAACTGAGTCTTCAGGAAGAGGAGCCGAACACCTAATTCTCTCCGCCTTCTTTATCCAGCCCTGGCCGAGTACGATTTTCTCAGTACATTCTTATGAGGAATTTGATTAAACTGTGTTCGGGAGTTAAGTGCTTACCAAGGTATCCGAATGATTGCGGCCAAGGCTGATGTCTTCTGTAGTATCCGGCCACTGTTTTGGTGTGCCGAAGAATAATTTCCACATCCCTCTGAGCATCGTGCCAGAGAGGTGCTGAAGGGTTCGTGGTCCTTCTGGATTTAATTCCCACATACGGAGAGGACGCCGCTGGCACGACAGGGCCCGACGGACTAACATTACTTGGATTATATTGATAAGACCGGTGTCCTTTTCAATAAGGCTCCGAATGCGGCTTTGCAGCTTCTGCACTTCATTAGTGGATTCCTAGTCCAACCCCTTATTAATCCATGATGCAAGTTGTAATGGAGGGCCAGAACGGAACGCAAGTGTAGCTGCCCACTTTTTGCCACGAGGTTCAGTGATGTAAAACCACTCCCGTTGCCATAGGTCGGAAGATTCTGTGAAAGAGCCCTTTGGCCAAGGAGAATTAGTAAGTCTGCTTATTGCAGCACCTCTACACTATGTTTGTTTCCCATTGACTACCTTTGGTTTCACATTAAAGGTCTTGAGCCATAAGCCGAAGTGTGGGGAAATACAGAGGAAGGCCTCGCACGTGATGATAAACGTTGAGATATTGAGGAAGGAGTCTGGAGCTAGATCATGAAAATCTTGTTGGAAATATGCCCTAGAGGCAATAATAAAAGGATTATTATTATATTTCCTTGTTCATGATAATTGTCTTTTATTCATTCTATAATTGTATTATCCGGAAATCGTAATACACGTGTGAATACATAGACCACAACATGTCCCTAGTGAACCTCTAGTTGACTAGCTCGTTGATCAACAGATAGTCATGGTTTCCTGACTATCGACATTGGATGTCATTGATAACGGGATCACATCATTAGGAGAATGATGTGATGGACAAGACCCAATCCTAAGCATAGCACAAGATCGTGTAGTTCATTTGCTAGAGCTTTTCCAATGTCAAGTATCTTTTCCTTAGACCATGAGATCGTGTAACTCCCGGACACCGTAGGAATGCTATGGGTGTACCAAACGTCACAACGTAACTGGGTGACTATAAAGGTATACTACGGGTATCTCCGAAAGTATTTGTTGGGTTGACACGGATCGAGACTGCGATTTGTCACTCCATATGACGGAGAGGTATCTCTGGGCCCACTCGGTAATGCATCATCATAATGAGCTCAAAGTGACCAAGTGTCTGGTCAAGGGATCATGCATTACGGTACGAGTAAAGTGACTTGCCGGTAATGAGATTGAACGAGGTATTGGGATACTGACGATTGAATCTCGGGCAAGTAAAATACCGATTGACAAAGGGAATTGAATACGGGGTTGCTTGAATCCTCGACATCGTGGTTCATCCGATGAGATCAGCGAGGAGCATGTGGGAGCCAACATGGGTATCCAGATCCCGCTATTGGTTATTAACCGGAGAGCCGTCTTGGTCATGTCTACGTGTCTCCCGAACCCGTAGGGTCTACACACTTAAGGTTCGGTGACGCTAGGGTTGTAGAGATATTAGTATGCAGCAAACCGAAAGTTGTTCGGAGTCCCGGATGAGATCCCGGACGTAACGAGGAGTTCCAGAATGGTCCGGAGGTACAGAATTATATATGGGAAGTCGAGTTTTGGCCATCGGGAAAGTTTTGGGGGTCACTTGTATTGTACCGGGACCACCGGGTGGGGCCACCTATCCCAGAGGTCCCCCTGGGCTGAAGTGGGGAGGGGAACCAGCCCCTGGTGGGCTGGTGCGCCCCCCCTTGGGGCCCCCTTGCGCCTAGGGTTGGAAACCCTAGGGTGGGGGGCGCCTCCACTTGCCTTGGGGGCAAGCCACCCCCTTGGCCGCCGCCCCCCTTGGATATGGGATCTCCTAGGGCCGGCGCCCGCCTGGGGACCCTATATATAGAGGGGGGAGGGAGGGCAGCCGCACCCTTGCACTTGGCGCCTCCCTTCCCCCTTGCTACACCTCTCCCTCCCGCAGACGCTTGGCGAAGCCCTGCCGGGATCCCTGCTGCATCCACCACCACGCTGTCGTGCTGCTGGATCTTCATCAACCTCTCCTTCCCCCTTGCTGGATCAAGAAGGAGGAGACGTCACGCTGACCGCACGTGTGTTGAACGCGGAGGTGCCGTCCGTTCGGCGCTAGGATCTCCGGTGATTTGGATCACGACGAGTACGAATCCCTCAACCCCGTTCTCTTGAACGCTTCCACGCAATCTACAAGGGTATGTAGATGCACTCCCCTCTCTTGTTGCTAGATGAACTCATATATTGATCTTGGTGAACGTAGGAAAGTTTTTATTTTATGCAACGTTCCCCAACAGTGGCATCATGAGCTAGGTATATGCGTAGTTCTCTTTGCATGAGTAGAACACAAATCTGTTGTGGGCGTAGATGTTGTCAACTTTCTTGCCACTACTAGTCTTATTCTGCTTCAGCGGTATTGTGGGATGAAGTGGCCCGGACCGACCTTACACGTACGCTTACGTGAGACAGGTTCCACCGACTGACATGCACTAGTTGCATAAGGTGGCTAGCGGGTGTCTGTCTCTCCCACTTTAGTCGGAGCGGATTCAATGAAAAGGGTCCTTATGAAGGGTAAATAGAAGTTGACAAATCACGTTGTGGCTTTTTCGTAGGTAAGAAAACGTTCTTGCTAGAACCCTATTGCAGCCACATAAAAGATGCAACAACAATTAGAGGACGTCTAACTTGTTTTTGTAGCAATTGCTTTGTGATGTGATATGGCCAAAAGTTGTGATGAATGATGAATGATATATTATGATGTATGAGATCATGTTCTTGTAATAGGAATCACGACTTGCATGTCGATGAGTATGACAACAGGCAGGAGCCATAGGAGTTGTCTTAATTATTGTATGACCTGCGTGTCAATGATTTAACGCCATGTAATTACTTTACTTTATTGCTAAACCGTTAGCTATAGTAGTAGAAGTAATAGTGGGCGAGCAACTTCATGGAGACACGATGATGGAGATCATGATGATGGAGATCATGATGTCATGCCGGTGACGAAGATGATCATGGAGCCCCGAAGATGGAGATCAAAGGAGCTATATGATATTGGCCATATCATGTCACTACTATTTGATTGCATGTGATGTTTATCATGTTTTTACATCTTGTTTACTTAGAACGACGGTAGTAAATAAGATGATCCCTCATAATAATTTCAAGAAAGTGTTCCCCCTAAGTGTGCGCCGTTGCGACAGTTCGTTGTTTCGATGCACCACGTGATGATCGGGTGTGATAGATTCTAACGTTCACATACAACGGGTGTAAGACAGATTTACACATGCAAAACACTTAGGTTAACTTGACGAGCCTAGCATGTACAGACATGGCCTCGGAACACAAGAGACCGAAAGGTCAAACATGAGTCGTATGAAAGATACGATCAACATGGAGATGTTCACCGATGATGACTAGTCCGTCTCACGTGATGATCGGACACGGCCTAGTCGACTCGGATCATGTAACACTTAGATGACTAGAGGGATGTCTAATCTGAGTGGGAGTTCATTAAATAATTTGATTAGATGAACTTAATTATCATGAACTTAGTCTAAAATCTTTGCAAAAAATGTCTTGTAGATCAAATGGCCAATGCTCAAGTCAACATGAACTTCAACGCGTTCCTAGAGAAAACCAAGCTGAAAGATGATGGCAGCAACTATACGGACTGGGTCCGGAACCTGAGGATCATCCTCATAGCTGCCAAGAAAGCATATGTCCTAGAAGCACCGCTAGGTGACCCACCTGCTCTCCCAGCACTGCAAGACGATTTGAACGTTTGGCAGACGTGTGCTGATGATTACTCCCTCGTTCAGTGCGGCATGCTTTACAACTTAGAACTGGGGCTCCAAAAGCGTTTTGAGCAACATGGAGCATATGAGATGTTCGAGGAGCTGAAAATGGTTTTCCAAGCTCACGCCCGGGTCGAGAGATATGAAGTCTCCGACAAGTTGTATAGTTGTAAGATGGAGGAAAATAGTTCTGTCAGTGAGCACATACTCAAAATGTCTAGCTTGCACAACCACCTGTCCCAGTTGGACATTAACCTCCCAGACGGGGCGGTCATTGACATAATCCTTCAGTCGCTCCCACCGAGCTACAAGAGCTTTGTGATGAACTACAATATGCAGGGGATGGTGAAAACTATTCCTGAATTATTTTCAATGCTGAAGTCAGCAGAGGTAGAAATCAGAAAGGAACATCAAGTGTTGATGGTCAATAAAACCACCAAGTTCAAGAAAGGCAAGGGTAAGAAGAACTTCAAGAAGGACGGCAAGGATGTTGCCGCGCCCGGTAAGACAGTTGCCGGGAAGAAGTCAAAGAGTGGACCCAAGCCTGAAACTGAGTGCTTTTATTGCAAAGGGAAGGGTCACTGGAAGCGGAACTGCCCCAAATACTTAGCGGACAAGAAGGCCGGCAACACTAAAGGTATATGTGATATACATGTAATTGATGTGTACCTTACCAGTGCTCGTAGTAGCTCCTGGCTATTTGATACCGGTGCCGTTGCTCATATTTGTAACTCAAAGTAGGAGCTGCGGAATAAGCGGAGACTGGCGAAGGACGAGGTGACGATGCGCGTCGGGAATGGTTCCAAGGTCGATGTGATCGCCGTCGGCACGCTACCTCTGCATTTACCTACGGGGTTAGTTTTAAACCTCAATAATTGTTATTTAGTGCCAAGTTTGAGCATGAACATTGTATCTGGATCTCGTTTAATACGAGATGGCTACTCATTTAAATCCGAGAATAATGGTTGTTCTATTTATATGAGAGATATGTTTTATGGTCATGCCCCGATGGTCAATGGTTTATTCTTAATGAATCTCGAACGTAATGTTACACATATTCATAGTGTGAATACCAAAAGATGTAAAGTTGATAATGATAGTCCCACATACTTGTGGCACTGCCGCCTTGGTCACATTGGTGTCAAGCGCATGAAGAAGCTCCATGCTGATGGACTTTTAGAGTCTCTCGATTATGAATCATTTGACACATGCGAACCATGCCTCATGGGCAAAATGACCAAGACTCCGTTCTCCAGAAAAATGGAGCAAGCAACCAACTTATTGGAAATCATACATACCGATGTGTGCGGTCCAATGAGCGTTGAGGCTCGCGGAGGATATCGTTATGTTCTCACTCTCACTGATGACTTGAGTAGATATGGGTATGTCTACTTGATGAAACACAAGTCTGACACCTTTGAAAAGTTCAAGGAATTTCAGAATGAGGTAGAGAATCAATGTGACCGAAAGATAAACTTCGTACGATCATATCGTGGAGGAGAATATTTAAGTCACGAATTTGGTACGCACTTAAGGAAATGTGGAATCGTTTCACAACTCACGCCGCCTGGAACACCTCAGCGTAATGGTGTGTCCGAACATCGTAATCGCACTCTATTGGATATGGTGCGATCTATGATGTCTCTTACCGATTTACCGCTATCATTTTGGGGATACGCTCTAGAGACAGCTACATTCACTTTAAATAGGGCTCCGTCTAAATCCGTTGAGACGACGCCATATGAATTATGGTTTGGGAAGAAACCTAAGCTGTCATTTCTAAAAGTTTGGGGATGTGATGCTTATGTCAAGAAACTTCAACCTGAAAAGCTCGAACCCAAGTCAGAAAAATGCGTCTTCATAGGATACCCTAAGGAAACCATTGGGTATACCTTCTACCTTAGATCCGAAGGCAAGATCTTTGTTGCCAAGAATCAATCCTTTCTGGAAAAAGAGTTTCTCTCGAAAGGAGTAAGTGGGAGGAAAGTAGAAATCGATGAAGTACTACCTCTTGAACCGGAAAGTAGTGCAGCTCAGGAAAATGTTCCTGTGGTGCCTACACCGACTGGAGAGGAAATTAATGATGATGATCAAGGTACTTCGGATCAAGTTGCTACTGAACTTCGTAGGTCCACAAGGACACGCTCCACACCAGAGTGGTATGGCAACCCTGTCCTGGAAATCATGTTGTTAGACAACGGTGAACCTTTGAACTATGAAGAAGCGATGGCGGGCCCAGATTCCAACAAATGGCTTGAAGCCATGCAATTCGAGATAGGATCCATGTATGAAAACAAAGTATGGACTTTGACAGACTTGCCCGATGATCGGCAAGCGATAGAAAACAAACGGATCTTTAAGAAGAAGACGGACGTGGATGGTAATGTCACCATCTATAAAGCTCGACTTGTCGCTAAGGGTTATCGACAAGTTCAAGGGGTTGACTATGATGAGACATTCTGTCCCGTAGCGAAGCTAAAGTCCGTCCGAATCATGTTAGCAATTGCCGCATACTATGATTATGAGATATGGCAGATGGACGTCAAAACGGCATTCCTTAACGGACATCTTAAGTAAGAACTGTATATGATGCAGCCGGAAGGTTTTGTCGATCCTAAGAATGTTAGCAAGGTGTGCAAGCTCCAGCGATCCATTTATGGGCTGGTGCAAGCATCTCGGAGTTGGAACATTCACTTTGATGAGATGATCAAAGCGTTTGGGTTTATGCAGACTTATGGAGAAGCATGCGTTTACAAGAAAGTAAGTGGGAGCTCTGTAGCATTTCTCATATTATATGTAGATGACATACTTTTGATGGGAAATGATATAGAACTATTGGACAGCATTAATGCCTACTTGAATAAGAGTTTTTCAATGAAGGAACTTGGAGAAGCTGCTTACATATTAGGCATCAAGATCTATAGGATAGATCGAGACGCCTCATAGGTCTTTCACAAAGCACATACCTTGATAAGATATTGAAGAAGTTCAATATGGATCAGTCCAAGAAAGGGTTCTTGCCTGTATTGCAAGGTGTGAGATTGAGCTCGGCTCAATTCCCGACCATGATAGAAGATAAAGAAGAGATGAGTGTCATCCCCTATGCCTCAGCCATAGGATCTATTATGTATGCCATGCTGTGTAACAGACCTGATGTAAACCTTGCCGTAAGTTTGGTAGGAAGGTACCAAAGTAATCCTGGCAAGGAACACTAGACAGCGGTCAAGAATACCCTGAAGTACCTGAAAAGGACAAAGGACATGTGTCGGTGTCAAAACCGGTGGATCTCGGGTAGGGGGTCCCGAACTGTGCGTCCAGGCGGATGGTAACAGGAGACAAGGGACACGATGTTTTACCCAGGTTTGGGCCCTCTTGATGGAGGTAAAACCCTACGTCCTGCTTGATTGATATTGATGATGTGGGTATTACAAGAGTAGATCTACCACGAGATCAAGGAGGCTAAACCCTAGAAGCTAGCCTATGGTATGATTGTTGTTATTGTTGTTGTGTCCTATGGACTAAAACCATCCGTTTTATATAGACACCAGAGAGGGTTAGGGTTACACAGAGTCGGTTACAATGGTAGGAGATCTACATATCCGTATCGCCAAGCTTGCCCTCCACGCCAAGGAAAGTCCCATCCGGACACGGGACGGAGTCTTCAATCTTGTATCTTCATAGTCTTGGAGTCCGGCCGATGATGATAGTTCGGCTGTCCGAACACCCCCTAGTCCGGGACTCCCTCAGTAGCCCCTGAACCAGGCTTCAATGACGATGAGTCCGGCGCGCATATTGTCTTCGGCATTGCAAGGCGGGTTCCTCCTCCGAATAATTTATAGAAGATTGTGAACACCAGGATAGTGTCCAGCTCTGCAAAATAAATTCCACATTCCACCGTAGAGAGAATAATATTAACACAAGTTCAATCTGCTGACGTATTTCGTGGAGTGATGTCACACCACAACCAAGCCTTTACTTGAATCGTTTTTATTATACCACCTCAGCGCATTTAGCGAAGCGGTTTCCTTGGCACGTCTTGTCGAAGCAGAGATCGTGTTCCCCTTATTCCGGGATTCTCATCAATACGGACATGGGTAACCCAACCGCGCCATTGCATGCGGTGCTTGGGAGAAAAGCGAGTTTTATCAAGCTGTTGGGGACGCATAGTTTTGTCCGCCCATATATATGGGGATATGGATCCACCTTTTTACCTACGCCTTCTTCCTCCTTTGCTTATCTATCTCCGCGCACTCGAGCTCCAGCGCCCAAGTTCGCACATCTCACCTCGACCTCCTCCAACTATGTCCGGAGCGGGAGGCAAGTGGATGGCCTCCTCCGTTACGTAGGGGCACATCAAGAAGCTGCGCAGCGCCGGATATCTGTCCAGCAACATCGTGCACCGGCTCCCCGACGAGGGGCAGACCATCCCCATCCCCAGGCCCCATGAGAGGGTAGTATTCCTTCCCCATTTCCTCCGCGGACTGGGCTTCCCACTTCACCCCTTTGTCCGGGGGCTCATGTTCTACTACGGCCTGGATTTCCATGATCTGGCCCCGAATTTCATCCTCAACATCTCGGCGTTTATCGTCGTGTGCGAGGCTTTCCTCTGCATCCAGCCCCACTTCGGCTTGTGGCTCAAGACCTTCAATGTCAAGCCGAAGGTTGTGAAGGGCAGCTAAGCAGAGTGCGGAGGCGCCATGGTGGGCAAGATACCCAACATTACTTGGCTCGAGGGCACCTTCATGGAAACCATCAAGGGTGGCAATCGGGGTGGTTCTATATCACCGAGTCACGTGACCCTAAATGGGCAGCGGCCCCCGAATTCAGATCTGGTATCCCCACACGGCTCACCTCTTGGAAAGATAGTGGCCTGACTTGGGGCGATTCAGAGGAGCTGACCATACTCCAAGCCAGCATCCAGAAGCTGGTGAACAAGAAGCTCAAGCTTGTCAACATAGTCCAAGTCATGCTCATCCGCCGGATTCTCCCGTGCCAACAGCGGGCCTTTAAATTATGGGAGTTCGATCCGGCTCAGCACCGAACCTTGAGCGGGCTCTTCGACACTAGGTACGAAGATGCCTGGAAGGTGTTGTTTTAAGGGCGCCGAAGCTCCCGCATCCGCTACCAAAGATCGCGGATTCAGCTCGCAGCGCCAGGCTAGCGAGGTAAGCGTTTCTACCCTTTACGGGACACTTGTTTTTCATAGTTTGACTCTATGCGGGATCTAAACTCCCTTTCCTTTGACAGGACCGGCTGAAGAAGGCCGAGCAGACTAACTGTCCGGCCCCTTTGCCAGAAGACCCAGCCGACGCCCGTTTAGCGGGGCTGCTGGTTTCGGCACCCCACGTGGTGCCGGAGAATAAGGCCAAGAAGGAGGCCACGGGCACTCGAAAGAGTTCCCGTTTTCAGGTGTCCGATGACTCCGAGGCGGACTCCTCCCCCGAGGATGAGGAGGAGAAGAAAAAGGCCTCTCCCCCAGCGGGGGGAGGGAAGAAAAGGAGGGCCTCCCCAACGAGGGAGGCCGAAGGGTCCAAGAAGGGAAGAACTCTTCCCCCGGACTGTTCCGCCAACGCCGGTGATGACGACGAGGATTGGCCTCCAAGGGCCAAGCCCTTGGCGAGATCGTAAGTATCCGGACTCCCGAATGACTTCATGATTTTTCTTTTTGCCACATGGTGTCTTTCTAATGCCGCGTACAACCCTGCAGTCCGCCCAAGGACGATCTTCCCGCTTCGTCGAGCGGGTCCTTGGGCTCGTCGAATGTGAACAGTACTTCACTTCCAACCGCCTCCTCTCCCCATGACGCTGACGACGCCGAGGTGGGATCCCAGAGAGGGACCCACCAGGAGGAGGAGGACCCGGAGGCGCCACAGGGCGACCTCCCGAACTTCGTGGCGGACTCCGCACCAGAACCTGCAGTGGTTTCGGAGTCCGGCGGGCGGCCCCTTCGCAAGAAGGGCAGGACCGTGGCGCCGGCAGCCTCCGTCCAACCGGAGGCGCCGGATAACTTGCTGGAGGCGCTCAACGGCGCTTCCATCAAGGAGGAACACCGCACTGTCATGAGTGCGGTGATTCAGAAGGTCAAGCTCACCAAAAGCAGGCTGACCGAAGCCTGCAGCAGCCTTCTATTAGGCTTTGAGGTAAGAATATTAGTATATGTAAAATAGTACCGCATAGATAGTAGCCCCTGATGCTCGGTTCAGTGTTCGGAAAGAAAAGCCGAACTGAGGATCTAAAAAGATATACGCAGGAGTATTAATAAATATGTCAATATGGGATTGCAGGCTGCGCTGCTGACCTCTACCGCACTGACTGCGGAGGTCAATGCTTTGAAGCAAAGCCTCGAGCAGTCCGAGAACGAGCTCGGCCGTGCCAAGAAGCAGATCGAGGACAAGGAAGGTGAGCAACACCTTATTAAAGTTGTACCTTACAGAAAAGGATTTGGTTGCAAGAGAAATGACAAGGATAACATGGGTACTTCAGGGGCCACGAACAAGGTGGTGACTTTGAAGGAGGCGGTGTCCGCGGCCGAACATAATGCAGCCGTGGAGCGTGCTGGGCGAGAGAAGTAGGAGGCGCGGGTGGCGGAGGTACAGCAAGAGCTCCAGGCTCTCATGGAAAAGCATGAGAGTTTGGAGCGCGACTCGAAGACTCGAGAGTCCGAGCTTGCATCGGCTCTTGAGAGTGCCAAAGCCGCTAAGGCCGAAGCCCACAAGGCCCTTCAGGAGATCGAGGCGTTGAAGAAAATAGCGGAGGGTAAGGCATTTTTCATGCAAAGCAAGCATGTGAATGTGAATTACCTGTTACTTACCCGAATTTGGAGCTCTCCAGGAGCGTTCGCAGATCTGCCCCGCAGCGTGTCCGATGCTGCAGCTTTCTACAAGGCCAAGGAGGGGAGCTCGATGGAGAAGGTCTTCTGGTCTCAGTATGCTGAGGCCGGACATCCGGTGCCCCTTAGCGACCAGCTGAAGCAGCTGGTCGAGCTCCACAAGGTGGCTGAACAGGCCATGAAGGGCCTCATAGTTCGGCTGTGGCCCAATGAGGCCATGCCTGGGAGCTACTTCGGCCTGGTGCGGCGGCTGGTGGATGCTTGTCCATGGGCTGAGGTCATCAAGCGATCTGCCTATATTGAAGGTGCCCGTCAGGCCCTCGCCCGTGCTAAGGTGCACTGGAGCAAGATGGATGCGGAGAAGCTTGTGACGGACGCACCACCGCCGGGCAAGGAGTATCGCACGCCCGAGATGTATTACAAGAGTCACTACTAGGAAAAGGGCTATAGATGGAAATGACACTAATGGCGCACCAGACAAGTGGTGCGCCATTAGTATATACTAATGGCGCACCACCTTCTGATGCGCCATTCGTGTTGAAACTACTAATGGCGCACCTTGACCACGGTGCGCCATTAGTACCAAAATTTTTTTTGAACTAGTGCGCCTGTCCAAACATACTAATGGCGCATCCCCTGGTGGTGCGCCATTACTAGTTGTAACTAGTAATGGCGCACCAGCCAGAAGGTGCGCCACTAATGTTATTTTTTTTATTATTGCTTTTATTCCTTTTTTTGCAAAAGTTCTAATGGCGCACCACCAGTGGGTGCGCCATTAGTAACCTGGATTACTAATGGCGCATTTGTTGCTGGTGCGCCATTAGTAAGTGGGCAGCAACAAGATATTTTGGACAGCCTCTCCTCCCACACTCACTTTCTCCCCACTTCATTCTCTCCACCGCCTCCTCCTTGTCTCGGGTGCCTCCTCTTTTTCACCTCATTTCCACCATAGATTCATTCAAATTAAGTGGTTAAGTTACCTTGTTTTGCTAGGTAAGTAAGGGGGGAAGCTATATTTATGTTGTTCTCCCTACAACAATGTGCACATGCACTTTTTATGGCCTAGCTAGATCTATGTATGTTCGTGGTGTTGCATATGTTTGTGGTGTTGCATATGTGTTTGTGTTTGGAGGTGTACCGGTATTTGAAATGCGATAGTTGCCAATATTTTGCCGGAATGTTGATTCATTTCCGTTTCGGCGAGAATTTTGGCATTAAGCATTCTTTTTGGTCCTATTTTTAGGGAAAGTCATGCCAAATTTTTTCTTGGTTCTAAAATATCGTTTTGCTCTACCCCGCAGGCGACCATGGTCCGCACGATGACCGAAGGCATCGTGAATAGGTTTTTGAGGTCCGCGAAGGCCAAGATGCTTCAAAAGAACGAGACAGAGATAAGATGTCTGTGTCGAAGATGCAAGCTGAATAGCCTTATTGCGGACCCGGATTCCGGGCAGGTGCGGGACCACCTGCTCTTGCGTGGTTTCATGGATGGCTATCGGTGGCAAGGTGATGAAGATGACTACAAAGTCGTCCATGGGGGCCGGGCAAGAAATGAGGAAGGGCAGCAAGACAACCACCGCGGCTCGGGGGGGGGCGAGAAGACGAAGAATCCCCAGGAGATGATCACGACGGTGATGCTGTACACAGTCATCATGTAGAAGATGCAGGACATGATGATGATGCCGGCGGAGCAGACGACGCTGGACCATCGATGGGCTGGGTGCAGGACCCTCATATTCAAGAGCTGCTTCTCAAGCAGACGGATAACGCAAGAGCTGCCGCCCGAGAGAAAGCCAAGATGGATCAACTTGAGTTAGACGCAGTTACTCCATTGTATGAAGGATGCAGGCCCGAGGATACCTGCCTGAAAGTAACGCTCATGGCTCTGGAGATGAAGGTAAAACACAAAATGACCGACGCATGCTTCGACGAGAACATGTCATTCTGGCACGAACGTCTTCCCAAGGGGAACAAGTGCCCGACCAGTTTGGAGGAGGCGAAGAAAATCGTGTGTCCTCTGGATTTACCGCATGTGAAATACCATGTGTGCATGAACAATTGCATCATTTATCGGGACGAGCACGCGGAGTCTACCATATGTCCGGTGTGCGGTGTCACTCGATACAAGAAGAGGAAGAAAGCTCCTTGAAAAGTGGTGTGGTACTTTCCGATCACTCCTCGTCTGCAGCGGTATTTCGCGGACCCTAAGGTAGCAAAGCTCTTGCGTTGGCATGCGGATAGGGAGGAGAAGAAGCGAGAAGATGACGCAAATGATCCGGAGATAGATAAAAAAGACAAGATGCTGACTCACCCTAAGGATGCGAGCCAGTGGCAAGCGTTGAACTTCGAATACCCACAATTTGGGAACGATCCAAGGAACATCATGCTGGGCGCGAGCACCGATGGAGTCAATCCGTTTGGCAGCCAGAGAAGCACACATAGCACCTGGCCTGTGTTCGTGTGGATGTACAACCTTCCCCCCTGGTTGTGCATGAAGAGGAAGTACATTCACATGAGTATGCTAATTGAAGGGCCGAAACAACCAGGGAACGACATCAATCTGTATCTGGGGCTGCTGAAAGAGGAGATTGACACGTTGTGGAAAACACCAGCCAATACGTGGGACGCCGCAGCGAAAGAATATTTCCCTATGAGAGCCGCACTGCTCACGACGGTGCACGACTATCTCGGTTACGGATATCTTGCGGGGCAGGTAGTCCACGGATTTTCTGGATGCGTAAGGTGCATGGATGACACAACGTATCACCAGCTAGATAGAGATCCCGGGTCTTCGAAAACCGTGTTCATGGGACATCGAAGGTGGCTTCGCGACGATGACCCGTGGAGGAAACGCAAGGATCTGTTCGATGGTGAAACCGAACCCCGAAAACGCCCGTGTACAAGGAGCGGCGAGGAAATAGACAAGCTGTTGAAAAATTGGAAAGACTGCCCACTGCCGGGAAAGAAGCAAAAGGCGCCAGAGCCGCTGCTGAAGGTATGGAAAACGAGGTCTGTTTTCTGGGACTTGCCGTACTGGAAGATCCACCGTGTGCCTCACAGCCTTGATGTCATGCATATCATGAAGAACGTGTGCGAGAGTCTGCTTGGTACCCTGCTCAACATGCCAGAGAGGACCAAAGATGGGCCGAAAGCAAGGGCAGACTTGAAATCAATGGGCATCAGGCAGGAGCTTCACGCTATATATGATGATGATGATGATGATGATGATGATGATGATGATGATGATGATGATGATGATGATGATGATGAGGCGAAGCAGGACACAGAAAGTCGTCGCAAAGGCAAAAAGGCCAAGAAGACCGGAAATGACTACCCTCCCGCGTGCTTCACTCTAAGTCAGGAGGAGATCGAGCAGTTTTTCACCTGCCTCCTAGGAGTAAAACTTCCTTACGGTTACGCGGGGAAGATAAGCAGATACCTAGACCCAGCGAAGCAGAAGTTCAGCGGGATGAAGTCTCACGACTGTCACGTGCTGATGACGCAGATACTTCCAGTTGCAATCCGTGGGATCATGGACGCGCAACCTGATGACCTATGAGGCGTACGATATCAACGGCTACACATTCTACACCGAGGCCAAGGACATGAAGAGCGATGGTTATCAGAACTCCGGGGTAACGATGGAATCCTACACCGGTAACGACAAGGACAGATACTACGGAAGGATCGAGGAGATCTGGGAGCTGAGCTACGCTGGAGAGAAGGTCCTGATGTTCCGTGTCAGATGGGCCAAGAGCGTCCTAAAAGAAGACCGGTATTTCACCACCATGGTTATACCCGAAGCCAAATCCAAGACCGCGGGCGCAAATGTCACCGCGAAAAATGAGCCATGGGTACTGGCTTCCCAAGTGGACCAATGCTTCTTCATTACCGACCCGTCAAAGACCAGTCGTGTTGTTGTGAGGAGAGGCAAAAGGAAGATCATCGGAATGGATGGAGTAGCCAATGAGCAAGACTTCGACAAGTACGGCGACCCGAGGATCGAACATGACGATGATGATGAAGTATCAGCATACACCACAAGAAAAAGCAGGACCACCCTACCTAAAGGACGTCCGTTCCACAGAAGAACTCCATTTGCGAAAAAGAAGGGCAAGAAGATTGTTAACAGATAGCTAGCTAAGATCGATTGTATTTAAATCGTAGCCTTCATTTCTCGATTGTATTTCATGGGCACTTTTTGAACTATCATGAATATTTTTAAATTTCATGGACACTCGATCTCGATCCCCCTCCATCTCGATCGCTATCCCACCTCGCCAGATCCGGTCCCCCTCGCCGCCGAGCACCCCCCGGTCCACCGGCCGCCGCCGCCGACCCCCCGCACCCTCGACCCCTACTCAACCGCCGCCGCCGACCCCCCGCACCCCTCCCCTACTCAACCGCCGCCACCGACCCCCCGCACCCTCCCCCGCTCCACCGGCATTACTGTTTGATGATATTTTTTAAAAAATTATTACTGTCTTATAAAAAAATTACTGTTATGATTTAAACAAGTTTGAACATATTTAAACACAAAAAAGTATCAAACAGCATTTTAAATGCATAAAAAAAATTTTGTGGAGCCTGGGAATCGAACCCAGGACTTCCTGGTGTGAGAACGGGCACCTGACCAGTCGAGCTAGTAGAGGGGAGTTGATGTGGATAAGGTCAGGTGGGAGATAACCTGTTGGCTCGAGCGGAAATAAAAAAAAAATACTAATGGCGCACCAGGTCGAGGTGCGCCATTAGCATGTATATACTTATGGCGCACCGAGGGGTGGTGCGCCATTAGTATTGTGCCGCCCCCCATCCATACTTTCTCCCGGGCCCACACATATCCCCTCTCCCTCGCCCTCGCCCTCGATCCCCTTCCCCTCTCCTCTCCCGACACCGCTGCCCCGCCGCCTCGACGCCGCCCCGCCGCCTTGCCCCTGCGCCCATCGCCGGCGCCCCGTCGTCCCTGTCGCCCGTCTCCAACCACCGCCGCCCGAGGCCCCGACGTCGGCGCCGCTCTCCCCGTCGCCCCACCTCGTTGGACGCCATCGCCCCGCCGCCCTCGTCGCAGGCGGCCCGGACGCCGCCCCGTCCACACCACCATCGCCTCCTCCCCTGCGTCGTCATCATCCCCGACATCCTCCCCGCGCCCCACTGCCCCCGTGAGCTCCCCCTCCTCCTCTCCCCCTCTCCCCATCCTCCTGCCCCCGTGTGCCATGGCGATTTTTGATTAGGGTTTTCTAGTTCGTTTGTTAGTTTCATTGATCTGTATAGTGTTTGTTAGTTTCATTGAAATTTTTAAATCCTACAGCAAGGACAATGGGAAACCTAGGCCGTCTACTAGTACTGGTAGCACCACAACATCAACCAAAATATCCAGTGGAGTTCCACTGCAATTCATACAGCTCTTAATTGCAAGGAAACAAACATTTTGGAAACAAAATTTTGATCTCCAAAACCTAAGAGTATGAAAAGTTCAATATCGAGTGTGCCATCACAATGAGACAGTCTGACAAAAAATTGAGCTGAGAATAGTAGGTACCATTTCGTTCCGCTCATCAATGTCTATATCCGGATCCGTTGATGTATCAGTCCTAGGACTTGTATCAGCCATACTTGACTCTCCCCAGTTATCATTGTTATGAGTTCTTAAAGCTACTAGATTTGGTTGCGCACCCTTTTGCTGTAGTAGTGCCTGAGGATCAACTGCTGTTACTGCTGCTGCTGCCGCCGCCGTAGTAGCTAGATCAGTCGAAGAAATGGAGTTCCACTGCAATATATTTGGTTCTGGTCCACAAACGCGTAGCATAGTTTCTTCAAAAAAACAATTTCCTTTACAATGTTTTTCTTAGTGGAGTTCCACTGCAATTCTAAGTAGATGTACACTGTAATTTCTACTGGATTTATAGTGTTTTTCTTACCGGAGTTTCACTGTAATTAGAATCCAGTGGATTTAATTTACACTGTAATTCTAAGTGGATTTACACTTTAATTTACTTACATACTACACTCTACTCAAGTTGATGAATTAATCCACACCACAATTAATCAATACACCACTAGTTATGTAGTTTTTAGGAAAATACTAGTAACTTGTGCTTTCATATCCTAGTTATGTAGTTTTTAGGCAAATGCTAGTAACTTGTGCTTCTTTCCATAATTTTTGTTACACTGAAAATAAGGCAATTAACTAGCTACTTACTTGTAGACAGATTATTTTATGGAATATCATATATTCAAATTTGTAATGAATGATGGCTTCTACCTTGGGGTGTGGTTTCATGGGCAGTCTCCTTGGCTAGCCTGAGTGGCTCTTGCTGCCCATGCTAGGCTGTCTCTTTCATAAATCAATGCATACTGATGTTCATATGTCATGTTTCATGCATGGAGAAAATTAGCTCCGTGCGGTCGCAAAGATGTACAAAATGGAGGATACCATCTTCTAACTCAAGGGGTTTTTTGTGATGCTAGTAGAGGCACATTGTGGCCTTTTCATCCATATGAAAGTAGAGGCACATTGTGGTGCTAGTTTGCTGGGTTTTGTCTCCGACCATCGTGTCGTGATGATATTGCAGGTACCGCGAGAGGCCCTTGAGTTTGCCGGAATGTCGATTAACTTCCGTTCCGGCAAATTCGGGTACTCCATATGTCCTATTTTCAGCAAAGGTCATGCTGAAATTTTCCGTGAATTTTAGCATGACTTTGCTAAAAATAGGACATATGGGGTACTTGTGACTAATGCATGGGCCGGGGTATCTTAGTAGTTAATTAAGTAGGATCAAGTGCCCCGGCGTACTTGTGACTAATGCATGGCTTTTAGGGTGCCTCGGTGTCGATAAAAACCGAAATGATGAAAGGTTAGGCTTTTAGGGTGCCTCGGCGTCGAAAAACCCTCAATGATAAAAGCTTAGATTTTAGGATGCCTCGGTGTCGACAAACCCTAAATGATGAGACCATGATCTTGTTCCTTGAAAATAACCAACTTTTTGACCAAACTTTGTTTCTATTTAGAGAGAAACATGGCCCACAACGATGAGGCCGGGGGTTCGGGCGGCAAGGCATTCTGGGAGCTGTCCCAGGAGATGGAGGAACAACCTCACTTGTATGAGGCCGCCGCCTTCCCCACCGATCCTGAGACCACGGATGGTGCCGCTGAGGATGACCACACTGATGCCACCACTGATGGTGCCGCCGAGGATGCCACCACTGATGATGGTGCCGCACGCACAGATGGCAGCCAACCGAAGAGGCAACGGAAGGACCGGTGCCCGATCGTGCTCCGCACCCTCAAGGAGGAAGTTACTGAAGTGGACTCCAACGGGAATCCAACGGCGCCCGAACGAATAGTCAAGGGGTACTCGCTTCAGCTCGGGTGCATTGCCCGGAGCACCGTCTCGATCAACACCGAGAACCTTAGGCATAAGGACCGAGGGAATTTGCGCAACCTCCTCTTCACGAAGTTGCACGAACGATACAAGTTCCCCGCTGAATTTGAAAACACAAGCCTCAAAGGGAATAAAGTGAACAATGCTGCCCTCACGAAGATGAGCACGGCCCTGTCTACTTGGAAAAGCAATGTGAAGAGAATGATCGAGAAAGGTGAGAGTTATCAGAAGATCAAGGAGAAAAATCCTTCGATCACCGAAGATGACTACAACGACTTCAAGATCAATTGCTCGAGCACCGCAAGCTCCCAATCAAGTGAGTGGGGGAAACAAATGCGGGAGCTGAACATAGGGGAACACACACTCGGTCCCGGCGGTTACAGAGTGGCGGAGCCTATATGGGACAAGGAGGAGGCGGACCGTGCCGAGCAAGGCCTACCGCCCCTCTTCGATAAATACGGTGACAAGCAGACCACGAACTTTGTCAGGGCCCGGTACAAGAAGGACCCGAAAACAAAGGAGATTACCCCGGACATTGTGATAGTCGACCCCTTCTACATGCGTGCCAAGATCTTGGGCAGCGCTGGGGACCGGCAAGTCGCGAGTTCTTACCTCGAAGGCGTCATTCTGGCAAACCAAGATAAGGATAACTTCCTCGTGCCTTACTTTCCCGAGTAAGTCCTCCCCTCAACCGGCCCGTAACATATGAATTCTTACATTTCGATCGTTTTTCTTTTAACATTCCGTGTTTTCTGCAGTGACACACGTTGCACGCTCATCCTCCTAAGCCCCAAATATTCCATGGCCACGTATTTCGACCCGGACCGTCAGTCGAACGTAGACTACACAAATGTCAAGAAGGTTCTTGATGATGTTCTCCCCGGCTACGCCCAATCTGGAGGCACCTTCACCAGGCCTATTCGTAAGTACGGCAAGCACGTGTTCTCCCACAATACGATGTTCTGCTGCGTCAAGCAGCCGCCTGGCGGTCAGAAGGGTGCCTACTACGCCATCCATCACATGCGGGCGATCGTACGGGACCATCATCAACTTCTGCTACCGAGTAAACTCAAAGATTGGGCCGCGAGCATGTCGGCAATCCAGGACGCGGACCTCCGACAAGAATTCTTTCGCATCCAGTCGGAGTTTGCGGAAATAATCCATCAAGATGTCCTTCGTACCTCGGGGCAGTTCTACCTCAAAAATCAACCGTCCAACAGTGACATCGACACAATGCTACAAATGCAGGATGACAACGCCCGTTCTTTCATGACTCCCACGATAGACGGCGGCTTCATCCACGCTCCGGTCCCTTGAGTCGAGTTGTCTAGTTCTGAAACATCGATTGGTTCATGTTGTAATTAAACTTTAATGAACTTGTAGTATGTCTCTTTGGTTTCGAGAGTCGTTCAACTTAGATGTAATCGATGCTATTAATGTCTTGCTTTTCTCTTCCGATCGTTCTGTTGCATAATTATATATTGCTTATGTATCGTCTGTGAATTGGTACTAACGTTTCATTTGGCTAGTGCATAGCGATGCCGACGATTGCCGTGTACAAGGGTAAGGTTCCCAGAGTCTACGATGACTGGGAGGAGTGTCGGAGACAGGTTCACCGATTCAGCGGTAACAGTTACAAAGGGTACACCACTAGGGCCGAGGCCGAATCTAGATACGCCCGCTATCTAGCGGGAGAGGGGAGGGAGCGTTGGAGGAACCGGATGAAGACGAGTTTCATCGTGATGATGCTCATCGTGATGACCGCAGCTCTCTTCTATGTGATGGTACTTTAGATGATCGATATCGACTTGTAATGTGAAGACAAACTCGCTACTCGTGGTCTCGAGACTTTTAATATAATGTTCTATCTTTGTTCGGTCTTTTTAATTCGGAGACTAATATGATGAATTGTATTCGGAGACTAATATGATGAATTGTATTCAAAGACTAATCTTCTATTGTATTCGATGAATCTGTTGTTGATGTGTGCTATCTATATTTTGTCAAATTATACATTTTGTAACCTGTGCAAAAAACAGAAAATAAAAAAATAAAAAAACCTAATATTCATACTAATGGCGCATCACATGACAGTGCGCCATTAGTATGACAGTGCATACTAATGGCGCATCACAGGGCAGTGCGCCATTAGTATGCTGCGGTTACTAATGGCGCATCCAGTGGTGGTGCGCCATTAGTATGCCAAAGCACCTGGGTATACATGGCCCCTGGGAGGCATACTAATGGCGCACTCTGGCCTATACTAATGGCGCACCCGCGGTGCGCCATTAGTATACCAGATACTAATGGCGCACCAGGTGGTGCGCCATTAGTAAAAATTACTAATGGCGTGCTGTTAATGGCGCACCACAGATGTGCCATTAATGGCCATATTAGGTGCGCCATAAGTAGTGGTTTTTCTAGTAGTGAGTGTCCTGAAGGGTGCCCGCACTATTGCGGGTGAGTGCTCCAATAATGTAATATTTGAGTAGACTCGCATTTTGTTATCCTGTGCGCTGAAAACTTTGTTCATATGCGCTAAGCAATGCTTGTTGATTTAAAATATTACCTTTTGTGCGGCTATTTATCAAATCTGAGAGATGGCAAGTCGTCGGCTTCAGTCCCCATGCCACGAGTGCTGGGGTGTTCGGGATAAATTTGAGCACTCTTGTTCCCATATTTGGGTCCATCTAGGGAGGTGCTCAACACAACGAACCAGGCAACCGGACTTATAATGCTTGAACACTCTCACTTAGCCATAGAATTCTATAATTTTAAATTTCGGTGAAGCCCCTAGTGTTCGGAAGGCCGAATTCGGGGTGCTATCCATGCCTGGGCCGGACAAAGCCGGTTCCTCGCTCTAAGCGGCATAAGTCTTTAGGGACTCGAAAAAACCTCTCGAACAGCGACCGGCTCTCGCCTCATCATGACGGTCAGTTTTAGCTTTCTCCACTGAGGCGCTCGCCCAGCTCAACCGGGGCGCAATCGCAGTGGTTCTCCCAGTGCTACCTTAGCCGATAGAACGGAACGTAAGGTACCAAAACATGGGAGCCGGGCAAACCCAACTATTGACCCAAGACATGATTCGGAGCCGATGCATATAATGCTATAAGTTCGGGGTGCCGCACTTGTGAAAGTGTTCGGACTTATCACACCATAATGTGGGGAACTTAAGCCCCTGGTGTATTTAGTCGTACCAAAGTGTACGGATGCGGCATGTCATAAATGAACATATGTGTAAGAAAGGAATGCAATTAAAAGCAAAAAGGTGCTGCATTGTTTATTCAAGAAATACTGCCATGAATGCAGGACGATACAAATAGTGCGATAAGCAAGGGATGGGACTATTAAACATGTCCCCCTCTAGGGGTAGGTTGCGGAATGGTGTATAGAATAGATTTAGTGCTCGTAATGGAGACCACCTGGATATTCGTCATATCCTTTCATCTTCCCTGGTTGTTGCATCGTGAGTTCGGCCGGTCTACTGCCGGACAGGGCTTCTGGTGAACGGAGTCCTGTGGGTAAGAAAGAAAAAAAAGGAATGACACACTTGGGAGCCCTTGATGTGGTTGAGCCGCATTCTGGGCCTGTCGTGGTCGTGCCCCTTCCCCTATGCCCATGGTATCTCCAGAGCGTAATGATGTACGCGAAGGACCAGTCTTGCGATCTTGCGAGGGTTGGGGTTGGGGCCGCATTGCTACGCGTGCTCGGAACGTGCCAAGTGGTCTTGTTGTAGGTTACTCCGGGCGCGTTTAGCCGTGTCCGGTCGCTTAACGGTCGGACTCGAGAATTGCCTTAAGAGGCTGCATTGTACTTCTGCCGCGAGAGCTGCTGTATGTTCCTCCGTTCGGAGGGAGCGTTCGGTGTTTCCGTTGACCGTGATGACTCCTCGAGGGCCTGGCATCTTGAGCTTGAGGTATGCGTAGTGCGGCACCGCGTTGAACTTTGCAAACGCGGTTCGTCCGAGCAGAGCATGATAGCCGCTGCGGAACGGTACTATGTTGAAGATTAACTCCTCGCTTCGGAAGTTATCCGGGGATCCAAAGACCACTTCCAGTGTAACTGAGCCCGTACAATTGGCCTCTACACCTTGTATGACGCCTTTGAAGGTCGTCTTTGTTGGTTTAATCCTTGAGGGGTCTAGGCCCATCTTGCCCACTGCGTCCTGATAAAGCAGGTTCAGGCTGCTGCCACCGTCCATCAGGACTCTGGTGAGGTGAAATCCATCGATGATTGGGTCTAAAACCAATGCGGCGAATCCGCCGTGGCGGATGCTGGTGGGGTGGTCCCTTTGATCAAAAGTGATCGAGCAGGAGGACCATGGGTTGAACTTCAGAGCGACTGGCTCCATCGCGTATACGTCCCTGAGTGCACGCCTCCGCTCCCTCTTGGGTATGTGGGTTGCGTATATCATATTCACCATTCGCACTTGTGGGGGGAAACCCTTCTGTCCTTTATTGTTCGGCGGTCGGCTCTCTTCTTCATCATCGCTATGCAGCCCCTTGCAATTGTTTTCAGCGATTAGCTTGCCTGCCTGCTTGAATACCCAACAGTCCCTGTTGGTGTGGTTGGCTGGCTTTTTGGGGGTGCCGTGTATCTGGCACGAGCGATCGAGTATTCGGTCCAAATTGGACGGACCCGTAGTAGTTCTTTTGAATGGCTTTTTCCGCTGACCGGGTTTGGAGCCTCTGAATCTGGCATTGACTACCGTATCCTCATTATTTTCGCTGTTAATGCGGCGTTTGTTCTTATTGCGACGCGACCTGCCATTGCGGTCCTTTATATCTAGACTGCCAGAATTTTTGCTGAGGTTGTTGCTGCAGGCTAGCCAGCTGTCCTCTCCCGCGCAGAAGCGGGTCATGAGTGATATGAGGGCTGCCATGGATTTCGGCTTTTCCTGTCCCAGGTGCTGGGCAAGCCACTCGTCGCGGATGTTATGTTTGAAGGCCGCGAGGGCCTCCGCATCCGGACAGTCGACGATTTGATTTTTCTTAGTTAAGAATCGTGTCCAGAATTGTCTGGCCGATTCGTCTGGCTGCTGAATTATGTGGCTTAGGTCGTCAGCATCTGGTGGTCGCACATACGTGTCCTGGAAGTTATCCAGGAATGCGGCTTCCAGGTCCTCCCAACACCCAATTGATTCTTCTGGCAAGCTGTTAAGCCAATGCCGAGCTGGTCCTTTAAGCTTGAGTGGGAGGTATTTGATGGTGTGAAGATCGTCGCCGTGGGCCATGTGGATATGAAGGAGATAGTCTTTGATCCAAACCGCGGGGTCTGTTGTGCCATCGTAGGATTCAATATTCACGGGTTTAAACCCTTCGGGGATTTGATGATCCATTACTTCATCTGTGAAGCATAGTGGGTGTGTGGCGCCTCTGTATTAGGCTATATCGCGACGGGGCTCCAACGAGCTTTGTCTACTATGTTCGGCCCGGCCGGCCTTACTGTGTCCGGCGCAACGGTTGTCGTCACGTATCATGGGGCGCCCACGCGATCCGTAGATCGATCTTGATTGTCTTGCCTTATCCTCCAATATATCTCGCAAGTCCGGAGCGTTCCCCTGTGGCCTTGCGCTTTTTGAGCGATGCCGGGGTACAGTTCTAGTGGACGGCTTAGAGGCCTCTCTGTCGCGGCCACGAGGTGGCCAGTCAGCCATTTTGTGCTCTGGTGATGCAGGTTTATATGCTTCCTCCTCTAATCGGGGGAGCAACTTGCGTTTGGGGCAACTTTTGGAGGGGCGTTCGAGCTCATGCTCTTCGGCCGCAAGGACTTCAGTCCATCTGCCGGCTAGCAGATCCTGATCAGCTCTAAGCTGTTGCTGCTTTTTCTTGAGGCTGTTTGCCGTGGCCATAAGCCTGCGTTTAAAACGCTCTTGTTCGACGGGATCCTCAGGCACGACAAATTCATCATCGTCGAGGCTTGCCTCATCTCCGAAGGGAGGCATGTAATTATCATCCTCGACCTCTTCGTCTGCCGCTCTCTCATGAGGGCTGGCATCTCCGTCCTCCTGCGCTGAATCTTGCTGGAGGGGGTTGTCTTCGGCACTGTCTGGGGTATTATTATCTCCGGTGCCGGAATCACCATTCTTGCTATGGCGGGATTTAGAGCGGCGCCGCTGACACCGGCGCTTGGGCTGTTTCTTGGAGGGGTCTTCCTCCGCTATTCCTTCGCCATTCCCATCCTTTGGGATATCCACCATGTATATGTCGTATGACGAGGTGGCTTTCCAGTGCCCAGTAGGCGCTGGTTCTTGGTCGTCTCCGGCATCGTCGTCCATACCGTCGATGTCTTCAGAGTCGAAGTCTAGCATGTCGGTTAGATCGTCAATAGCGGCTACTAAGTGGCTGGTGGGTGGGTCTTGAATTTCTTCGTCGTCCAATCCCAACCGTCCTGACAGCAGTCCGGCCAGGGCTCTCCTGATAACGATAGATACTTTAGCGAACTCAGGACGTCGCCAAAAGGTGAGTGTTGAAAGATGTTCGCAGCGGTGAACTCCATGATCGGCGCCCAATTGGATTCGATTGGAGGGGCGCGGGAGGTTCGGAGTCCGGCAAGGAGTCCGACACCTTGGAGTCACGAGCTTCAAAAGGGACAAAGTCAGTATTCGGCTCAATCACCGTAGAGGTTGCAGCCCCCGAGGCGGTGCCTAACCACCCGTCCTCGATCTGCACAGCCGACTCCGAATCGAGGGTCGGAGTGGACTCGTGTGCGGCCTCCAGGGCACTGTCCGGCAGCAGAGCTAAATCATGCCCATCATGACAGTGCGGCGCGCTTGGCTGTGGTTCGAATCCATTGAAGATCAAGTCTCCGCGGATGTCAGCCGTGAAGTTAGGACTTCCAAATCTGACCTGACGGCCAGGGGCGTAGCTTTCGATCTGCTCCAGATGGCCAAACGAATTGGCCCGCAATGCAAAGCCGCCGAATACAAAGATCTGTCCGGGGAGAAAAGTCTCACCCTGGACCGTGTCGTTGTTGATGATCGAAGGAGCCATCGAGCCTATCGGTGACGACACAGAGGAACTCTCAATGAAAGCACCAATGTCGGTGTCAAAACCGGCGGATCTCGGGTAGGGGGTCCCGAACTGTGTGTCTAGGCGGATGGTAACAGGAGACAAGGGACACGATGTTTTACCTAGGTTCGGGCCCTCTTGATGGAGGTAAAACCCTACGTCCTACTTGATTGATATTGGTGATGTGGGTATTACAAGAGTAGATCTACCACGAGATCAAGGAGGCTAAACCCTAGAAGCTATCCTATGGTATGATTGTTGTTATTGTTGTTGTGTCCTACGGACTAAAACCATCCGGTTTATATAGACACCGGAGAGGGTTAGGGTTACACAGAGTCGGTTACAATGGTAGGAGATCTACATATCCGTATCGCCAAGCTTGCCCTCCACGCCAAGGAAAGTCCCATCCGGACACGGGATGAAGTCTTCAATCTTGTATCTTCATAGTCTTGGAGTCCGGCCGATGATGATAGTTTGGTTGTCCGGACACCCCCTAGTCCGGGACTCCCTCAACATGTTTCTCGTCTATGGAGGTGACGAAGAGCTCGTCGTAAAGGGTTTTGTCGATGCTAGCTTCGACATAGATCTAGATGACACTAAGTCACAAACCGGATACATGTATATGTTGAATCGTGGAGTAGTAAGCTGGTGCAGTTGCAAGCAGAGCGTCGTGGCGGGATCTACATGTGAAGCGGAGTACATGGCAGCCTCAGAGGCAGCGCATGAAGCAATATGGATGAAGGAGTTCATCACCGACCTAGGAGTCATACCAAATGCATCGGGGCCGATCACTCTCTTCTATGACAACACTGGAGCTATTGCCCTTGCCAAGGAGCCCAGGTTTCACAAGAAGACCAGGCACATCAAGCGTCGTTTCAACTCCATCCGTGAAAATGTTCAATATGGAGACATAGATATTTGCAAAGTACATACGGATCTGAATGTCGTAGATCTGTTGACTAAACCTCTTCCGCGAGCAAAACATGATCAACACCAGAACTCTATGGGTGTTCGATTCTTCACAATGTAACTAGATTATTGACTCTAGTGCAAGTGGGAGACTGTTGGAAATATGCCTAGAGGAAATAATAAAAGGATTATTATTATATTTCCTTGTTCATGATAATTGTCTTTTATACATGCTATAATTGTATTATCCGAAAATCGTAATACACGTGTGAATACATAGACCACAACATGCCCTTGTGAACCTCTAGTTGACTAGCTTGTTGATCAACAGATAGTCATGGTTTCCTGACTATCGACATTGGATGTCATTGATAACGGGATCACATCATTAGGAGAATGATGTGATGGACAAGACCCAATCCTAAGCATAGCACAAGATCGTGTAGTTCCTTTGCTAGAGCTTTTCCAATGTCAAGTATCTTTTCCTTAGACCATGAGATCATGTAACTCCCGGACACCGTAGGAATGCTTTGGGTGTACCAAACGTCACAACGTAACTGGGTGACTATAAAGGTATACTACGGGTATCTCCGAAAGTGTCTGTTGGGTTGACACGGATCGAGACTGGGATTTGTCACTCCGTATGACGGAGAGGTATCTCTGGGCCCACTCGGTAATGCATCATCATAATGAGCTCAAAGTGACCAAGTGTTTGGTCACGGGATCATGCATTACGGTATGAGTAAAGTGACTTGCCGGTAACGAGATTGAACGAGGTATTGGGATACCGACGATCGAATTTCGGGCAAGTAAAATACCGATTGACAAAGGGAATTGTATATAGGGTTGCTTGAATCCTCGACATCGTGGTTCATCCGATGAGATCATCGAGGAGCATGTGGGAGCCAACATGGGTATCCAGATCCCGCTGTTGGTTATTGACCAGAGAGCCGTCTCGGTCATGCCTACGTGTCTCCCGAACCCGTAGGGTCTACACACTTAAGGTTCGGTGACGCTAGGGTTGTAGAGATATTAGTATGCAGCAAACTGAAAGTTGTTCGGAGTCCCGGATGAGATCCCGGATGTCACGAGGAGTTCCGAAATGGTCCGGAGGTAAAGAATTATATATGGGAAGTCGAGTTTCGGCCATCGGGAAAGTTTCGGGGGTCACCGGTATTGTACCGGGACCACCGGAAGGGTCCCGGGGGTCCATCGGGTGGGGCCACCTATCCCGGAGGGCCCCGTGGGCTGAAGTGGGGAGGGGAACCAGCCCCTGGTGGGCTGGTGCACCCCCCTTGGGCCCCCCCCTTCGCCTAGGGTTGGAAACCCTAGGGTGGGGGGCGCCTCCACTTGCCATGGGGGGCAAGCCACCCCCTTGGCCGCCGCCCCCCTTGGAGATGGGATCTCCTAGGGCCGGCGCCCCCCCTGGGGACCCTATATATAGAGGGGGGAGGGAGGGCAGCCACACCCTTGCACTTGGCGCCTCCCTTCCCCCTTGCTACACCTCTCCCTCCCACAAACGCTTAGCGAAGCCCTGCCGGGATCCCTGCTGCATCCACCATCACGCTGTTGTGCTGCTGGATCTTCATCAACCTCTCCTTCCCCTTTGCTGGATCAAGAAGGACAAGACGTCACGCTGAACGTACGTGTGTTGAACGCGGAGGTGCCATCCGTTCGGCGCTAGGATCTCTAGTAATTTGGATCACAATGAGTACGACTCCCTCAACCCCGTTCTCTTGAACGCTTCCGCACAATCTACAAGGGTATGTAGATGCACTCCCCTCTCTCGTTGCTAGATGAACTCATAGATTGACCTCGGTGAACGTAGGAAATTTTTTATTTTATGCAACGTTCCCCAACAAATCTAGCCTGTAATAAAACATGAGCCCTCAAACGAAGGGATGAAGAGCAAACCCTAGCCCTCGGAGGAAGTGAGAGATGAATACAACCCTCTCATTGGATCTGGGAGTAGGGATAACCTGCCCTTGAGTAGGAAGCCTATGGATGATTTCCGCAGTCAAGTATCTCGCCTCCCGGATCTTCGCAATATCCTCCTCTATGACAGAGGAGGCCATCCATCGGCCTTGAAGGTTGGATACGAACATGGCGGGGAAGCGCGAAGCAACTGGGTTGAACCTTGGGTGTTTGAACTCGAGGTGGGGGAGGTACATGAAAGGATTATCGTGGAATAGAAAAGACAGGTCTTAACCCCTTTATAAAGGCGACGAATATTAAATGTCCCCCCTCCCATGGCCTTAAAACATGCATAATTCCAAGGAATTATGCCAACAGAATGGTTGGGTTACCCACGCCCGTGTTGATGAGAATCCCGCAATAAGGGGACACGATCTCTGCTTTGACAAGATGTGCCAATGAAACCGCCTCTCGAAACCCGGAGCGGTAGGATAGAAAATAATGGCCGGGCAATGACGTAATGTCATGCTACGAAAAGTTGCCAGCAGATTAGACTCGTGAAAATATTATGCTCTCTACGGTTGTGTGTGTGGGATTTGTTTTGCAGACGATTTTGGAGTATTTAGAGGAGGAACCCGCCTTGCAATGTCGAAGATAATCAGCGTGCTGGACACCTTGTCATTGAAGCCTGGTTCAGGGGCTACTGAGGGTGTCCTGGATTTAGGGGTCCTCGGCCGTCCAGACTATGTGACACGGGCCGTACTGTTGGACTATGAAGATACAAGACCGTAGACTTCTTCCCGTGACGGGATGGGAATCTCCTTTGCGTGGATGGCAAGCTTGATAATTCAGGTATGTGGATTCCTTTCTCTGTAACCGACTTTGCGTAACCCTAGCCCCCTCCAGTGTCTATATAAATTGGAGGGTTTAGTCCATAGAGGTAATTACAATGATAATCACATAGGGTAGACTTCTAGGGTTTAGCCATTACGATCTCGTGGTAGATCAACTCCTGTAATACTCATATTCATTAAGATCAATCAAGCAGGAAGTAGGGTATTACCTCCATAGAGAGGGCCCGAACCTGCGTAAACATCGTGTCCCCCGTCTCCTGTTACCATCAACCTTAGATGCACAGTTCGGGACCCCCTACCCAAGATCCGCCGGTTTTGACACCAACAGCGACCCCTTCTCCTTGTTCTCGGCATTTAACTTGTCGGCCTATTTAAAAACCCAACACTCTCTATTGGTGTGATTGGATGGTTTATCAGGAGTGCCGTGGATTTGACATGGATGATCGAGTATGCGGTCCAAGCTGGACTGGCCTGGATTGTTTCTTTTGTATGGATTCTTCCGCTGACCGGACTTAGGGCCACTGAATCCGGCGTTGACTGCTATGTCCTCGGTGTTGTCACCGTTGTTTCGACGCTTGTGTCTATTGCGTCAAGGCTTGCCGTTGTTAGTCCTGGCTTCAAAAGTGCCAGGCTTGCTTGCATTGTTATTGCTACAGGCTAGCCAGCTATCTTTGCACGTGAAGAAGCGGGTCATAAGCGTCGTATGGGCTGCCATGGACTTCGGCTTTTCTTGGTCGAGGTGTTGGGCGAGCATTTCGTCACGGATGCTATATTTAAAGGTTGTTAGGGCTTCGACATCCGTACAGTCGACGATTTGGTTCTTTTTAGTTAGGAACCTAGTCCAGAATTTCCTGGCTGACTCTCCGGGCTGTTGAACTATGTGACTTAAGTCGTCAGCATCCGGAGGTCGGACATATGTACCCTGGAAGTTGTCGAGGAAGGCTCTTCCAAGTCTTCCCAGCTTCCAATTGAGTTTTCGGGCAAACTGTTTCACTAGTGCCGACCAGGTCCCTTGAGTTTTAGCGGGAGATATTTCATGGCGTGAAGATCATCACCGCGGGCCATATGAATATGGAGAAGAAAATCCTCAATCCATACCACAGGGTATGTTGTCCCATCATATGATTCAATGTTCACGGGTTTAAACCCTTCCGGGAAATCAAGTTCCATTACTTCATCAGTGAAGCAAAGGGGGTGTGCGGCCCCTCTATATCGAGCCAAGTCGTGATACGTCTCCAACATATCTATAATTTATGAAGTATTCATGCATGTTTATAATATTTCCACATGATTTTGGTATGATTTGATTAAAACTAACCTGGATTGACGCTGTTTTCAGCAGAAGTACCGTGGTGTTGTTTTTGTGCAGAAATAAAAGTTCTCGGAATGTGTTGAAAATCAATGGAGATTTTTTGTGGAAAATATAAAAAATACTGGAACAAAAATCTACCGAAGGGGAGTCCCATGGGGCCTGCGAGGGTGGAGGGCGTGCCCCTGTGCCTCGTGGACTCCCCATGCGGCCTCTGACATGTTCTCGACGCCAACCTCTCCTATAAATGCCCAAACCTCCAGAAAATAACCTAGATCGGAAGTTCCGCCGCCGCAAGCCTCTGTAGCCACAAGAAATCAATCTAGGCCCTCTCTGGCACCCTGCCGCAGGGGGCCACTTCACCACCGGAGGCCATGGGAAAGTATCTCGGAGGGGCCATCATCACCATGAAGGCCAAGGACCAGAGGGGGAACCTCTCCCCAACCAGGGGGAGGCCATGGAGGAAGAAGCACAAGGGGGAGAACCTCTCCTCCTCTCTCTCGGTGGCGCCAGAGTGCCATTGGGAGGGGAATCATCACCACGGTGGTCGTCTTCATCAACATCACCATCCTCATCTCTTTTACGTGGTCCACTCTCCCGCACCCTGCTGTAATCCCTACTTGAACATGGTGCTTTATGCCACATATTATGATCCAATGATGTGTTGCCATCTTATGATGTTTTGAGTAGATATCCTTTGTCTTTGGGTTGATTGATGATCTAGATTAGTATGAGTTGTATGATTTATTTTGGTGTTGTACTATTGTGCACTTCGTGTCGCGCAAGCGTGAGCGATTCCTGCTGTAGGGTGTTGCAATACGTTTATGATTCGCTTATAGTGGGTTGCCTGAGTGACAGAAGCATAAACCCGAGTAAGGGGGTTGTTGTGTATGGGATAAAGGGGACTTGATGCTTTAATGTTATGGTTGGGTTTTACCTTAATGATCTTTAGTAGTTGTGGATGCTTGCTAGAGTTCCATCATTATTCCACACTCGATATTTATAATATTTAGTAATATATTCTAAATTTATGATAACATCACCTACTTTTATATTTTATCTCTTCGATATCATACAAAGTTATCCTCTTCATACCCACAACGTGGTTTTATTTCTCGTTTCTAGTTGAAAGCAAACTCTCAGTGTACGTAGAGTCGTATCGGTGGCAGATAGGACTTGAGAGAATATTGATCTTTCTTTTAGCTCCTTGTGGGTTTGACACTCCATGCTTATCACTTCCACCTTTGGAAATTGCTACGATGATTCCCTGCACTTGGGGATTATCAAGCTCTTTTCTGGCGCCGTTGCCGAGGAGCAATAGCGTGGGGTTGATATTTTTGTGTATGCTTGTTTGCTTTCTTCACTAAGTAGATTTTGTTTTCCGTTTTAATTTTCTTAGTTGTGGGTGAAACATGCAAAAAAAATCAAAAATTGAAAATACAAAAATATGCACTTGCCTCATATGCCTAAAAAGTTTTTCAAAAAGAGAGGTGATTGGAAAGTTATGCATTGAAGAAGTGAGGGTCGACCTTGAGCACTTGTGTTCATGCTCACGGAAACAATCTAGAATTTTTCATGGAAGTTTCTCTGTAAATGATTACCCCCTTCTATATATCCATTGTATTATAAAAATAATATGCCAAGCTTTGGTTTTAGGATGATTAGATTGCTTGTTTACTAAGTGTAGTACAAAAAATTGAAACTTTGGTTGTAGCGCGTGAATTTACATTTTTTACTATAAAGTCAAATGGGTCTAAAACATTTTGCACATTACTTCTGTACAAATTTTTTAAATTTTCATATTTTATTTAGAATTTTCCGAGTTACAGAAGTTTACTAAATTGCTAGATTACTACAGACTGTCATGTTTTTGATAGATTCTGTTTTCTATGTGTTGTTCGCTTATTTTGATGAATCCATGGGTAGTATCGAGGGGTATGAACCATGGTGAAGTTGGAATACAGTAGATAGAGTTCTAATATGAAATTGGAATGAGTTTAAAACAGTACCTAAAGGTAGTGATTTGCTTTATTATAATAACGGATCTCACAAAGTTTTTGTGGTTGAAGTGTTCGAAGAAGAGGAGTTACCGATGTGAGAAGAATAAAGAGAGGCAAGAGTTCAAGCTTGGGGATGCCTAAGGGAGTCCTGGATTAGGGAGTATCCGGACAGCTGGACTATATACTTTGGTCGGACTGTTGGACTATGAAGATACAAGACTCAATTCTTCATCCCGTGTCCGGATGGGACTCTCCTTTCCGTGGAAGGCACGCTTGACGATTCGGATGTTAGATCTCCTTCTTTGTAACCAACTCTGTGTAACCCTAGCCTCCTCTGATGTCTATATAAACCGGAGGGTTTAGTCCGTAGGACAACAACAATCATAATCATAGGCTAGATCCTAGGGTTTAGCCTCTACGATCTCGTGGTAGATCAACTCTTGTAATACTCATATCATCAAGATCAATCAAGCAGGAAGTAGGGTATTACCTCCATCGAGAGGGCCCGAACCTGGGTAAAACATCGTGTCCCCTGCCTCCTGTTACCATTAGCCTTAGATGCACAGTTCGGGACCCCCTACCCGAGATCCGCTGGTTTTGACACCGCCATTGGTGCTTTCATTGAGAGTCCCTCTGTGTCATCGCAGCAAGGCTTGATGGCTCCTTCAATCATCAACAACAACACGACCCAGGGTGAGACTTTTCTCCCCGGTCAGATCTTCATGTTCGGTGGCTTCGTACTGCAGGCCAAATCGCTTGGCCACCTGGAGCAGATCAACAGCTACGCCCCTGGCCATTAGGTCAGGTTTGGAAACTTGAATTACACGGCCGACATCCACGGAGACTTGATCTTCGATGAATTCGAGCCTTCGTCAGGAGCGCCGAGCGGTCACGACGGGCACGACATGGATCTACCGTCGGACAATATTCGGGATATCGCACCTGCAATAGCCCCGGACCTAAATCCGGGACAGAGCGCGTCGCCCGAGGACGGGTGAATGGACCCCGCCATGGAGGCCGCATACTCATCGGCGTTGGAGCTGAACACAGACTCCACCTCTAAGGAAATATGTGTCACCGGACCCCCGGACTTGTTTCTGGCTGTAGGTCCAGGACCGCGCGCATTCGTGCCCATCGAAGCTGATTGGACACCAATCATGGAGTTCACCGCCATGGATATCTTTCAGCACCCACCCTTTGGTGACGTGCTAAACTCTTTAAGGTCTCTCTCTTTGTCAGAGGGCTCTTGGCCGAACCATGTCCGGCTCGAGGGGGATTCGGACGACGAAGAAAATCTCCGCCCACCCACCACCCACTTAATAGCCACTATCGACGACGTAACAGACATGCTTGACTTCGACTCCAACAACACCGACGGTATGGACGTCGGCGCAGGGGACGATTTGGAACCACCGCCCACGGGGCGCTGGACTGCCACCTCATCATACAACATATGCATGGTGGACACGCCTAAGGAGGACAACAACGACAAAAAGGACACAACGGAGGATAAACCCCTCGGACAAAAGCCAAAACGATGGCACAGGCGCCGCTCTAAGTCCAGCCACAGTAAAAATAGCGATAACAGCGCTAGAAAAATAGACACCCAGTCAACTCCATAGGCAACAACGACCATATGGACCCAGCGATGGAGCAGGATGAGCCAAGTCACGCCGAACACAGCCCGGAGCAGACGCCCAATCACAGCGATCCCGAGGGCCGAACTCATCAACCTGCCCCAGGAGAAGAGTACAGTCCGGACGATGATGCATTCATCATCCCGAAAAAATGTTTGGAGCAAGATAACCTCCACAGAAGGCTTATGGCCACTGCGAGAATCCTAAAGAAGCAGAAGCAAAGGCTCAAAGCCACGTAGGATATGCTCAACCGCAGAAGGAATAAAGTGCTAGACACTGAAGAAAAATATGGCGAGGATCGCCACACAAAGAGCTACCCAAAGTGCAAGCTGCTGCCCGAATTCGACGATGAAGCCATTACGCCAAAGAACAATACGGATAATCGACCGGACCAACCACTTCATGACCACAATAGAGCAGCTACTGACGCCGCACACGTTTTACATGAGCTCCTGGACAAAAAGGCCGGTGCAACCAGGTCCATCTATGGATCTAGAGGACATGCTCCGGCACAGGATTACGGTCACCAAAATGATAAGACTGATCGAATACCAGTTCGGAATCAATACCGTACACAACAACAATTGATAGCATGCCACAACATGTCCAGATACAGAGGGGCTACGCACCCTCTGTGCTTCATCGAAAAGGCACTGGATCACGAATTTCCACAGGGATTCAAACCCGTGAACATTGACGCATACGATGGAACAATAGACCCTGGGGTCTGGATTGAGGATTTTATCCTTCATATCCACATGGCTCGTGGGGATGACCTCCACGCCATCAAATACCTTCCCCTCAAATTGAAGGGGCCAGCTCGGCACTAGTTGAAAAGCCTCCCCGAAAATTCAATCGGAAGTTGGGAGGAACTTGAGGACGCTTTCAGGACCAATTTTCAAGGGACCTATGTCCAACCTCCGGACCCAGATGATTTAAGTCACATAATACAACAACCCAGAGAGTCCGCTCGTAAGCTTTGGAACGGATTTCTCACTAAGAAGAATCAAATTGTCGATTGTCCAGATGCCGAAGCCCTAGCGGCCTTCAAGCATAGTATCCGAGACGAGTGGCTCGCCAGACACCTCGGCCAAGAAAAGTCGAGGAAAATGGCGGCCTTAACAAGCCTTATGACCCGCTTCTGCGTGGGTGAAGATAGCTGGTTGGCCCATAGAGGCACCAGTTCTGGGCATATCCGAGATTAGGGATGGCAACAGGAAGCCACGTCACAATAAAAACAAGCGTCGGAACAAGGAAGAAAGTCCAGACAACACGGCGGTCAACACCAAATTCAGCGGCCCTCGACCCGGTCAACGAAAAAAGTCGTTTAAAGGTAGCAAAGAGGGACCGTCCGGCCTGAACAAAGTCCTGGACAGATTATGCCAAATTCATGGCACCCCCAAAAAACCTGTGAACCACACTCACAGAGAATGATGGGTCTTCAAGCAGGCTGGCAAGTTAAATGCCAAACACAAAGAACGAGAAACACCAAGTGAAGACGAGGATGAGCCTCGTCAGTCGAACACTGGGGGATAGAAAAAATTCCCACAAGGAGTTAAAACAATAAACATGATCTACGCGACTCACATACCAAAGAGAAGGCGCAAACGCGCGCTCAGAGATGTATACGCTGTAGAGCCCGTCGCCCCCAAATTCAACCCCTGGTCGGCCTGCCCGGTCATTTTTTATCATAAGGACCACCTGACTAGAATCCGGCACGGAGGATCGGCTGCCTTGGTGCTCGACCCAATAATCGATGGATACCACCTCACTCGTGTCCTCATAGACGGCGGCAGTAGTCTCAATCTGATATATCAGGACATTGTCCGCAAAATGGGGATAGACCCATCCAGAATCAGCCAAAGTAACACCACCTTTAAAGGAGTGATAACGGGCGTTGAGGCCCGCTGCACGGGCTCCCTCGTATTAGAGGTGACATTTGGTTCTCCCGACAACTTTAGAAGCGAAGAATTACTCTTCATCATTGCTCCCTTCCGAAGCGGTTATCATGCATTACTCGGAAGAACGGCCTTCGCTCGCTTCAACGCAGTACCGCACTACGCCTACCTTAAACTCAAGATGCCCGGTCCACATGGCGTCATCACCGTTAGTGGAAATACAGAGTGTTCCTTATGTGCGGAAGAGTATGCAGCGGCTCTAGCAGTCGGACACTAAGCGGCCTCTCCTATCAGAATGCATGATCGGTCGTTAAGACCACGAACACGGTTAGACTAGTCCGGCGCACCACCATGTGTAACAGCCCAGATAAACCTGAGCTGGGTGCTATACATGTACCCCCATAGAGGGCATCAGGGGCTACAACCATGTAATAAAGCCCACCATTTGGCTTGACCATATTAACATGCCAATGTCTCACACTTCTACTATCCATTGATAATAACCAACTTTTCGCACGCTTACGCCACACTCTTTCACATGAGTTTTTCTTTTTACAGACACCATTCATGCGACACCCTTCCAGGACATGGCACAACGGAGACAAAGGCGCAAACGTGCAGCAGGGCCCCGCTTAAAGGTTTCTCTTTAGATTAAGCCCCTGTGTAAACCTTCTTTACTGTCTCTTGTTGCTTGACATCCCATGGGTATTCAATACACCCATAGGGGATACTGGCGCTATTGGCATTTCGCCACGACAGATTAATGCATGTACCTGGAAATACATGGTTCATAATCAAGGGAGCTATTCAGCCCAGTATATGTTATAAAGTCCGAATACCTTCGGGAGTGTTCGGCATCGCGAGTTTGGCCTTATATGCATCAGCTCCGAATCATGTCTTTGGTCAAATGTTGGGTTTGCCTGGCTCCTGGGTTTGCTGCCTTACGTTCCGTTCTAATCGGCTAAGGCGGCCAAAGGAGAACTACCGCGATTGTGCCCTGGTTATTCCGGATGAGCACCTTAGTAGAGAAAGCCGAAAACTGACTATCATGATACAGCGAGAGACTGGTTAACCACTCGAGGACTCATCAGAATCTTCAGGATTCCTCTGCATTAACGAAGGGTCGTTTCCCGGTCATGTAAATACGTGCCTGTATCCGGATGCATGTGAAGGTACCAGGGGCTACATAGTAGCCCCACCGTCAAACTCCTATGGCTAAGTGAAAGTGTTAAAGCTATATAGTCCGGTTGCCTAGTTCGACATGCGATCACCTCCTTAATGGACCAAGACGTTGGATCAGGTGTGAATTACGCACATTTTTGCAAACACCCCCGCATTATATGCATGGGGGATGAAGCCAACGACTGCTAACTTTCAGAATATATATATACATCAAACGGCCGCACAGGAGGCACAATAACACTTTCGGGCGAAAGTATAAACATAGCATTTATAATTAAAGTAGAATTGTTTTTACAATTGAACGACTTGTCACTCGAACATGACACTCTTCGAGCACTGAGCCTCTATTAAACGAGCACCTTCTGTTACCTGCTCAAAATAGTGCTCGGCTGGGTCCTGGCTTCCCACCGGATTCTGGGTTGCAATGATGGTGGCCTCCATATCCGCCCAATATGTTTTAACACGGGAAAGAGCCATCCGTGCACCCTCTATGCACGTCGACCTCTTCATGGCATCAATTCATGATACGGCGCCAAGGAATTGTTGCACTAAACAAAAAGAACTTGGTCACATCAGCCGTACTTTTTGCCAGATCCGCATACGCATCTGCAGCGCTCCAGAGCCGATCCAGAGGAGCGTACTTTGGATCTAAGAACTTCATCCGCAACAAATAGGGGCTTCCAGCCGCGATTTCTCTAGCCTTTCGAAGCTCCTCCCATGCATCCCTAATTTCGAAACTCGTCTCCTTGGCCGCATCAAGGGCCTTCTTTAGGTCAGCCGACTTCGCCTGATTCTCCTTTTCAAGGAGCTCATACCGGCCGGCGACGTCTCTTAGCTCCACAACCATCTCGGCTATTTTATCTTCGCTTCGGCGATGAGTAGCCTGTTCGGCTCTCAAATCTTCGGTCGCCTTTAGGGCAGCCGCATTGCTAGCCCGGGCTTGTTCCTTGGCTAGGGCAAGTTCCACCCTAAGGGCCTCCACGGCAGCAGCTCCGCTGCAACCAAAGCATATCACATTAACATTATGCTCCTCTTAACATTTCCTATAAAAAATGAGGAAAAAAGAGCACATACTCTATGACTTGTCAAGCCGCTCGTTTACAAGCGCAATGTCAGCGTCCACCACATCAATCTGTCACCTCAGTTCGGTGAATTCAGCGGTCCGGTCTATCGCCGGACCCTTAGCCACCTGCGCATGAATGCAGTGCGATCATTACTTGCAAGTGTGATCCTCCATTTGCCGCCTAGGGCTGGCAACCAGAGTCTCAGGGGCTACTATCTATACGGAGCACACCTAGCACGTGCGATACAACCGAAAAATTATGTATTGCATTATGTACCTCAAAGCCTTTGAGCATGCTCATAAAAGCTTCATTCAACCCGCTTGTGGAGGATGAAATCTTCTCAAACACCGTACCCATTAACGCACGGTGATCCTCCGAGAGAACAGCTTGCTCCAGAAGGCCCGTCAGCGTGTCCGGCCGGTCGTCGGACTGTGCCGGACCCTTCTTACTGCCCCCCATGGGAGCTGAACGCTCCGGGCTTAGGGCGGCCGAAGTGTTAGCTTCTGGCCTCGGTGAATCTGGACTCCTCCATGATGACACCTCGGGGTCGCCCGCCCCATGGGGCGGAGAGGCAGGTAGAGTTTCACTCTCCATCATCTCCGGAAGAAGATCCCCCGAAGACGAACTCTGATGAGAAGAGCTACTAGCCGAACTGCAAAGGATGGATCCTGGTTATTGTTCTCAGAGGAGGAAGCAGTAGCTTTGTATTTACGATTAACTTACAGCTCGGTGGAGGGCTGGCCCATTTGCGGGCACGGCGCGGTGAGGACGCCCTCCGAGGCAGGGCCCCCTGGTGAAGTTTTCTTCCCTTGTCTAGGCGCCTCCGCTTCTAAGTCTTCGGAGGCGGCCCTCTTCTTCCCGCGCGGGGAGGCGACACTAGAATCCCCTCCCCGACTATCCTCCTTCGTGGAGACAGTAATTCCCCCGGTTTGGATGTGCAATGTGTGAAGCTCTACTTCTCTGTTCTTCCCTTCGTCTTTCCTCGAGGGCACTTGACTTAGCACACGTCTAAGCATCCTGGCTATTGCAGGACTAGGCAAGCCTCCGGGAAGTGGTGCCGGACACCTGATTCTCTCTGCCTTGCTGAGCCAATCCTGGCAGTGGATGGTTTTCAGAATAATGTTGTGATAAATATAAATGAAGTGTTCGGTTTCAGGGTTACTTACTTGGGTATCTGGGCGGTTGCAGCTCAGGCCCGCATCCTCGGTGGTATCCGCACACTTTACTTGTGGTCCGAAGAATAACCTATACACCCCTTTGAGCGTCATGCCGAAGAAGTGTTGAATAGTTCGCGGACCTTCTGGGTTGAACTCCCACATCCGGAGAGGTCGACGTTTGCACGGCAAGATCCGTCGGACTAGCATTACCTGAATTATGCTGACAAGATTGATGTCCCTCTCAAGAAGCTCCCGAATGCGGCTCTGCAATGTTGGTACGTCATTTGCAGGCCCCCAGTCCAGTCCCACGTTGGCCCACAACACTAGTTGAGGTGGAGGGCCCGAGCGGAAGCCGGGGGCAGCCACCCACTTTGTGCCTCTGGGAGCCATGACGTAGAACCACCTCCGCTGCAATAGATCAGACGCCTCCGGGAAGAAGCCCTCTAGCCATGGGGCATCGGCATTTCTGCTTATTGCAGCGCCTCCGCACTCCACGTGTCGCCCCTCGATCACCTTCGGCTTTACATTGAAGGTCTTGAGCCATAAGCCGAAGTGCGGGGTGATGTGGAGGAAGGCTTCACACACGACGATAAACGACGAGATGTGAAGGATGGAGTCCGGAGCTAGATCATGAAAATCTAGCCCATAATAGAACACGAGCCCTCTCACGAAGGGATCAAGGGTGAACCCTAAGCCTCGGAGGAAGTGAGAAACAAATACGACCCTCTCGTTGGGCTCGGGAGTGGGGACGACCTACCCTGGAGTAGGGAGCCTGTGCTTGATGTCGGTGGTCAGATATCTGGCCTCCCTAAGCTTCGCAATGTCCTCCTCTGTGACAGAGGAGGCCATCCACCAGCCTTGAAGGTTGGATCCGGACATGATTGAAGATCCGAAGTGCCTAAGCTTGAGCTTCGGGTGTTGGAACTCGAGATGCAAAAAGTCACAAGCGTGGTAAGAGAGATGGATAGGCCTCGGCCCCTCTATAGAGGGGGTGAATATCAAGTGTCCTCAGCGTAACCGTTTGGGACTTGCCTAAAAACACAGAGTCATACCAACAGGCGTAGTGGGGTTGCCCGTACCCGTATTGATGAGAATCCCGCAATAAGGGGGGCATGATCTCTGCTTTGATGAGGCGTGCCAATAAAACTGCCTTACAGTGCACGTCGTGGCAGGCTGAGAAAAAACCGGTTCGTATTAAGCCAGGCCGCGGCATAAGGGCACACCGTAAAAAATTGTCAGCAAATTAGATTTGTAAAGTATTGTGCTCTCTATGGTGGTGTGTGGAAATTATTTTGCGGAGCCGGGCATGATCCTTGTGTCTAGAATCTACCTTGGAGTATTCGGAGATGGAACCCGCCTTGCAATGCCGAAGACAATTTGCGTGCCGGACTCATCGTCATTGAAGCCTGGTTCAGGGGCTACTGAGGGAGTCTTGGATTAGGGGGTTTCCGGACAGCCAGACTATATACTTTGGCCGGACTGTTGGACTGTGAAGATACAAGACTCAAGACTTCATCCCGTGTCTGGATGGGACTCTCCTTTGCGTGGAAGGCAAGCTTGGTGATTCGGATGTTAGATCTCCTTCTTTGTAACCAACTATGTGTAACCCTAGCCTCCTCCGGTGTCTATATAAACCGGAGGGTTTAGTCCGTAGGACAACAACAATCATAATCATAGGCTAGCTCCTAGGGTTTAGCCTCTACGATCTCGTGGTAGATCAACTCTTGTAATACGCATATCATCAAGATCAATCAAGCAAGAAGTAGGGTATTACCTCCATCGAGAGGGCCCGAACCTGGGTAAAACATCGTGTCCCCTGCCTCCTGTTACCATTAGCCTTAGATGCACAGTTCGGGACCCCCTACCCGAGATCCGCCGGTTTTGACACCGACAATCCCCAAGGCACCCCAAGTAAATATTCCAAGGATACTCAAGCATCTAAGCTTGGGGATGCCCGATTGGCATCCCATCTTTCTTCTTCAACAATTATCGGTATACCTTCGTTTTTGTTTTGTTCACATGATTTTGTGTCCTTTGTGTTTTTCTTTTTCTTTAGGAACCATGCTAGTATGAGATAGCCCTTCATTGATCTTATAGAATGCTTCATGTGCTTCACTTATATCTTTTAAGTATGATCCTATAGAATGCTCTTTGTGCTTCACCTAAATCTTTTGAGTATGGTTTTATAGAATGCTTCGTGTGCTTCACTTATATATTTTGAGCTTGGATATTGGTTAGTCTATATTAATTGTAGAATGCCCCATGAACTTCACTAATATCTTTTGGAGTATAAATAATACTATCATCTAAAGTGGGTTTGGAAGAGTGTCAACTTTAGGAATTACTGATACCACTATTTTGGAGGGTGTTGAATCTTAGTGTGATATTTATTAAAGTGGATTTGTAACAGTGTCAACTTTAGTTAGTAATGATTCCACTATTTCGGAAGAGGTTCCAATTGATTATGAGAAAAAAGTTGTTGTTTATGATGATTATTGTGATGACATGTATGTTATAAAGAAAAATGTTAACCATGAAACTTGTCATCATGATTTTCATTTTTAATTGGATTGTGCCTCACATGACAGTTATTTTGTTGAGTTTGCTCCCACTATTCCGAATGAGAAGAACTTTGCTTATGTGGAAAGTAGAAAAATTTATATGCTTGTAGATCATGAAAAGAATGCTTTATGTGATGGTTATATTGTTGAACTCATTCATGATGCTACTGAAAATTATTATTGGGGGAGGAATATATGCTTGGAGGAGTTGCAATAATATCAAGTTTCCTCTCTATGTGCTTAAAGTTTTGAAGTTATACTTGTTTTACCTTCCTATGCTAGTTGATCCTTATTCCCATAAGTTGTGTGCTCACAAAATCCCTAGGCATAGGAAGTGGGTTAGGTTTAAATGTGCTAGTCATATTCTTCATGATGCTCTCTTTATGTTTCAATTCTTATCTTTTATGTGAGCATCATTGAAATCATCATGCCTGGCTAAAAGGCGTTAAAGAAAAGCGGTTGTTGGGAGACAACCCAATATTTAACCTTATTGTTTTTGTGTGTTCATGATTAATATACTATAGTAATCATGTTTTATAGCATTTGTTTTAATAAAGTGCAAAGTAAGTCCTTTGGGAAGACTTGGGTGAAAGTTAATGTGATCTTGCTGTAAAAACAGAAACTTTGTGCTCACGAGATTAGCTGTCATTTTTTACAGAAGAGTGCTTTTGAGTTGATTATTTTTGCAGAAGATTAATAGACAAATTCCTCCCATCCATAAATTTATATCATAATTTTTGGAGTAGCATAAGTATGGTTGATGTTCAGATCATTACAGATAGTTCTGTTTCTGGCAGATTCTGTTTTCAATGCATAGTTTGCTTGTTTTCTAGTTTCTATGGCTTATATTGCTCAATATAAATTGTAGAAATGATATGGTACAGTAGGAATTGTGTGAGAAAAATTATGAATCTTGACTTTGACACTACAAAAGTGAATGATTTACTCTTTATCATACTAACCCATCTAACAAGATTTCGTTAAGTTTTGTGTGATTGAAGTTTTCATGTTTTGAGTGAGATATTGATATGAGGAGAATAAGGAGTGTAAATACCCTAAGCTTGGGGATTCCCAAGGCACCCAAAGGTAATATTCAAAGAAGACTCAAGTGCCTAAGCTTGGGGATGCCCAGGAAGGCATCCCCTCTTTCGTCTTCAAAACTATCGGTATACCTTACTCAGAGCTATATTTTTATTTGTCACATGATATGCGTTTTGCTTGGAGCGTATTTTCAATTTTATTTGCTGTTTGAATAAAATCATTGGATCTGAAATCTTGAATGAAAAAGAATCCTCCCATGGCTAGTTAATTATTTGACTACTCAGTGTTCTTCTCTTATATCTTTTTGGAGTAGTTTGTCATTTACTCACGTGCTTCATGTATATCCTATGGGTAAATGGTTGAATGAATCGAATATCATAAATCTGAATTTATATATGTTTCATATGCTTATGACATGGGGAGTAATGACTTCACACATAAAAAGTATAAGGGGTGTGTGGCGCCTCTATATCGAGCCAAGTCGTGTTTCTCTCCAACGTATCTATAATTTATGAAGTATTCATGCCATGTTTATAATATTTCCACATGATTTTGGTATGATTTGATTAGAACTAACCCAGACTGACGCTATTTTCAGCAGAACTACCATGGTGTTGTTTTTGTCCAGAAATAAAAGTTCTCGGAATGTGTTGAAAATCAATGGAGATTTTTTGTGGAAAATATAAAAAATACTGGAACAAAAATCTACCGGAGGGGAGTCCCGTGGGGCCCATGAGGGTGGAGGGCACGCCCAACCCCCTAGGGTGCGCCCCTATGCCTTGTGGACTCCCCGTGGGGCCCCTGACTTGTTCTCGATGCCAACCTCTCCTATAAATGCCCAAACCTCCAGAAAATAACCTAGATCGGAAGTTCCGCCATCGCAAGCCTCTGTAGCCACAAGAAATCAATCTAGGCCCTCTCTGGCACCCTGCCGGAGGGGGCCATCATCATCGGAGGCCATGGGGAAGGATCTCGGAGGGGCCATCATTGCCATGAAGGCCAAGGACCAGAGTGGGAACCTCTCCCCAACCAGGGGGAGGCCATGGAGGAAGAAGCACAAGGGGGAGAACCTCTCCTCCTCTCTCTCGGTGGCACCAGAGTGCCATTGGGAGGGGAATCATCGCCACGGTGATCGTCTTCATCAACATCACCATCATCATCACCATTCTCATCCCTTTTACGCGGTCCACTCTCCCGCACCCCATTGTAATCCCTACTTGAACATGGTGCTTTCTGCCACATATTATGATCCAATGATGTGTTGCCATTTTATGATGTTTTGAGTAGATATCCTTTGTCTTTGGGTTGATTGATGATCTAGATTGGTATGAGTTGTATGATTTATTTTGGTGCTGTCCTATTGTGCCCTCCGCGTCGCACAAGCGTGAGGGATTCCCGTTGTAGCATGTTGCAATACGTTTGTGATTCGCTTATAGTGGGTTGCTTGAGTGACAGAAGCATAAACCCGAGTAAGGGGATTGTTTCGTATGGGATAAAGGGGACTTGATGCTTCAATGTTATGGTTGGTGTCGGTGTCAAAACCAGCGGATCTCGGGTACGGGGTCCCAACTGTGCGTCTAAGGCTAATGGTAACAGGAGGCTGGGGACACGATGTTTACCCAGGTTCGGGCCCTCTCGATGGAGGTAATACCCTACTTCCTGCTTGATTGATCTTGATGATATGAGTATTACAAGAGTTGATCTACCACGAGATCGTAGAGGCTAAACCCTAGAAGCTAGCCTATGATTATGATGGTGGTGGCACCCCATGTTCCTCTGTTGAAGCCCCTTCATGTACTTCGACTTTTGTTTGGAAGCTTCGGCATCACAAGCCGCATTGAATATTTGAAATTGCTCTTTCGTGATTGTCGGATTATACTTTATAATCTAGGAGTAAGGCTCCTTTTTGTTGATGATCCAATGTTTCAGCCTTACTTTCCAGGCGGCCAATGGGTCACTAAACTTGGTCATTGCGCGTTTGTTTATCTTCTTCATCGTCGGGTCTTTCTCTGGCTCATTATATTGCATTTCATCCCAGCCCGGGAACAAGAATATCTGGCGCAGCAGGGTTAGGAGGGAGTGCTTCATATTTGGTATCTTCTTTAGTGCCTCATCGTTGATGGTGGCGCATGTCCGTACGATGCAGCCTATTTGATTGTCGTAGCACGATGATACGTCTCCAACGTATCTATAATTTATGAAGTATTCATGCCATGTTTACAATAATTTTATAATGTTTTGGTATGATTTGCATGGAACTAACCTGGACTGACGTTGTTTTCAGCAGAACTATCGTGGTGTTGTTTTTTGTGTAGAAATGAAAGTTCTCCAAACACCGCAAAACTTCTTGTGGATTTTTTATGGACTAGAAGAGAACTATTGGGCCAGAGCAACACCTTGGGGTGCCCCAGGGGGCCACAACCCAGCAAGGCGCGCCTGGGCCCCTAGGTGCGCCCTGCAGGGTTGTGCCCACCTCGGTGGCCTCCCCTTCCCCTTCTTCGCCCTATAAATTCCCAAATATTTTGAAAACCCTCGGGGAGAACCTAGATCGGAAGTTCCGCCGCTGCAAGCCTCTGTAGCCACCGAAAACCAATCAGGAGCCTGTTCCGGGACCCTGCCGGAGGGGGAGATCATCACCGGTGCCCATCTTCATCATCCCGGCGGCCACCACGATGAGGAGGGAGTAGTCCACCCTCGGGCTCAGGGTTTGTACTAGTAGGTATGTGTTTAATCTCTCTCGCACGCGATCTTGAGATGTCACGATCTTGATGTATCATGGGCTTTCTTAACATAGATGGATCATATGATGTTGCTCCCCTCTCTACTCTTGTTGTGATGAACTAAGTCTTTACCCTCTTAAGTTTTGTCTTGTCGGATTGAATGTTCAGATCTAAGAACACATGATATATCTCTTGCATATGAATACCTGTGGTTAAAATGGGGTATTATTTTGATTCACATGATATATGTTATGGCACTCAACTTGCGGATTCCCGGGGTGACTTTGGGTAATCTATGCGTAGGGGTTGATGCACATTTTTATTATCTTTTGTCCGATAGAAACTTTGGGGTCTCCTTGTAGTTCTTTGTGTGGATTGAGTATTATGAATCTGAAATTGTTTGATACATATCGTATAATTAACTCACAGGTACTCGCGGTGACATTGGGGTATCTAGGTGACATTAGAGATTGTTGATGTGCATCATATGGTGTTATTTTAGTATGAACTCTTGATTAGATCGATCGGAAAGAATAGCATGCTGTTATTTTAGTACGAACTCTAGGATAGATTGGTCGGGAAGAATAGCTTTGAGGTGGTTTCGTACCCTACAAACAATTTCTATCTTTTGTTCTCCGCTAATAGGAACTCAGGAGTGATTCTTTATTGCACTTTGAGGGATAATCATATGATCCAACTATGTTAGCATTGTTGAGAGATTGCACTAGTAAAAGTATGCACCCTAGGCCTCATTTTCCATCATTGCAATACCATTTTTTCTCCGTTTTATCATTTACTGCCTTGAGTTTTTATTGTTCGCACTACAAAAAATCATATATATTATCCATACTACACTTTTATCACCATCTCTTCGCCAAACTAGTGCACCTATACAATTTTCTATTTTATTTAGTGTGTTGGGGACACAAGAGATTTCTTGTATTTGATTGCAGGGTTGCTTGAGAGAGACTATCTTCATCCTACGCCTCCCACGGATTGATAAACCTTAGGTCATCCACTTGAGGGAAAATTGCTATTGTCCTACAAAACTCTACGCTTGGAGGCCCAACACGTGTCTACAAGAATAAAGTTGCGTAGTAGACATCAAGCTCTTTTCTGGCGCCGTTGCCGGGGAGGCTAGGTAAGCGGCACTCACATCCCGTCAACGAAGCTCTTTTCTAGCGCCATTGCCGGGGAGGTGAGTGCTTGAAGGTATATCTTTAGATCTTACAATTGAATGTTTTAGTTTCTTGTTTTATCACTAGTTTGGTTTACAAAAAGAAAATTACAAAAGAAAAGGAATTTAGGTTGCTTCATATTATTCGTCTTTATAATGTCTTTTGTGAAAATGATGGAAAAAATTGTGCTCAATTGTTAGAGGAAGAATGCTATAAAATGTTTGGCATAGAATCCATGAATGATGAGCATGGTTGCAATGTTGCTAATATGAATTATTTGAATATCCATGATGCTAGTGATATCCAAAGCCATAAGCTTGGGGATGCTATGTTTGATGAAGATGATATTTTTATCCCCCCAAGTTTTGATGTGAAAATATGTTATAATGGTAGCATGCCTCCTATTTATGATGATTACAATGATGAATATGGGTTTGGGAGAGTGCCAACTCTAGGTAATGATCCCACTATTTTGGAGGGTGTTGAATCTTATCACAATGATGAAAGTAGATTTGGACAGGTCATGACTTTATTTAGTGATGAATCCACTATTTCAGAAGAGATTTCAATTGATTATGAGCACAAAGTTGCTATCTATGATGATTATGGTGATGACATGTTTGCTATAAATAATAATGATAATCATGAAACTTGTCATCATGGTTTTAATTTTCAATCTCACGATAGTTATTTTGTTGAGTTTGCTCCCACTACCATTCATGAGAATAAATTTGCTTATGTGGAGAGTAAGAAAATTTCTATGCTTGTGGATCATGAACATAATTCTTTATGTGATGGTTATATGGATGAATCTATTCATGATGCTACTGAAAATTACTATGAGAGAGGAACTTATGATTTATGATGCTCTTGTTATGTTTCAACTTTTATCTTTTATGCGAGCATCATTGAAATCATCATGCCTATCTAAAAGGCATTGAAAAAAGCGCTTGTTGGGAGACAACCCAACACTTTTACCTACTTTTTTTGTGTGTTCACATTATTAGGCTACTTTAATAATCGTGTTTTATTGTATTTGTTTCAATAAAGTGCCAAGTAAAGCCTTTGGGATCATGTTGAGTGATGGTTGATTTGATCTTGCTGAAAAACAGAAACTTTTGCGCTCACGAAAATAACTCTAATTTTTAACAGAAGAGTGCTTTTGAGTTGATTCTTTTTGCATAAGATTAATATACTAATTTCTCACGCGGTCATAATTTTTTAATAATTTTTGTAGTATCAGAAGTATGGTTTGAGTACAGATTACTACAGACTGTTGTGTTTTTGACAGATTATGTTTTCAATGCATAGTTTGCTTATTTCCTTATTTCTATGGCTTATATTGCTCAATATAAATTTTGGAAATTATATGATACATTAGGAATGGTGTGGAAACAATTATGAATCTTGTCTTTGACAGTACCAAAGTGAAATGGTTTGCTCATACTAACCTATCTCACGAAGTTCCGTTAAGTTTTGTGTGATTGAAGTTTTCAAGTTTTGGATGAGATGTCGATATGAGGAGAATAATGCGTGACAAGATCCTAAGCTTGGGGATGCCCAAGTCACCCCAACGTAATATTCAAGGAAGATCCAAGCAACTAAGCTTGGGGATGCCCTCTTTCGTCTCCAACATTATCGGTAACCTCACTTGGAGCTATGTTTTCATTCGTCACATGATATGTGTTTTGCTTGGAGTGTCAATTTATTTTGATATGATTTGGTTGTTGTTAGTTAGAATAATGTTTTGCATCTTTTATTTCAAAATGGCAATGATGTCCTTTGCCATGCTTATTTTGCAAGTATACTTGTTGCTGTTTCAAAATAGAAAGTTTATCGCTGTTGCAAAAATTCCCTAGAAGTCAGAATGTGATAAAGTGCTGAAACATTTTCCAAAATAACCTCTGGTAAATTTTCTAAAGTGCGGTAATTTTTTCAGAATTTTTGGAGTTAGGGAAGTATGATGAATATTGCATTCTTTACAGATTGTACTGTTTTGGCAGATTGTTGTTATGGTTGCATTGTTTGCATATGTTTGCATGTTTAATGATTCTATTTGAGGATAGGAGTATTAAATATGCAGAGGCATTTAGTATGCAATGTCAAATAATAATTTTAGTGATTTGCTATAGTAGAGAATGATAAGGTTTTGCATTGATTTATACTAACTTATCTCACGAGTTCTTGTTGAGTTTTGTGTGGATGAAGTTTTTGAGATTTAGGAAAACCGTGATATGAGAGTAATCAAGGAGACACAAAAGCTCAAGCTTGGAGATGCCCAAGGCATCCAAAATTTATATTTCAATAAGTCTCAAGCATCTAAGCTTGGGTATGCATCGGTAGGCATCCCGCCTTTCTTCCTCAACAATTATCGGTTAGTATCGGTTGAGCCTAAGTTTGCTTCTTCACATGATGTGTGCTATCCTTGGAATGTAATTTTGTTTTGTTTTTGCTTGCTGTTTCAATAAAATATTTAGATCTAGAAGTTTTAAATAAAAAAGAGTCCTCAAATAGCTACCCATTTACATAACTACTTGCTTGATCTTCACTTATATCTTTTTGGAGTAACTTGTCATTTACTCTTGTTCTTCACTTATATCCTATGAGTAAATTGTTGAATGAATTGAATATCATGAAGTTCAAACTACATGTTCATATCATGCCTAGTAGTGGCTTCACATTGGGTTTAGAAACTGAAAGCTTTTGAAGCTTGACAATCACAATATTGGTCATACAAGCAATTCACGAATAATTAGTATAAGGAAGAGAACCTTTCACATGCAAATACACTATTTTGGAAATCTTTTGTGATTGTGAGCCCCCATCAAAATATTATATGTCAAAATTGTGGATGTTGGAAAAGGAAGACAACGTAATGATTTATGTTTGTTCATATTCACATAGAAGTTATATTGTAATGGATCCTTCAACATGTGGTGCTTGCTCCCTATATTTTCTAGCCAAAAATTCCACACCAAGTAGAGATACTACTTGTGCATCCAAAAACCCTTAAACCCAAATCTTGTTTTGAGAGTCCACCATACCTACCTAAGGATTGAGCAAGATCCTTCAAATAAGTTGTCATCGGTGCAATAAGGCAATAAAAATTGCTTCTATAAGTGTAAGATCATTTAGTGTAAGAGAAAATTGAGCGTTGTACGAATTTGTGATGGAAAAGAATAAAAGTGAAAGACAGCATAATAAAGGTTGCTATCATAAGGGGCAATATAATGTGACGTTCTTTTGCACTAAGGGGTTGAGCATACAGGCAAATAAGCGCATGGCAACCTCTGCTTCCCTCTGCGAATGGCCTATCTTTTACTTTTATGTATTTAGATTCATGCAAGAGTCAAAGTATTTCTCTCTAGTACTTTTATTTTTCTCCTTTAGCAAGCATCATGTGGTGAGGAAAGATCTAGGTGAAGGAAATATGCTCTAGAGGTAGTAATAAAGTTGTTATTTATATTTCCTTATATCATGATAAATGTTTATTATTCATGCTATAATTGTATTAACCGGAAACTTAGTACATGTGTGAATACATAGACAAAACAAAGTGTCCCTAGTGTGCCTCTACTTGACTAGCTCGTTAATCAAAGATGGTTATCTTTCCTGGCCATAGACATGTGTTGTCATTTGATGAATGGGATCACATCATTAGAGAATGATGTGATGGACAAGACCCATCCGTTAGCTTAGCATAATGATCGATAAGTTTATTGCTATTGCTTTCTTCATGACTTATACATGTTCCTCAGACTATGAGATTATGCAACTCCCGAATACCGGAGGAACACCTTGTGTGCTATCAAACATGACAACGTAACTGGGTGATTATAAAGATGCTCTACAGGTGTCTCCGGAGGTGTTTGTTGAGTTGGCATAGATCGAGATTAGGATTTGTCACTCCGTGTATCGGAGAGGTATCTCTGAGCCCTCTCGATAATGCTCATCACTATAAGCCTTGAAAGCAATGTGACTAATGAGTTAGTTGCAAGATGAAGCATTACAGAACGAGTAAAGAAACTTGTCGGTAACGAGATTGAACTAGGTATGAAGATACCGACAATCGAATCTCGGGCAAGTAACATACCGATGACCAAGGGAACAACGTATGTTGTTATGCGGTTTGACCAATAAAGATCTTCGTAGATTATGTAGGAGCCAATATGAGCATCCAGGTTCCGCTATTGATCGGAGATGTGTCGCGATCATGTCTGCATAGTTCTGGAACCCGTAGGGTTCGCACGCTTAACGTTCGACGATGATTTGTATTATGAGTTATGTGTTTTGATGACCGAAGTTTGTTCGGAGTCCCAGATGAGATCACGGACATGACAAGGAGTCTCGAAATGGTCGAGACATAAAGATTCATATATTGGAAGGCTATATTCGGACATCGGAAAGGTTCTGAGTAATTCGGGTATTTTTCGTAGTACCGGGGAGTTACGGGAATTCACTGGGAGAAGTAGTGGGCCTTATTGGGCCATATGGGAAAAGAGGAGGCAGGCCAAGTGGAGGTGGAGCCCTCCCATGGATCCTAATGGGACTAGGGTAAAGGGGGAAGCGCCTCCCTTGCCCTTTCCTACTCCATCTCTCTTTCCATCTTTCCTTCTCTCCTACTCCGAAAAGGGAAAGAGATTCCTACTTGGACTTGGAGGTCCTAGTAGGACTCCATACTCTTGGCGCACCCCTAGGGGGCTGGCCTCTCTCCCTCCCTCCTTTATATACAGGGGCAGGGGGCACCCTAGGAGACACAATTTTTTCTTAACCATGTGCGGTGCCCCCTCCACAGTAACACACCTCAATCATACCATCGTAGTGCTTAGGCGAAGCCCTGTGCCGGTAACATCATCATCATCATCACCACGCCATTGTGTTGACGGAACTCACCCTCGTCCTCAACTGGATCAAGAGCACAAGGGACGTCATCGAGCTAAACGTGTGCTGAACGCGAAGGTGCTGTACGTTTGGTACTTGGATCTGTTGGATCATGAAGACGTTTGACTACATCAACTGTGTTACTAAACGCTTCCGCTTTCGGTCTATGAGGGTACGTGGACACACTCTCCCCTCTCGTTCCTATGCATCACATGGATAGATCTTGCGTGATCATAGGAAAATTTTGAAATACTACATTCCCCAACACTAGGAACATATATCCACTTGGATATGGGTAGCATGAGTTATTATTGTTGACATCACCCTTGAGGTGAATACGTTGGGAGGCAAAATTATAAGCCCCTATATTTCTAAGTGTCTAGTTGAAATGTTTTGCTCATGTGTATGCGGTGAGTGTTAGCAATTATAGAAGACTATATGATGGTTGAGTATGTGGAGCTCTTACTTAGACTCTGTTGAATAAGTTGAATTGCAATTGCTTGGTGACTGAGAACATAGGTTGTTGAGTTTCAAGAGAATTCATTGTTTGAACCTTAACATGTGAATTGGTTGCTATCATGAGAAGTTTTATAAGAAAAAAATTTGTTGTTATGATGCTAGGAAAAGTGACTGAAATTGTCATTGATCAAATTTGTGCACTTTGCTAGCATTCACACTTCATAAATTATTTCTTTTATCATTTACCTACTCGAGGACGAGTAGGAATTAAGCTTGGGGATGCTGATACGTCTCTAATGTATCTATAATTTATGAAGTATTCATGCCATGTTTACAATAATTTTATATGGTTTTGGTATGATTTGCATGGAACTAACCCAGACTAACATTGTTTTCAGCAGAACTACTGTGGTGTTGTTTTTTGTGCAGAAATGAAAGTTCTCCAAACACCGCGAAACTTATTGTGGATTTTTTTATGGACCAGAAGAGAACCATTGGGCCAAAGCAGCACCTGGGGGTGCCCCAAGGGGGCATAACCCACCAAGGCACGCTTGGGCCCCCAGGCATGCCCTGGTGGGTTGTGCCCACCTCAGTGGCCTGCCCCACCCCTTCTTCACCCTATAAATTCCCAAATATTACGAAAACCCTTGGGCAGACCCTAGATCGGAAGTTCTGCCTCCACAAGCCTCCATAGCTGCCGAAAACCAATCGGGAGCCCATTCTGGCACCCTGCCGGAGGGGGAGATCATCACCGATGTCCATCTTCATCATCTCGGCGGCCACCATCATAAGGAGGGAGTAGTCCACCCTCGAGGCTGAGGGTTTGTACTAGTAGCTATGTGTTTAATCTCTCTCGCACGCGATCTTGAGATGTCACGATCTTGATGTATCATGGGCTTTGTTAACATAAATGGATCATATGATGTTTCTCCCCTCTCTACTCTTGTTGTGATGAACTGAGTCTTCACCTTTTTAAGTTTTGTCTTGTCGGATTGAATGTTCAGATCTGAGAACACATGATATATGTCTTGCATATGTATACCCGTGGTGATAATGGGGTATTATTTTGATTCACTTGATATATGTTATGGCACTCAACTTGTGGATTCCCGAGGTGACTTTGGGTAATCTATGTGTAGGCATTGATGCATGTTTTTATTATCTTTTGTCCAAAAGAAACTTTGGGGTCTCCTTGTAGTTCTTTGTGTGGATTGAGTATTATGAATCTGAAATTGTTTGATACATATCGTATAATTAACTCATGGGTACTCGCGGTGACATTGGGGTATCTAGGTGACATTAGAGTTGGTTGATGTGCATCATATGGTGTTATTTTACGAACTCTTGATTAGATCGATCGGAAAGAATAGCGTGCTATTATTTTAGTACAAAATCTAGGATAGGTTGGTCGGAAAGAATTGCTTTGAGGTGGTTTCGTACCCTACAAACAATTTCTATCTTTTGTTCTCCGCTAATAGGAACTTGGGAGTGATTCTTTATTGCACTTTGAGGGATAATCATATGATCCAACTGTGTTAGCATTCTTGAGAGATGGCACTAGTAAAAGTATGCACCCTAGGCCTCATTTTCCATCATTGCAATACCATTTGTGGTCCGTTTTATCATTTACGACCTTGTTGATTTTTATTGTTCGCAGTACAAAAATTCATATCTATTATCCATAGTACACTTTTATCACCATCTCTTCGTCGAACTAGTGCACCTATACAATTTGCTATTGTATTTGGTGTGTTGGGGACACAAGAGATTTCTTGTATTTGATTGCAGGGTTGCTTGACAGAGACTATCTTAATCCTACGCCTCCCACGGATTGATAAACCTTAGGTCATCCACTTGACGGAAAATTGCTATTGTCCTACAAAACTCTACGCTTGGAGGACAACACGTGTGTACAAGAATAAAGTTGCATAGTAGACATCACACAAGCGCGCTTCCAAAGGCAGTTTTAGCTCAAAATTGCCGTTGTCCACCTCCGTGACCACTAATCTAGTAGTGAGGATCTGGTTTGGGCGTCGACATCTCCTCTTTAGTTTCAGTTCTATGGCTTTGCCAGTCTTGGTGTTGATCTGGGTCTCAACGCCAGTCTTGGCGCCGGTCTCGATGTCGGTCTCGGATGTGATAGGTGGGCCCAGCAACAACAACCATTGATCGTCGGCAAGGTTCAAAAGTCCGTCTACCGCCAGGTAGACGTTGTCGCAATCACCAGAACCCTGTCCTTCATCGTTGCTAGCCATGTTTCCTACGATCAAATCTAGTAAATTAATTCTAGACCTAATAAAATGAATAATGACATAAAAAAGGCCTATGTTTTGTAGGAATGTTGATTCCTTCCCGGTGCGGCAAATCCCAGGCACTTGATATGTCCTAATTTGTAGCACAAGTCATCCTGAAATTCACAGAAAATTTCGGCATGAACTTTGCTAAAAAGTGGACAAATTGAGCACCTGAAATTTGCCGGAATGGAAATGAATCAACATTCCTGCAAAACATAGGCCACTCAGCTTCATTCCCTGGAAACAACAAAAGGCCACTTGAGCACAATCGAACCACTTCAATGTTGCATATATAACAGGACCACTTAAGAACATGTACATGAGCAACTACAACAGTAGATAAACATGAGCAAACACAATTGAGGAATTTTCATATATCATGACCACTTCAATGTTTCAAACTTCAAGAAAATCTACACAAATTTCAAATTATGAACCCTAGAACTCAATTCAATTTATGTCCTAAATCTCTATCATAATAAAAAATCAGTAAAAATTAAGAACCTAGTACACTTGCAGCACTGATAGAAATTTATTTTTTATACTGAATTTTTTCTCTAAAATAAACCCTGCTGCCCTAATTAACATCTAGTTAAACCCTACTGCCCTAGTACTTAAGCATCTACAAGTACTAACTAATTAGATGAGCCCTAGCTAGCTACTTAAGCATCTACAACTACTTAAGCACCCATTGATGAATCCTAGGAATTATATAACTACTTAAGCATACATTGGGTACAGAACAACTATATAAGTACTCAAGCAACTATATATACAACCCTATAATATATTTAGTTAACTACTTAAGCATATACAAGTTTTTCCTAAAAATAATATTTAGTTAAGTACTTAAGCATATACAAATTTGTCCTAAAAATTCAGTTAGCTACTAATTTCATTCATTTAGGTCATTCATTTAACATCACCTAATTAATCTAGTAAAATCCTACTTCCCTAACTAAAAAACATCTAATTAACATCTACTAGTACCACTACTGCCCTAACCTAATTAACCTAAGTTAATTCGTAGGGTCCTGTTATATGTTGCTGCTCTACTGCCCTAACCTAATTAACATAAGTTAATCTAATCAACATCTACTAGTACCAGTACTGCTATTCCTAGGGTTCATAACTAAACTCACCTAAGATAATTAACCTAGAGAGGAGGGGTGAGGCTTACAGAGAGGAGGGCATTGAGGAGGCTCGTGGGAACGGTTGCGGGGAGGCAGGGCATCGAGGGAGGCAGGGCGGCGAGGAGCGGACGAGGGTTGCTCCGGGGGCACGCGGCTTCGGTGGCGGTGATGGCGACGGAGGCAGGGCGACGAGGGAGCAAGGCGGCGAGGAGCAGATGAGGGTGGCTCCGGGGGCATGCGGCTCGGGCGCAGGGCGATCGACGGAGGCTCGGGGGTACGGTTGCGGGGAGGCAGGGGCGACGGATGATGGGGGAGAAGGGGAGGGGGAGGACTTAGCAAAATTTTGAGCCCACACATGGTTAAGTCAAACTAGCAGTAGCGCTGGTAAGGAAAATGCGCTATAGATAAGTTAGCTATAGCGCTTTTCACTAAAATGTGCTACTTCTACAGGAAGTAGCTATTTATTTTCCTTTTTCTTTTCCTTTTATCTAAGAAACTTAGCTATAGCACGTGAACAGAAAAGCGATATTGCTAAAGTAGCTATAGCGCTTTGTGAGAACAAGCTACTGCTATGCCTTTCTCCTCTATTTTTCTTTTTCTTTTTTCGATTTCTCCTTTTTCTATTTCTTTCATTTTTATTTATTTTTGGATTTATTTTTTTACTTATTTTCTTTTTCCTAGCTGTAGCGCTCTATCATAGAAACACGCTGCTACAACAAACTTAGCAACAACGTGTTTCACACAGGCTCGCTACTACTATTCCTAGCCTACCGACAATAGTGTGGGAATTATAGTAGTACCGCTTTTCTACGCCGACGCGCTACTGCTACAACTATAGTTGTAGTGTGCTTTTGTGACAATCGCTACTACTAAGTAGCAGTAGCGCCTAGTTTTGACCAACGCTACTGCTATACCTCTGTGTATAAGGTTTTCCCTAGTAGTGCTAGTGTATGATACTACCTCCCTAATGCATAGTATCATGTAGTACTTTATTTATTTCCATGCATGACACATGTTAGCATAGCATTTATTATGATGCGATATCATGATATGATACTCACACTCTATTTCTTCATTTAATTCTATGACACCTCATCAAAATTATCTAGTTGGCATGCATGATACTAGCTATGATACTACCATTATGACCAACCTAAGCAAAAGTGCCATGTAAGCGTGCTATGAGCCCATTATTGTAGAGTACTTGGTCTTAGCACCTGTGTACCATGGACAGGGTCAGAGGAGACTCACCTTGGTCGTAGCGCCGCAGTAACAATGATAATGGCAAGTCAAATCACAGGGCGCCACTTGTCCAGTAGTAACGAGTCATCAAATCACACAGCCGTACGTTTGCAGCAGTCTACTCCCTCATCTTCTCGCCTCTCTGTCGAACCGACTAGGAGAAACTGCCCCGTCCCACCCTCAACTTTTAAATATAATTTTGTATCCATGGATTGCGCCATGGAGCAAAGCCTGAAGAAAACCACGGTGCACATGTATACAACACACCCGTCGTGTTTGCGTCGCACCCTAGATGGTTGGTCGGTCTGGCATGCCGCTCACCGAATGGAACGCGCGTTGCATTTGCACACACATGTGGGACTTCAGTTGAGAACCGGCCATAGGCACACCCCCCCCCCCCCCCCCCCCGTCCCCGCAAGTCGGTTGAGTTAATAGAAGAGAGAGACGAGTGATAGTACTGGAGCAATGCTGTACACACGTCGGTGCCTGGACGAAACCTGCACAAGATGGGAGATCAATTTGTGCGGGCTGTGTTGGACAGGGCTGTAGTTCTAATGAGAAATCTACAAAAAAAAAGGTTTCTTGTCATCTCGCAATAATAGTTGTCATGTTCTTCGGATCACTGCGAGGGTTAAACAGCGACAGCTGTGTTCCTCCAAGGTGCTGGTCATTGGGGGCACATGCACTCGGCTGCAATCTAGGTCAAGCCAGCTATGTTAATTAGGACATCTATCGATTGACCCCTTTTCTATGAGTTTGTCTTTACTTTGAGCATTGATCCTCGTCTAGTTTGTCCGTTGGGATTCATGTTGTCTTCATGGGGCAGTGAGGTTATGGTTTCTTGTCATGTGGCATTTTTTTCATGTTATATGTTAATCCGGTGCTTCAGATCAAAATGGCTACAACTATGCCTCCGGGGCACGTGCATGAAGACTTCTCGACAGTCATTGACAAGGTTAAGTCGGCTCTAGTAGAAAAAAGAAAACTACTACACACTATAGGCAGGAACCTCTGCGCTTGCTTGATAGTGTTGCTCTCTTCACGCTCTCTCATCCTCTCTAGATCTAAACATGATAGAGGTGGCCACACGCTCTCTCTGCTCACCGCTGATCACAGATCCGGGCGGATCCCCTCCGCCGGGGAAGGTGAGAAGGTGCAACGTTCACGCGGTCATCCTCGACGACGGCTCTTACCCACTATCGGCGTGTCCCGATCAGCGTGCCTTGTCGTTCTGTCCATGCAACACTGGCTATGGAGGGCCTCCGACCCCTTCTTCCTCGTTGTCATAGTGTGGGCAGATCCGGCCTCCCGCCGCCCAACTAGTGACATCCCAACGACCCTCAGGTATAACTTCCTTCGAAACCGGCCTTGCTCTACTACCCCAACTCCTCACGTTGCTACATTTGTATCTTTTACTATTTCTCAGGCCCCCTTGTATATAGGATCGATCGACTATTCGAAAGCCACCTAATTTTTTACTGTTAAGAGGTAAAACTACTTCATGTAGTCGAATCTAGTAGTACTACTTCATGTAGTCGAATCTAGTACTACTTGGTTCCAACAGGGAAGAAAGGGGGTGGGGGTGGGGGAGATTTGTTACCTAAATCTAGGACTTGGTCAAAAGAGAAAATAATGGGGGTGAAAAGTAGCAGAGACTGGCTATCCAACTGGTCTCTTGGTCTAATAGAGAAATAAAAGGAAACGCGGTACAAACTCGATATAAACCGATCTATTGGTTGAAAATGGAAAGAAAGTGGGGACTGGGGGACAAGGCAACAGAGTATGTCCAGCACTAGATTTGCTAGCCTCACACAATATAAGGTGGCTATACCGAACAAAAATAGGACCAACCCAAATATCCTATTTGGATGTTTGTTGCCCCGAGCCCATCTTATGTAATGCCACTAGTAAAATATAGCAGTCCCACTATTGAAGTAAGGACACGTTAAGCCAATGTTGTTTTCAATGTAATGCCTCCAGTAATATGAATAAATGGCACTAATTTTCATGTCCTGCTAAATATCCCATTAAGATAAGTTGCTTCTTTTCGTTAGAAATGCAACTTTCCTGGTCCGCCTACTCTCCCATGCCCAAATACCGCCTACTCTCCCGTGCCCAAATACCAACTCTTTAGCAGCTGTTAATGTAATGTTGTTGGTAAAATGAAGCAATGACACCATTAAAATAATGTTGTATTTAACGGTTGTCATAGTTAATCCTAATGCCCACACTAATATCTAGCAATGCTGCTGCTTTAGAAATTGCTACAATCCTTGTAGGATCGCCATTCAGATAAGGAACATGCTTCTTTTCATTTGATGTATGTTTCATCACTTGTTAGTCACCCTCCTTTCCACCTTTTTGTGCAAATAAAGATATACATTTCACGCTTGATCTTAGTTGATCTGCACAAAATGATATCCAAATTATAGTTGAACATTCCACGAGCTTCACGACCAACCTTGATGTTGCTCAATTTTATTGCAACTAATGAAGAAGAAGCTGCTAGCTCATGGGACCAAGTACTTGCTAACTACATGATGCAAACATTGCTTCATTTTAGGTGAACGGCACAAAAAGGTCCCATGAATTGAATCACCCGTGTTGGTGACTGGTGTCATCCCTTCTACGATGGCGTCGACTGCAGATACGGTTCCCATCACAAGGTATATTCCTTTTTGGTTTTACCATTTGCCAAAGATCATGCATGTTGACTCTGCTCTTGTGCTACTATTTTGGCACTGCCATGATAAAGCAGTAATGTTATTATTTTGCACCTTAATCTAGTGGCACTATTAATTTGAGGCAATGTTTTGGCACCGCTAGTGCCACTAATTTTTTATATCAAAAGAGGGGGTTTCCTCCGATTTCATTAAAGAAACCCAACCATAGAGAACCATTATCCGACAACGTCTCAGTGTAAACGGGCCGTTATGCAACTACTACTAGAACGGACTAAGTACTAGCAGGAGACAAGTTCTCCACATAAGCTAGGCAGGTAGGGGGACGTAGCCCCGGCTCGACCAAGTTTGGATTACAACCCAAAAGCTACCACAGAAACATCCCAGTCTAAGCACCCCTGGCCTCCATCCTTGCAATGCACGGTACACCTCGCTTGCCACCTGCCCTACCCTAGTGCCACTGATAAAATGAAGCAATAATACAGTTAAAATAGAGCTAGTGTCCTCTCTATAATTTCATTTCCAATGTAGATAAAGAAAGTGCTTCTCTTTGTTAGTATATGTTTCATCAACTAGTCGCATTGTTACTGTTTAAGTGTTTCTGCAAACTGGGGTGCTTAATTTTAGTTGATCTGCACAAAAATAGAGATTGGAGTGTCTCAAGGCCCCTCCTTGTACTACCGATGTACATTGATGTTCATCACTGGCAGAAGGTGTATTGGGGAGAATTGGGTTGATTTTCATTATGAGGCATACCGTATAAGGCGTTGTAGGGCCCATCTCGCCCTCGTAGCATGGCATACTGTGATACTATCGCAATATTTTCCCATTAAGAAAATGAATTTTCTTCTATTTATTAGTGTATGTTTCATCAACTAGAGCCACTATAATGTAATCACGCCTTTTCATTATCTGTGCAAACAGGGTTATTCAGCTACACTTTGGTGGAACTGCACACATGTACGGATGGAACCGACATATATGTAGAGTACGAGGTGCCAAGTAAAAATTACCGACACCAACCATGCTGCATCTAAGCATTGGCATCCACCACCAGTGGGATGGGTGGCGCTCTCTGTGGATGGATCTTTCTCGGTAGCAAATCCTCTAATCAAATACTAGTAGATTATATTGGCACTTTTCTAGGGGGTACTCTCTTCTGAAAGAAGCCCCAATCAATTTTTATTTATTTGCACACATTGTCACAACTTTGTTTTTGGTCCAGAGCTATTTTAGGGTGATTGGCCTAGTACTCGAAGACTCGGAGTACTACCCAGTACTTACCAGTATGATTTTCATTAGCTGTCACACTGATTGTAAGCATGAGCAGATGGAAAATTAGGCTAGTGTGAAGCTTACCTTAAACCCTACCGCCGCCTTTGAAACGAGGCAAGCGGCAAGGGAACCATGGAGAACGGCGGGGAAGCGACGTCGCGCCATCCGTCCTCCTCTTGCGGTGGGAGAATGAATACTCTTGTGGCTCCGGTTGGCACTGTACCATCACGAACGGCACACCGTACTCGATCGATTCGTTATCCTATGGATGCTCGACCTTCGACCTATATGCCCACCACCTCCGCCTGACTTTCGCCTCGGGGTGAATATGCCTGCTCCATCACCCAGAGGAGATACTTGATGAACTTGAAGGACTGCAGCGTGACTGCCGCCGGGGAGTACATCGCCGTTGTTTCGCTCTTATGCATACATTGCCACATGGCCCTCACCGTCCTTGAAATCTCCCACTCGTTGTCAAACCAAGTAAGGATCTCCTTCAACCTGGCTAACTTCGCCTGGTCGCCGTCGGCGATCTGCCCGATTCGCTGTTGCATCCTCTCCACAGATGTCCTTCTGAGAGGTCCGATACTAGCTTTGGAAGATGGAGGAGAGATGGTGGTCTTGCAATGGAGAAGAGGGAGAGGCAAGATAGTGGTTTTGCAAAGGAGAAGATGGAGACGAGAGGGGGTGGTTTTGGAATGGAGAAGAGGGAGAGGTGAGACGGTGGTTTTGGAATGGAGAAGATGGAGAGGAGAGGGGGTGGTTTTGCAATGGAGAAGAGGGAGAGGAGCATGCGTCAATGATTTACAGGATTGGATGAGAGGTCCAACGCACTGTGACTGGATCAAAATCAAAATCAATTTATCCTTAATTAAGAAAGTGACCCCACATTAACTATTCTCCCTTGTATTCTAGGTCATATTTGACCATGATTTTAACAAATAAAATATATGTTATATGTTGCAAAAATAATATAATTTGAAAGTATCAGATATGAACCAAATGATACAATTTTTGATGACATACATTCACATTTTGCTTGTCAAATACAGTACGTGGTCAAACTTTGACCCAAAATACGCAAAACGAAAAAAATACTTCCAAGACCAGCGCCGCTCCTCTCCTCTTCCATTTCAAAACGACCACCACTCCTCTCCTGTTCCAATCCAAAACGAGCGCCACGCCTCTCCTCTTCCATTTCAAAACCACCGCCGCTCCACTCCCGTTACAATTCAAAACCAGCGCTGCTCCTCTCCTCTTCCATTTCAAAAACACCACCGCTCCTCTCCCATTCTAATCCAAAACTAGTGCCGCTCCTCTCCTCTTCCATTCAAAAACCACCGCCGGCGAGTGAAGGTGATGTGGAGAAGTAGATCGATGGAGTACAACCGATATGTGTGGATCGCAGGCGGCGACCCTGTGAAGCTAGCTAGGATGTTGGAGATATGGTCTTGGTTTGACAACATGGAGCAATTAGCAACGACGTTGACAGTGATGGCCAAATATCTGGAAAAGAGCAAAAAGGCGGCGCTACTCTCGGAGGGAGTCACGCAGGAGTACATAGAGCTGCTCCTCTGGGCCATGGAGCAAATAGATTCACCGGACCCGATCGTGAGGCTGTAGTGGTGGGAGTATCAATCCAAGATGGGGCATCCACCCGAGATTGAAGGATAGAGCATCAACACGGTGCCGTTTGTGAGGGTTCCGTGGCAAAGCAAGTCGGTGGAGTCTTCATCGACGGAACCCAACTGCAAGAGGAGAAAAACAGTTGGCGCAACGACGCTTCCCCGTCATCCTCTCCCTCGTCGTTCACCTCGTCCCACGGGGCAACTGTCTATCGCCGAGGAATAGGAGGGGACCCCCCCCCCCACACACCCCCCCAAATAGTCTGAGGAGGAGCTTAGGGTTGTCAATATTTGTAGGTTGTGAATTGTGTTTTGTGTTGTGTATTTTCAGAGTAATTTCAGATATGAATGTCTTTTGAATTTCAGATTTGCATTGAGCATATGAAGTATTTTATGAATTCTAGAGATATATTTTTAGCACTTTAAAAAATATAGTTTCATATAAAAGTGCAGACCATGTGATTCTCAGAGAAGAAACTGCAAGTTTCAATTTCAGATAAGAAACTGCAAGTTTCAAAGGCAGAGCGTTTATATTAACACGCCCTTTTCAAATAGGGATAATATCATGTTGGAAGTTTTATTCATGGTCGAAAATGAAACTACCAGTCAGTTAACATCATGTTGATCAACATTCATGCATAGCACATCTTCATATGATGCATAGTAAAAAAGATATGTTGTTTTCAAAATGCCCACACAATGTTAAGTGTGCGAAAGATAGAGAGACTGAGGGACGAAGTTTTGGCAAGTGTTGGAGGTGGTGTGCGTAGATGACAATGGGCACTCACATGTCAGAGGCAGAGGCAAAAATTTGTGGATATTTTCATTACACTAGGTGGAATCAAACCCGGGTGGAGCAGCGGTTGGGGAGTGGAACTTGGCCACTAGGCTACTCCAGTACTTTCGCTAGAAATTAGGCACAACATCTACCACTACTGTAGCACGTCTTCCCCGGCTCCGGTGCGTTCTCGTCCAGGGCCTGGACGTCATCCTACGCCTTTGTGCGCTCGCCGCGGAGCCGTTGTCTGTCATTGTGGACATGCTCAACAACCGAGAGGAATCTGGAGAGCATTGTACGTGGAGAGGCGGACAGTCGGGACCCGCCAGGTCCATGACCGTACGCAAGCAAGTGCCTCATTAAAAAATATACTTCCTCCTAATGCTATACATGTATCATTTATTATCAGTGGGCCAACAATTATCAGCTGGGTTGTCGATTGCCCAGTCTAGACTTTCTTTTTTAACATATGCAACCCACTACATGCCGGTTTGCCCAACCTTCTAACTATATTATTGTTATTATCATCATATATTTAACAAATACTTACATATATAATTAAAAATCTCACATATTACAAACTTATAAAAATAAATGTTTAACGATAAAATCCTATTATTTTTTTACATTAAGGTCAACGAAAATCCAGGTGATTGTGTACAAAAGCTTGGTAAGATTTAAGGACCAACGTAAATAAAGCACTTATTATTTAAATATATTTATAACAAAATGCTTAGCTCCTGTTTATTTTTTGATAACATTGCTGCGCCCAACCCAACATTATAATTAGAACCAGCCCAACAAAATCATGTATTTTGAGGAAGTGCAAATGGGCTGTAATTTTTTAGGAAAAAACAAATGGGCCGTATGGACCCTATATTATTTGTTCATCCAGCCCATCAAATTCGTGTTTTTTGAGAAATTGCAAATAGGATGTAGTTTTTTAGAAAAAATAAATGGGTCGCATGGACGCTACATTATTTGTTCACCCAGCCCAGCAAATGGACTGTAAATTCTAAAAAAAATGGGTTGAATATGTGCGACATTTTTGGAGACTGAAATGTGGGCCAATAGGTCGAAGCCAACGTAAAGTGTTGTCAACTTAGTCAACAAATGATTCTGACATCAATAGCCATTGGATTTACACCCAACGGCCGACATTCATCTTCAATCTCTAGTCTTCTTCCTCCAGCGCCGCCAGGACCACCTGCTCCCGCCTCCGGCTGCTAGCAGCTCTGCTTAGCATGCTTCACTACGAAGCGCTACCCCACCGCCGGCCAAGCCATCCCTCCACCCATCCATACCTCCTGTTATTCTCCGCCGACTGTAGAACCATGCCGCACCAGAACCAATTAACCCTCGTACACCTATCCATCTGTAAATCCACTATCGTGTCTTCCCATCACCGGCTCATTGCCGTCCGAGGCCTCACCATCATCCACCGCCTTGGTGCGGTCGGTGCAGCGTGGTCGACATGATCAACAAACGAGAGTCATCGGAAGAGGATTGTACGTGGAGAGGCTGACAGCTGGGTCCACGGCCGCCGCAAGGAAGTGCCTCCTTATTACACGCAAAATAAAGATTCATCCACCTAACACCGGGGACCCACCAGAAGGGCCTCTGTATTTTGCAAAAAAAGTTTGCCCCCTGACAGCTGGGACCCACCAGTTATATCTTCGCATGCAAGGAAGTGCGTCCATATTACAGGCAAAAAATTGATTCTTCCACCTGACAGCTGGACTCATCAGATATATCTTCGTATGCAAGGAAGTGCCTCCTTATCTTCCCTGACAGCTGGGACCCATCCGGTCGAAGCGTATGTAGCATTGTCTGTCTGGTCGCGACCGTATAACGGATGTGTCTTTTTTTTGTAGTGTAGCAATCATGCATAAAAGAGTTCAGAGAAGACTCAAATAATATTCAGGAATAATCTGATCATAAACCCATAATTCATCGGATCCCAACAAACACACCGCAAAAAAGGATTACATCAAATAGATCTCCAAGAACATTGTATTGAAGATCAAAAAGAGAGAGAAGAAGCCATCTAGCTACTAGCTATGGACCCATAGGTCTATGATAAACTATTCACACATCATCGGAAGGGCAGCAAGGTTGATGTAGAGGCCCTCCGTGATTGATCCCCCCTCCGGGAGAGTACCGAAAAAGGTCTCCAGATGGGATCTCCGAAGAATATAAACTTGCGGTAGTGGAAAAAGTATTTTGGGCGGCTCTGTGATGTACTGGGAATATTTGGGAATTTATAGTAGTGGAATTAGGCCAAGAGATGCCACGAGGGGCCCACAAAGCCTGGGGGCGTGCCCCCCGGGGGCATGTCTGGTTCGTTTGTAGGACGATTTTTTTGTTTTCTACTATGTTTCCTAACAGTTTTCACCCAGCTAACACTATTCACATCCAAAAGCTAGTAGGGCAGATTGTCGCACAACCATCAACCACCGATAGCCAGCCATCACGCCACCCTCACAACCATGGTAGTCAGCCAAAATCCAAGCCACATGCTCTACCCATAAGCACCATGGCTCCCACCTCCAGGGTCGCCGCCTCGGCATCCTCACCATCCCACCACCCTCGCCATGACCACCGACACCATTGACTGGCAAAGAAGCAAAAGAGTGCTCCTTCAGCCCCAGAATGCGCCCTTTGGCAGGACTGGAGCCCAGCTGGCTGGATCTAGGCAGAGGGAAGTCAATGGTGGCCATCAGCCACCCAAACCAGGGACTGGGGCTGCCATTGCGCTCGATCTGCCACCTCCACATCATGGTATTGGCAAGGCCTAGAGGCTCGTGCCTCCCACCTTGGAGTCCCCCTGCCACTCCAGCCCGCCATGCGCACCCCAAGCGACAAGGAGTCGATCCACACCGCCGGATACACCACCAACCATAGCAAAGCCCAAAGGAGAAGAATGGGGAGAGACCAGACCCCCGCCGCTGCACTGCCGCCTCCACTAACCAAGACGACCATGGCAGAGGCCATCGGCTGCCACGCCCAGCCCTGCCACTTCACGTCTACACGCACGCGCGCCGGGGCGCCACCAGCCACCATGGACCGCTGCCTGCACTAGATCCGTGCCACATGCCCACATAGTCACCGTGCCACCATCAACCTTCCCTGCTACCACACTACCACCAGCACGTACATGAGTCGCCAGGACGCAGGATAGTCACCATGCCACCAAGCCTTGCGCGAACTCGGTGCCCTGCCCGAGCCATGGAGAACTGGGTGCACTATCATTAACTCTTTTTCTTCTTCTTCTTAGGCAAATTGGGTGCACTATCATTAACTCTTTGAGAATCTTCTTCAATTCTGTTAGGATGACCCTCGGGATAAAAAGGTTCCTGAGTCCTTCTAGCACCTCGAGTCATTACTCTAACAACATGATCATTAGTTTTACTGGGCATTTCCTTCATCAAATCATTTTGTGATTTAGAAACTCGTTCCAGTTGAGTGTGAACCATAGAGTAATATTTACATAAACCTTTAATATCATTAGAAATTCTAACAAGTACATCACTCGAGCGTTCGATCATAATAGAACCACATTTCAATTTATCACTTCTTTCGCATATTGGAATTTTCTTGTTTAACAATGAAGTTATCAAATTCATCTAGGTACTAAGTTGGAGATTTGCTATAAGGAATGTCTCCCTAATCAAACCTATAAAGAGAATTTACCTCTACTACCTGTGTCGGGATATCACGTCCATGTATTTCTTCAATAGGTGGTAGATTCTTAACATCTTCACATTTAATACCTTTCTCTTTCATAGATTTCTTCGCTTCTTGCATATCTTCTGGTCTGAGGAATAAAATACCTCTTTTCTTCGGAGTTGGCTTGGGTGGTGGTTCGGGAAGTGTGGAATCATTGATATTTTCCAATAATTCATTCAATAATTCCTGAGCTTGTTCAACCATTCTTTCTCTAAAAACACAGCCAACACAACTATCTTGGTAGTCCCTAGAAGCATTGGTTAGTCATTTATAAAAGATATCAAGTATTTCATTTTTCTAAATAATTGGAGAAGCCCCCTCCCCCCCCCCCAGCTTGAGGGAGAGGCTCTTCCTCAAGTTGCAAAAAGTTACAAATTTCCTGTAAGGCAGCTTGTTTCTCATGAGCAGAAAAATATATTTTAGTGAAGTAGTAAATCATATCCTGGGGACTACGCACACAACCATGAGCAAGTTCATTAAACCATACTTTAGCATCACCCTTTAATGAGAAAGGAAACAATTGAATATTTTCCACTTGATCAAATAGGGTGGAAATTTCATTTAGTTTAGTAAGATGTGCCACAACAATTTCAGATTCATAGCCATGAAAATGATCAGATTCTACCAAGCAATAAGTTCAGTATCAACATATTATTCACAATCCTTATACGTAACAAATATAGGAGAAGTTGCAAACTTAGGATTATATTTCATCATCTGGTTCATAGCTTTTTCTTTTAGCCTATCTATTAAATCCTTAAGATCCTCCCTATTTTCACAAGCAAATAGTTCTTTAGCGGTCTCCTCATCAAGAGTTTAACATTCATGCGCATCGAACATTTTAGTTCTAGTAGGTGTGCTAGGTGTAATAGGTGATTCATAGTTTTCATCAATTTCAGTTTCTTTAGCTTTAGCAATATGAGCATCAAGTAATTCACCAAGTGGCAAAGATTCATTAAGCAAAGTAGAAGCATGATCATGAGTATCATCAATAGCACAACAATGTCTATTATTTGCGAAATATCAGATTGAATAACAGGTGGTTGTGTTGCAAGTTGACTTAGACCAGAAGGTGAATCAAGTGTAGATGAGTTGGCAGTTCCTTACATCCCCTCGCCTTAGAGGGCATGATCTTGGTCTTAGAGTCTCTCAAAGTCTTCGTAGTGAATATAAATTGCAGTAGATATTTAACTCCCAAGTGAACTTAATAAATAGAGCTATGCTCCTCGACAACGATGCGAGAAAAATGTCTTGATGACCCACAAGTATAGGAGATCTCAACATTCTTCGAGGGTAGTATTTCACCCAATTATTAATTCGACACAAGGGAAACCAAAGAATATTTATGAGCCTTAGCAGTTGAGTTGTCAATTCAACCACACCTGAGAGGTTGTTCATGTGCAACAAAATACTAGTAGCATAGTAGTATGATAGTTTTGATAGCAGTGGTAACAATGACAATAGTAGTAGCAGCAGTTTCTTAGCAGTTGGAACAGTAGCAATAGTAGTAGTAACTTAGTAAAGACAATATGACCAAAGCATAGGCATGGAGTAGCAATGGATATTTGGATGAAATTCATCATGTAACAATCACAGCCTAAGCGATACACAATAACACCAATTCATCAATCATATGTAGGCCGTATATAGTCATACGTGCTTATAATAAGAACTTGTATAACATCTTTTATCCTACCCTCCCATGGCTACGAGTTCCTAATGTAAATCTAAGGGTAATTAAGTCGCTCCTTAAAGTAGAGAACCAGAACAACGCATTAACACTTAGTGAATGCATGAACTCCTCAAGTTACAGTCAACCCCGGAGAGTATCCCTGTTATTGTTATCTTGGGGGTCTACAGATCAGAACAATAACAGATGCATATAACTTGCAAATAGGATGAAGAACTCAAATATATTCATGAAAACATAATAGGTTCAGATATGAAATCATGGCACTCGGAACCTAGTGACAAGCATTAAACATAGCAAAATCAATCTCAGAACATAGTGGATACTAGAAATCAAGCCATAACAAATTGACTCGATTACAGATCAATCTCATCCATCTCCATCTACCCCCAGTATGCTACGATGAAATTACTCACTCCCAGTAGTGAGCATCATGAGGTTCTTGATGAAGAAGGGTTGTTGATGACGACGTCGACGAATTGCCCCCTCCGGAGCCCCGAACAAACTCCAGATCAGGCCTCCCGGTGAAGGAGCATGAGGTGGCGGCGGCTCCGTATCGTAAAACGTGATGAAACTTCTTCTCTTATTTTTTCTCGGGAGGACGAGAATTAGGTCAGAGGGCCGCATGTGGGCCCCACAAGGCAGTAGGGTGCGCCTTCGGGGTAGGCGGGCCCCTGCCTTGTGGGCAGCTGGCGGCCCCCTCTGCCAGGTGTTTGCTCTAGTATTTTTTTATATATTCAATAAAATATCTCTGCCAAATTTTGTCCAGTTCCGAGAACTTTTATTTCTGCACAAAAAACAACACCAATATTGTTCTGCTGTAAACAACGTTAGTCCTGGTTAGTTCCATTCAAAACTAAAATTAGAGTTCAAAACAAGCGCATAAGTGTTTAAAAAAGTAGATGCGTTGGAGAAGTATGACCAGCCGCCCCGCCCCGGCCTTTCGCGCACGAGGGGGAGAGATGCCCCGCCGCCAGCCACCGCGAGGGGCTTTGCCCCGGCAACTCCTGTCGGCGATGGGGGAGAGAGGGAGAGGCGGTGTCGCCACCTGTGTCGCCCGCGGGGAGACGACCGAGGGGGGGAGGGGGCTAAGGTTGCCAGACTTGTCTCCCGCGCTACAAATTTTTAAACATGGCAAAATCGAAAGTTCGTAGTGGCAAATTACGTGTCGCGAGCCTATCAATTCTCTTCAGCAAGTATGACAAATCCTGACATATTCAGGTTTTTTACAGGAGATGTTCAGTTTTTTTGCCAGGATTTGCCATGCTTACACAATGAAATTGCCATGCACACAACAAGTAATTTGCCATGAGAAATGCTCCCTCTGTCTCAAATTATAAGAAGTTTTTAACACTACACTAGTGTCAAAAACGTTCTTATATTATGGAACGGAGGGAGTATTTGATTTGTCATCCTTAAAAATCTGGCATCAGATTTTTAGCATTTTCGTAACCAAATGGGAGGGCTTCCGCCTTTCCACGTAAAAAAATACGAGTAATTTCAGTGGCACCCGGTTTCGACGGGCGGTTGGGCTTCCCAAGAGGAACAAGGAGAAGAGCACTTCGTTCTCCGCGGAGGCCACCCACACCCGCACCACACCCACTGGAGGAGGCAGACGGCGCCCCGTCAATTTGGTCGGGTCACGGCAGCAACCCTAGCTGACGCCGCGGTGAGAGCGAGCCGAGCCCCCACCCCCACCCCCTACAGCAAGCAGGAGCTCGGGCCCGAGAGGAGCCACCGCACCACACCACGCCACGCCACCAGAAAATTCCCTCCCCCTTCCCCTCTCCCTCCCCCTCCCCCTCCCCACGCGGTGCTGCTCCCCCCAAAATTCCCCACCCCTCCGCCCCGCCGTCCCACCCCCGCCCCCGCGGCCACCGCCATGCGCATCCGGCGCTACGCCGCGCGCCTGCTCGCCAACTCGGCCCCCGCTGCCGCCTCCGCGGCCCCGCCCCAGCCCGCGCCCTGGCTCCACGCCGCCGCCGACGACTGCGCCATCTGCGAGCTCACCCGCGGCTCCGACCCGCAGGTACCTACTCCCCCCCTCACTCTCCCCCATCCGCATTACATCGCCCCGGCCTATGGGGAAAGTGGCGATTTTGACTCGGCTGGAACGGGGGTCCTCACGGTCGGTTGTGTGTTCGTGGAATCGTAGGTTGCTCCGGACGGGATTAAGCACAAGGGGCACATTGCCGGCCTGGAGCCGGAGGGCGAGCTGCTCAAGGGCGACGAGGACCACCGCGCCCGCCTACCTCAGCGACCTCATGTCCTTGAAGGTGCGTGCGTTCTACGCTGCCACACCCTACTACTTTTTTTTGTCACTTCAGCACTTAAAAACGTGTAGGTTGCTTCTATTCTCGAAACAAGAGTACTTGGCTTTTTATTCAAAAAAATTGATTGGCTTGCTACTAATGTTTGAAATATTTGTTCTTTTGGTGTTTGACAAATGATTCCAGCTCAAGAATGTGAGGTAGGCCATGAGCACTCTGTGATTAAAGGTTCTGTGAGGCCGGAAGCTATGGAGGAGACTACTCTTGTCAGCGAAGCTGCTACTGAGCCGGTAGTCATGGAAGGAGCCCATGTTGTTGATGAAGCTACTGCTGAGCAGGAGGTTGGAGTGGCAACTCCTCTTGTGAGTGGATCGATCACTGAGACAGAAGTTATGAGTGGAGTTTCTCTCGCTAATGAAGCTGTTGGGGGGCGAGAAGTTTCAGTGGGAGTTTCTCTTGTGAGTGGATCGATCGCCGGGCCAGAAGTTATAAGTGGAGCTTCTCTCGCCGACGAAGCTGTTGCTGAGACAGAAGTTTCAGGGGGACTTTGTCTTGTGAGTGAAGCTGCAACTGAGGCAGCAGATGTAGCCACCTCATCGGGAATTACAACCGGGGCTCCCCTTGACAACAAAGGCGTTGCAGATCCAGATACTGAAATGGGAGCTCCTACCATCCATTTATCTGCTTATGAAGCTGCAACTGAGGCAGCAGATGTAGCCATGGCGTTGGAAGTTACAACTGGAGCTCCCCTTGACAACAAAGGTGTCGCAGAGCAAGATATTGAAATGGGCGCTTCTCCTGTCGGCGAATCTGCTTCTGAAGCTGCAACTGAGGCAGCAGATTTAGTCACCACACCAGGAGCTCCCCTCGACAACCAAGGTGTTGCAGAGCCAGATATTAAGATGGGAGCTTCTCCTGTCAATGAATGTGCTGCTAAAACTGCAACTGAGGCTGCAGATGTAGTCGCCGCTCTGAGAGTGACAACTGTAGCTTCCTTTGACAACAAAGGTGTTGCACAGCCAGATATTAAAATGGAAGCTTCTCCTGCCAATGAATCTGCTGCTGAAATGGCTTTTGTACACTCAGGTTCCCTTGTTACTGAAGCTGCAACTCATCCAGGACTACCAGAAAGAGTTTCTCTTGCTAATGGAGCTGCTACTGAGCGAGAGGCTTCAGAGGCAGGTTCACTTGTGAGTGAACCTGCAGCTGAGGCAGCAGATGTAGTCACCGCGTTGGAAGTTACAACTGGAGCTCCCCTTGACAATGAAGGCACTGCAGAACCGGAAATTAAAATTGGACCTTTTGCGAATGAATCTACTGCTGAAATGGATTCAGTACTGTTAGGTTCACTTGTTACTGAAGCTACAACTCATCCTGGACTTATAGGAAGAGTTTCTCTTGTCACTGAGACAGGAGTTACAGGAGGTGCTAACCTCGACACTGAAGTTTCCATAGAACCAGAAGATACAGGTCGACCTTCTCTTTTAAATGAATCTACCAAATTGGAAATTACACGGGGAGTTTCTATTGCTACCGATGCTGCTTCAGAACCAGAAGTTACTGGCCAAGCTTGTAGTGGAGATGGTGATGCTGCTTTAAATGAGCCAGAAACTCTTGACTGCGATTTGGATAGTGCCATTGTGCGGATTGAAAATGCAGGAGAGTCTGTTGCCACCGAAGTGCAACCTTCTAGAGACGACAGGGGAGATGTTGGTTATGTGAATGCCATGAGCACTTGTCCTGTTACAGACAAGAGTCTAGCTTTTGATGAAGTAATACCACAGGATGACGCACCCGGTGTTTCATGTGCATCAGGCGTAGTTGTTAGAAGTGTTGGTAAATCAGGGAGATCTGATGTCATATGTTATGCTAGGTGCAGAGGTAAAAGAAAGCTGGATATGGAAGAAACAAAGACAGACCAACTTGAAATGGGTGATGGTGACATCTATGGTCAGTGTGAGGAAAAGGCGACATTTGACATAACTGTTCCTTGTGAGAGTGCGATGTCAACCGCTGAATCTGCAGACATTAAACTCGCCGACATAAAGAGAGGTCTTGTGGACAATTCAGCCTCAAGCAAGGGTAAAAAGAGGAAGGGACGATTTGAATGTGACATTGACTACTGCCACATGACATTCAAGAAAAGAGCCGAACTTTCTGTCCACAAGAAGAACATGTGCACGATCAAGTCATGCGGCAAACATTTTAGATCCCACAAGTATCTGAGACGCCACCAGAGCATTCACAACGAGGAGGCACCTTACAAGTGTCCGTGGGAAGGTTGCAGTATGGCTTTCAAGTGGACATGGGCTCTGGCTGATCATTTCCAAGTTCATACAGGGGAAAAGCCCTATAAATGCAGGACGCCTGGGTGTAGCAAGATATATAAGTATGTTTCGGACTTTACCCGGCATAGGATGAGGTGCAAAGCGCAGAGGTAAAATCTTGCTCAACATTGCAGAGTTAGGATAGGAGTAAAGCCCGTGCTTGCCACTGTAGATGGTTTTATTATTTGTTGGAAGTTCCTTGGGTCAATTGTTCTGAGTTCTGACAACTTACAGCGGGATTGTTGTTTCTTTATTGAAGAAAAAATGTCACAATTTTTAGTTTAGAAGCTTTAACTATGCTTTTCTCTAACATCGGTGTACATTTCCAAAAGCTGTTTGATAAGATCCGCAGTGTTTGTTTCTTACAGTGGTGCTGTCTGTTCTTCACAGGGGTGATATATCAAATCCGAGAGTTGTAAATAAGAAGTTGTTTTTATTCTGTTTCAGGATACTACTCCAATGCCTATGCATTTACAGATTTGCATGCTTGAACATTTGCTGCAAAATACAAGATGGCCTGTTTATTTTGCTTAGTTATTCACCTATACTAGAAGGGTTGGGCGCGCTTTGCTGTGCCATTGGTGTTGTTGGGTTTTTCGTATTTTTGTACTCCCTCTGTTTTAAAATTTACGGTGATTAGTTTTTTGAAAAGTCAAACCTCTTTAAGATTTGACCAAATTTGTAGAGAAATATATCGATATCCATAATATCAAATCGGTATCATTAGATTCATCATGAAATCATTTTTTCATATTTTATATAATTAGTATTGTGGGAGTCGATAATTTTGGCTCTGAACTTGGTCAAAGTTAAAGAAATTTGACTTTTGACAAAATGAATACAGCTTATATTTTGGAACTGAGGCAATATTTGGTTTGGCGAGTGGGAGAGATGATGGGAGTGTGTTTTCTTTTTTACTTATAAATGCGGTGTTTTGGTGGGCCTTTCGCGGTGTGTTTCTGTGTTATCTGCTAATCAACCCATAATTGTATGGGGAAATTTTCTCGGTTGCTGCATGTACTATATTGGTGCTATAGTATCACATGTTGGCGCTTATTTTTCTAGGTTATGAGAGGTCGTACGGGATTGATACGTTTTTATATTCCGGTTGCTGCCGTTTGATTTGAGAAATCGTTGATCTAGTCAAAATATGAACCAATTCTAAAATTGAATATCTTAATCGAACGGGAGAGCTTCAAAATTAAGGCGCATAGTAAATTAAAAGAATTGCATTAGAGAACTCTTTGAGAAATTGTTGACACAGTCAAAATCGAGTGACCCAATTTTAATTGGAGACCTCAATTGAATGTGAGGCCTTAAAAATTAGGGAGCATAGTGCTATAGAGGATTGAGCCATATAGTTATCTTCCTGGATGTCTAATATGCCATGAAGTTGTTAAATCATTAACTGCTGCAATGCTTGCACTTCCATGAAGAGCTTTGAAAATAGGTACTGTGCACGTCTATTTATCTATTTAAAGTGCTTCTTCTGTGCGTTTCTAGAAGAAAAACATTTAAAGTGCTTCTTCTGTGCGTTTCTAGAAGAAAAACGATACGTAAATCATAAAGCACTGGATGGTATCAACCAACCTGGTAATGACTGCAACAAGAATACACGCCCTTTCATATGGTAAAGCACAGCAGCACAGGAGTAGTTTCTTAGATTATTTGTTCGTTGAAATTAGAATTTGTCCTGTTCTCTGACTGGGTGTGTCCACTGTTAAGGCTTTGATACTCGCGGCACCTTTGATCCCAACCGATTTCATTCCTTGTGTTGGGAACATGTTCTAAATTTGCTTTGACACATAAACTATTTCTTTTGCCTTGCTAGCAATGTAGTAGAAATGAACATGTACTAAATCTGTTTTTTCTGCTTTACAATTATCAGTGATCTTCCTGGCTTCTACATAAAGGTAAAATTTAATTCATTTGGGAGATTTCAACTAGCTTGGAAAAGGCAAAACCATGTGCTTAAGCTTCAGCATTCCGCAGTACATAAATGCATCCTGTGATATTTTTTGTATTGATTGCCAAAGAAAAACCTAACCCCGTTTGAGCTTCTGGACCCTGTAGTGGTTACCTATATGTCACTGATGGTATTATCTACCTTCCCTGCCCAGTTCGACATTTGGTTTCTCATACAGGGAGCTGTTTCCTTTTTTGCCAAAATATACAGGGAGCTGTTAATAAGCTGCAACTGATGCGATGGAACGAGCGCCTGTTTTCTTGTTTGTTTAGTACTTAACCATAAAAGGAACTGCTTCCTATATCGAATCAAAAGGAGCGAAGTAGCATAACTGGAAAAATGGATAGACAGGGGTCCCTGACAGATGTTACCATATATTATTGCATCACAAGATAGGCAAGTATCTCTGACAGATGTGAGCATATATTCTTGCATCTCGAGATGATCTTGGACAGCTTGCATATGCATATTTACTCAAGGATCATTGATTTATGTTATAGGCTGCAGTCATGCTTGCATTAGCATCAGTTCATGCTATGTGACTGTTCTTTTTGGTTGACCCGTGGTCTCTGTGTGATGTTTCATAATAATCCAGAGCTAATTAGGGCACCGGTTCATGTCTCATGACCTATTCACTATCCACAGTAATTCAGAGCTGTAGATATAGAGGCGGTGAGAACTAACTTGTCCTTTACTCCTTTTTGTATGTTGGATTGAACACTTGACCTCAAAATAATATCACTTTGATTAACATATCATGTGATAGTTTTTTGTATTGATTGCAAAAGAGAAAACAAATGCCATTTGGGCTTCTGGGGCATGGAGTAGAGTTACCTTTATACCACTGATGATATTGACCACCTTCCCTGCCCAGCTTGATATTTGGTTTCTCATACAGGGAGTCGTTAATAAGCTGCAACTGATGAGACGGAACGATCTTGCTTATTTTCTTGTTTGTTTAAGCACGTAACTACAGGAAGAAGCTGTTTTTGTGAATATCGGCATCGGATAGAAATGAGCGAAGTAGCGTTACTGGGGAAATGGATAGGAAGGTGTCTCTGACAGGCGTTCGCATATATTCTTTGCATCTCAAGATGATCTGGTACACAAATTTTCTTTCTCCTTTTGGGGTATGATGATTTTAATAGATGAGCAACCTATATGAGAAATAGTATGTTCGTGATTTTGATTATCATGATGATCGTCAGCAGTGGCGGAGCTAGGTAGGATCCTTTGGGGGGGGCCAAACACAAATATGGGTGTTTAGCTGGCCAAAATATTTTATTTTTCCTAATCTTCCTCTCCCCCCAAAAAAATTCTTTCATGAATTTGACCAAGGCTGGGGGGGCCATGGCCCCTACAGCCTTCAACGTAGCTCCGCCACTGATCGTCAGGTACCAATGTATCTTTTGGACGCGTTTTTTTCTAAAATCGAAGTGAAAGACTTGCGTGTCATAAAGCTGTATGTTTGTTACTTTGTCAGTATTACGTGCATATATACTCAAGCTGCGCTGGGATCAGCAGTTGGGGTGATGAGTCACTCTTGTTTAGCCTGGGTACTGGCTTTATGTTATACTAGTATACATGTCCGTGCGTTGCAACGGAAGAAAAATATTTCAAATGCCCCCCATAGGTCCACGTCCATTCTTTGAAAGTGGGAACATGAGCGAAAGAGGGTGGATAGGGGATAGAAGATTGACAAGTAGAAAAATATTCCTCGCTTTACTATCATTCCTAACAAAATGAGCTATATATGACATTGTACAGTATTCTAAATAAGTGTATAGCTACAAAGAAAAATGACCATAGTAGAATGCATACATTATCTAGCCAACCATTTTGTAATGATATGTTCACAAACTTTAGTTGTATTATTACTGGCTCATGTATCATTCTCTCCCATAGAAATCATACAGCAAAGAGCTTCAGAACGCAAATGACCAACATATTCTGAATCAGTTCTCGTACATACACTCTATAATATAAATTCAGGCCATATACTTTCAGCTTCTGCGACAAAGAAATTGCAGCTAGGAGCAGAAGGCCTCCATCCTAAAGCCAAGACCACCACGATCATCTTGTCGTGGTTGCTGTGTAACCGGAAGGAGCGCACGCTGAGCAACCACAAGCTGGTGGCTGCCACGTTATCTTCAGCAGATAGTTGGCTGAGGTCGAGAGCCTTGACGGTGTCTGAGCAGAGGACGAGCGCGCACGCGCAGCATATGCAGACTCCTCAGCAAAAATGGGAAAAAAAAACTCAACTTTGTCCGCCCGGCGAAAGGTGCCAGGTTAGTTCAATATGTGCCACTTGCTGGTGTAAAAACATGGAGCAATGACGCATGTATGCCCAGGAAGCTATCTATAGCATTGTAATGGGATTAAAATTAGCTAGCTAGTATCGTATGTCTGCAATCTTGTCATCTTAATTATGCAAAGCTAGCCGAGCATAAATGGTTTGGTGTGCCTTGGGTTGTTTTCTTGTCCTAACATAACATGGAGGAGGTACCTAGGGTTCAGCATTGAGCTTTGATTTACCTCCATTATCCCTATGATACTGGTGTTTGTGATGAACTGAATAGACAATTTGTGGTGCTGGGATGATTCATGATAGATTGATAACATGAGCTTCGCAACAACTACCATCATGCATGAGCATGGGTAACATCCAAAATTTCCCAAAGCACCCATGTTTTTATGTGTACCAGTGGCAGGGGCACGCCTCCTATGCCATCATGGGCGCATAAATCTTGCCGATGTACTTTTGAACGTGCATATGCAGCCCAGATGAGCGGCAGATGTTAAAAAAGAAGGTACTCCACTTAACAGAAATACATCACTAAAGTGTTCAGGCATATAGCATAGTCGACAGAGTAAACCAGAAGGTCTATATTAACACGTAGGTCACAGTGTTACAAGGTGGATGCCAGAGCACAACCATCAATTGAAAAGAAAAGCTAACATATCTTTGCGGACTTTAACCACAATACATGTCACTGTTATTAATACTCCCAAAGCAAAATTATCACTAAGTCACATAATACCAGGAAAGTGCTAATCTGAGCTCGAGCTCAGATGTGCTCCACAAGGTATATTGTGATGTATAGTGTTAGTATTCAACCCCTTTTCCAGACCCCATGGCCCACATCTCTGCAGGTCCAAAAGCGGCTGCGTTTTCCAGGCCCATACCGGCTCTGATGTGAGCTAACGATCTGGGCCGTGGATAAACAGATTCTGTACTACCCGAAGAGCCAAACGAGACAGATGGCATGCAGACAGGTATAAATGCAGCGTAGTTCATAGGAGATGCACTTAAAATTTAAACTGTGACAGTCGAGCAACACAACACCTGAAAATAAAACACACATGACCGCTGGTGAATCATGATGACATTTGGCCCAATTTGCACACATTTTACCACCTCATACATCATAAAAATTTCAGCTCTGGTACTCACACAAAGATACATGCATGAATGAACACAGTAATTAGAATAATATTAACCAGCAAGCCTCGCGAACATCACAAGGCAGATTTTTCATTAACACATGAGCACATAATCCACCCAGCAAATCACACAACTCCAAGTACATAACTATTATTCTAGCCATCAAGCAATTGTTTCTCTAACCATTCTCTGAGAAACTAAGTACCATCAGCCAAATAACACATTAAGTCATTAACCACATCATTCCCCACTCGAATTGGTCTCAATCAAAGCGCATGCCCATGGGATGGAACCCACAGCTCCATGGTAATTAACATGCCCGAGTTGCGATTCATTTTTTTTCACCACCACTCTATCTGCTACATTTAGCTAATACGTGTCAGAGTCTATGTCCAACCTCTAAGATTGCAAACTCTAAAGAATTCTGCAAGCTACATCTATTCCAGCTACCACGACCAGTGTCATGAGGAAAACAATAGTTTGGATGTGAGACACACCGCTTACTCTAGCGTCGCCTGCCGGTTGACGGCTCCGACAACCGAGGGTTCATCCTCCCACCTACCACACATACCTGCTTCTTCGTCCCGCATCTGTGCATCAGCGCTCATGGCCGCGCCGGTTGTTGGCCAGCAGATCCAAGGTGTTGCACTTTTTTTTTGATTTTTTTTTTTAAATTTTTGGTGTTGCACTTTCACCACCTCCATAATTAAAGGAGATCTGGAGCAGGGGAAGATTAGATCGACAATAAAATCCAAATGGAGGAATGTCCGACTAGAACACCGGTAAAGATTTGAGACATCTTACCGTCTGATCTGTTGCACTACGAATTCCATCGCCGGAGATAGGGTCAGCCGCCCACTGCGCCCTCTCTCCCAATCTCTCCCACTGAATGGAAATGTCGAGCGTTTTGGGGAAGAAGCCATAGCTAACTGCAATCAATTCCCCCGTCCCCAGCATGCCGGAAAAGTGCTCATCTTGTGGTACGAATCAGGTTAGACAAATTTTCCGAGCCACGGATCAGCTCGGTCGCAGGCGACAGCCGTCCAGATCTCGGTTCCCAATGGATGGAGGAGGCAGTTATGCTGGCCCACAAAACACCATGACCGTGTACTATACTATAGCCTCCTGCACATAACCATCCACTCGTATTTGCATGTTAGACAGCCTGACACGATGTCCATTGCCACCAGTGTATCCAATCCATCTTCATTGCTACCAGGGAGATTTGCAAGCTCACCGTCATCCTTGCTTGATGTGTTCTTCTCATCGCTACAGCTGTGTTTGCCCTCAGAGGATTCTGATGGGCATACTGTCTCCACAATGTTCGAGAACCATACCCTCCGCCTCCTCTTGGATCCTCTTTTCGACTTCTTCCCTTTCCGTCTCCAAAACCGCTACATAGAACTCATGTTCGGAGCCTGGGAGGCACCACCAATGTGAGACCATCCTGCAAAGCAAGATTATATTTTACTTAATATTCAAACCGCATTCCAAAAAAAAAGTTCCAAAAAATTGTGTTTACATGTATGAACTACATTCAGTGCGACTAACCTCCGATATTTGCCTGCCAGCGATGGCAACTCTCATCGGCATGTTCTTTAACCTGAACAACTGCTTGTACAATTGTCAAAGCAGCTAAATCAGTCTCAGCATATTTTCACACTTGTGATATTGTTTTCACTTGAAAATTTTGTAACCATATGTCATGACACAACAATCTCTAACCTACTTTGTTTTTATTATCATACCTCTACGGCCACCCTCCATGGGGTTTGTTTCTCGGCCTGCATGTTTAACCTCCTGAGCAAGATTCCTGTTTGTTGACACACTGGCGATCTGAGCTTCAGTAGCTATAGAAAAACATAAATGAATTAGTTTATTCGTACCCAATACATAAGCACAATCTTTTGAATCATCCTCATTTGTCTTGAGCCACACTTACCATTTTGACTATATAGTTTTTGATACATCATTGCAACCTCGCGGTCTTCTTCTTCTTGAGGATCTTTATTTTTATCATACTTTTCTTGATACATTGTTGCGACCTCCGTATCTTTCTCCTCTTGCTCCCTCAAACTTCTGTCTGTCTCAACCAGCTTGGCGTGCTCAGGATCATCAGCCCATTCTTCCATATCAACTTCATCGTTGCTTTTCATCACCTGAGATGTCAATAACCTCTTGAAACCCATCTGCACATTCAGCGCTGGTGCGTGGGTGCTCTCTCCATCTCATCTGCAAAAGCAGATACACAAAACCAGTAAACATTTTAAAATAAAAAAATTGTGCTTCAGCACTTATGGGCCAGTAAATTATTGTAGATCAAAATGCTGTACTCACATTTTTGCTGGAATTCTTCTTAGCACAGTTCAATCAACACTTCACAACCATACACAACATGAAAATATGTTACTGAAATTCTTCATAGCACACCTCAATTTAAATTCAGTTGCCCTCACATCTTATTCCAACCTGAAAGGGACTACAAATGATTGTGGCAACCTAATTGATTCACTGCCAATCAAATTGCAGTTCAAACTACTAGCTCATGGTGAGCCTAATTGCAGTATATTAACCGTTTAATACAACAAGCTTTAACACTAACTCATACACAGCGCTGGTTGTACTGGAATTCTTCATAGCAGAGCTCAAAAGAACACTGCACGGCCACACACAGCATGAAAAATGCTACTGTACTGAAATTCTTAACACCACACCTCAATTTAAATTCAGTTCCACTCACCTCTTATTCCAACCAAGATCCTAGGGATTCATCTTTCCTGTAGAGAGCTCAGAATTCGGAGGCTGGCTTTCCCTTCTTACTGCTACCGCTTGAGACGCGCTGCACACTCGTCGTTCTCCGCTCATCACCGGTGGTCCAGACACCCCCGCAGATCCGCCCTTCGCCGGTCACACCCATCCCCTCCGGCAGTGCCGCCTCCACCACCGCTCGCCTGGTTCCTTCCGCCGGCGAACCTTCGGGCACCAGACTCTATCTGACCTCCTCAACCGGAGTGGATCTGTGGCAGAGGAAGAAACTAAACCTCAGCCGCCAGACCTCCACTCTTCAAATCTGACAAAAAGTTGGAGAAAGAAATCGCATCGGAACGACATACCTCCGGATTGCCTGCGTGAGGAACTCCATTGCGCGTCGGCGGCTTGCTTGCCCCCTCCCTCCCTCTCTCCGTCGGCGCCGCCCCTTGGCGCAAAGTGACTTTTCCGAGCCACGGATCAGACTGCACTGGACGAACCCGGGCCACGGCTCAGGCTGTCAACGGTGGACGGCTGTCCAGAAGCCCCTGCGCCCACGCCCCTCTGCTGGCCCACCACACAAGTCTGACACGTACGTATTCCCGCACAGTGCCCATTTACCAGCACTTCTAAACGAATCGTATAAAGAATTGGCTCATATCCCAACCCGTCAACGAACGCAGATGATATCGCGTGCATATGTGCTCGCGACTAGATACTTCACGTCCCATAATACCATCTCTTCTTGTTTGTGCCATCCCACCACAATTCATAATGGCATCCGGTGGCAATTGTGGCATATTTGCAGATAATACAGAATAATTCTAGAAATCGAGAACATATATATAAACCTATGAGAGATCGCCAAGAAAATTAAGCACTGAAACTTTACAATGGTATTGACAGAACAAGGCATCACATATTCTTTACTCCATTCTCCTAAGAATAATACAAAAGTGAGTTCAAACTATGTACCTCCATGAATCAACCATGCTTGGAGCCACATCAACATATTGCCATCGGTTATGGGTCTTCCGCATCTACGCACTGGCAAAATAAAGAACAACTTGCTCAAAAGTGTTAAACTGAAATATAAGAAGATATATAATGTGGGGATTCCCCCAGCCCCGGCCTTGCCAAAATAAATTAAAATGTGGGTGCTTAAATTTTTTGCAATGTATGTCAAGGGAATGTGTACCATAAAAAGCAGGGGGTATTTTCTTTTAGTCATTTGAACAAACAATCAAGGAGCACCTTCTGTTTCACATAATTGCGGCTATCAGAACAAAAAATTGTAAGATTGCCATCAGAACAAAAAATTGTAAGATCGTGGATCAAAGATCCATGATAAAATCGGTGCCCACATCCTATTTGATGCATTAACACAATCCTCCGAAGGGCATATACACCATGCATAGAAGAGAAGCTAAACGAGCAGGAAAAATGAATGAAAATCACAACCAAGAAGGATGGCAAAATCCAGCCGTACTGATCATTCTCAACCCATCCAAGGCAAGGCCATACTCGAATCCAGTGGTGGTGGAGTATCCTAGGCGGCGAAGCAGGGAAAGGAATAACACACCAGCGCGACCGGCGAAGACAAAGACACCACTGACTGCTCCTCCTTCTCTTCGGCGCCACACTCCGTGGCACGACAAGTCTTTTCATCATTCCAGTTCCCACTGAACTGATAATTGATTCTGGTGCAAACCTATAAGAAAGAACACACATTTATGTATATTTCATCAAGTATATGCCAGAAATATCAACAAGCGAAACCAATGTGGTTTGACCTCAAGTTCCGTCATCCCATCAATTGTGGTTGTGTATGGAGTGCTTCTCATCCTTGCTCTAGAAACATTGAATTCGCTAGTCCCAATCATATGTGTAAATAAAAGGGTAAACATGAACTGCCTATATGAGTTTATTCCAGCATACCATCCCGTGACACGCTTTGCATACAGATCCCTTTCCTTATGAGCTGAAGTAAAATGAGCTAGTATCCAGTATTTAGCAGGATAATAAGTCCAACATTTTGTCATGTTATAACAACCAAGTTGTGGCAGTAAGAAAACTTCCCCTAAAAACAAAGGGGTAAACAGAAACTAATATACATCCAAGAGACTAAGGAGGGATAGGAAAAGTAATTGTCGCAATGAAGGCCATCGCCCATCATGTATTATCTACCATCAATTATTGTCCAAGAACACATCTACAGGATGTGATTATCAAAACAAAAGGATTGGTAAATTTAACATGAACAAATGTACAACTTTTTTGTTTTCAAATTCACATTTTAGCTACAAATATACTTGACGAGGTTTGCAAGATCATCCATTAATTTGTTGGGCACAAGTTCCCCAAGCTAGTAAGAAATAGAGATTCACAAGTAAAGAGCAGAAGGATCACCTCTCGCCCTCTCTTTCGTTGTTGAAGAGTGTAATGTTCCCACCCAAAGATAGGTAAAGCTAAAGCTACTTAATGGCATCCCTAGCTTCATCGAAAAAGTATTTATATTTCCACTTAGACCATGGCATATGAAAATGAAAACATCTATATATCAAGTGCAATTTACCATTGCCAGAATGGATGCTGGCATCAATCCAGCTCCAGTGCCCTTTGCTTCCTACAGAAAAATTAACATTAATTAGAATAGAATTACTAGATAAAAAAGAGATACACTCTGACTACTGCGAGAATACATGCTTCTATGAAAAGACAACCTTTGTCAAGAGGTAAGTAGCTAGGAAGCGTTTGCTGAGAAAATTGGAGCAGTGACCCGCAAACGGTCTCCACCAACACTGGGATGTTCAGAGCGTTTACCAACTTGGTAGACCGATCAAATATTTCAGGCACATTTTCAGTAACATGCCACCAAATGCTTCCAGCTGTCAAAGGCAACCCAGGATACATAGTGCCACCGATCACACGACCAAGGGGATACCTAAAATAGAAGCAACAGAAGATAATTCGGCCATGTATTCTACTCCCTCCGTCCCATAATATAAGAACGTTTTTGACACTACACTAGTGCCAAAAACATTCTTATATTATGGGACAGAGGGAGTAACTGTGTGTTCCGCTTTACAAATAACCAACACATTATTAAATTATTCAACTGTCTGTGAGGCTCTTACCATGTCCTACCATCAAACCAGTTCCATAACTCATAGATTACATTCTTGACAGAAACTGCACAGGTAGGGGTAATTCAAAACCGATGCAGTGCATAACTGCATCAAGCCAGCCTTTTCATGTTCCTACCGTAAGCACTTACGTGAATACACTGAGCAGCGTATCATTTCATTGATAGGTGGAAAAAGAAATAGATATATAGAGTGCAGTCCTCACGAACGTACGCTAGATGGCGTCCGGGAGGGTGCAACGCGAGCAGCAGAGGAGGATGCTCAGCCTCGAGTCTAAGCCATCAGGTTACAGGTAAAATTCTTCCTAGGCTCTAGCACCGGCCGCGGCCCATCTGCTCGCCTCCTCCTTGATTAGTTGCACCAGGCCGGCAGTAGAAGGTTGAGCGCCATCAAAGATGGCCCGTTCCTGTGCTTCCAGATGTTCCACGTGGTGAGGGCGATGATGGAGTTGAGGCCTTTCCTAAGGCTATCCAGAGAGGCCGCCAGAGCTTGAGACCACCAATCGAAGAAAGTGGTGAAGTCGAGCATGGGCGGCGTTACCAATCGACACCAGGAGAGGATTTCGTGCCAGTTTATCCGCGAGAAGGCGCAGCCCGCGAGGAGGTGGTCAATGGTCTCGAAATCCTGGGAACACATGGTGCACTGTAGGTCATGCGTAAGTCCATGCCGTGCGCGGCGCTCGGTCGTCCAACATCGGTCGAGGGAGGCCAACCAAAGGAAGAACTTCTTGCCCAAGGGGCACCAACTCTTCCAGATCAGGCACCAAGCAGGAGGAGAGGTAGATCCGAAGAACAATGCCTTATAGCCAGATTTAGCAGAGTACTCCCCACTAGCGGTTCACTTCCAGCGGATTTGATCTGGGGCGTCGCCGAGATGGATGCCCTGGAGACGTCGCCAGAGATCGACATATTGCACAACCTCGATGGGGCCAAGAGTGTCGTGGATGTCCTGGATCCACGCATGTTGGAGCATCCCATCGGAGACCAAGGTGTGGTGACGCCGACGTCTCGGCACCATGGCAAGAAGATCAGGGGCGATCTCGAAAATGGCCATCCCATCAAGCCAATGGTCGCGCCAGAAGCGGCAAGTCTTGCCATCACCGAGAGTCCAAGAAGTGGATGCGCGGAAGAACTGTCGCGTTTCGGTATCGCAGGCGCCTCGAGGTGGTGCCAAGGGCGGCTGGTCAGTGGCCTACAACCACAGCCAGCGGGCGCGCAAGGATATGCTAGTGCGGTGCAAGTCACGCACGCCGAGCCCACCATAATCCAGAGGGCGACAAATGCGCAACCAGGCAACAGCCGGCCTTAGCGTCTTTTCTACCGTGCCAAAGGAAGTCGCGAATGATCCGTGCAATTTTCTTGGAGGTTGTCGGGTTGATGGCCATGGCGAGGAGTATGTGCATGGGCATAGCAGACAAGACATGCCGCACCAGGGCCAGCCGCTCAGCCCCAGAGAGGAGGGATGCCTTCCAAGTAGCGAGCTTTTTAGTGAGTTTATCCACGAGCGGGAGAAGCGCAGAGGTTGGGGTTTTGCGGAGTGACAGGGGCAACCCGAGGTACACGATGGGGAAGGAGGTGACTGCACAAGCCAGGGTAGAGTTGACAGCGGCGGCCGCGGTGTCGTCGCACCTAATCGAGGTGGTAGAACATTTGAGGAAATTCGTGCGCAGGCCTGAGGCATTGCCGAACACACGAAGGAGTTCCCAGATGACAGTCAGCTCCGCAATAGTGGGGTGGTAGAAGATTACCACGTCGTCGGCAAACAACGAGATGCTGGAGGCCGCGTGCTGGTTCGTTAGATGCTGGATCAGGCAGGAGTGCACGGCGTGCTGCAGCAGATAGTTCAAGAAGTCTATGACGATGGCGAAGAGGAGCGGGGAGATGGAATCGCCCTGCCGCATGCCGTGGGCGTGGTCGATAGGGGGGGCCAGGGTTCCCGTTGATGAGGATGCGCGACAAGGCAGTGGAGGTGAGGATGCAGACCCATTCTCACCAGCGTCGGCCAAAACCAAGGTGGTGGAGAATCTCGAGGAGAAAAGGCCAGGAAACGGTGTCGAACGCCTTCGCTATATCCAGCTTGAGGAGGATCCTGGGGAGCTTGAGGCAATGCAGTAGGCGTGCCGTCTACTGAACAAGCAGGAAGTTGTCGTGCACACAGCGCCCGACAATGAAGGCGCTCTGATTGACGGAGATAAGTCGGGGCATGCGTGGAGCAAGGCGAAGGGAGAGCACATTTGCAAAAAGTTTGGCCAGGATGTGGATCAAGCTAATGGGGCGATAGTCGGCGATCCTGGAGGCGTCGGGCTTCTTAGGGATCAGCGTTAGAAAGGCCTCGTTGAGCTTGTGGAAGGCGCGCCCGTTCATGGAATAAAGCTTGTCGAAGACAGCACATATATCCGCTTTGATGATAGGCCAGCATGCGCGAAGAAACTCGGCGGTGAACCCGTTCGGGCCGGGAGCCTTGCCCGCCGACATTTGCTTGATGGCGCTCCATATCTCGTCCTCAGAGAAAGGCTGCTCTAGCGCCGAGAGGTCAAAGCAGCGCTGGTCGATGGCCCCGAGGTTGATGGAGTAGGGCCTATCAGGGGAGGCGCCCAAAATGTTGGGGAAGTGCTCGAACACGGCCTTGGCCATGTCCACCTCGCCAGAGATGCTTAGGGAGCCAACCTGGAAGCTGCTGATGTGGTTTTTGTGAGCACGGTGGGCAGCATGGATCTTGAGAAAAGCAGTGTTCGTTTCTCCGTCTTTGAGCCAGCTGAAGCGAACTCGCTGCTGAAGAATGGAGCGCTCGAGGGAAGCCAGCCCTAGATAAGTGAGACGTAACTCTTGGCGAAGCCAGGTCTCAGACGGCGTCAACGGGCGGGTGTCGTGCACCATGTCTAACCGGTAGATAAGCTCTCTGGCCATCATGAGCTGTAGCGTAATGTCCCCGATAGAGTGAAACCCCCAGCTCTGCAAGCGGCAAGCCATGACCTTGAGTCGAGCATAGATTGTCCGGAAGGGGTCCGGATCAGGTTGCACAGAGTGCCAGGCAACGTCAATGGTCGCGAGGAAACCCTCGAGCTTAGGCCAAAAACGTTCAAAGTGAAACCGGCGCTTTCCGCACGTCCTGGGGGAGCAGTCAAGGACCAAAGGACAGTGATCGTAGGTGACCGTAGGAAGGCAGAACAACATATTGCTTGGGTGCGCGGTCTTCGAGGAGGTGGTACACAAGACCCGATCGTTCCACACCAGGGTGGGGTTGGTTTGCTCATTCGACCACGTGTAGCGACGACCACACATGTAGATATCGCGTAGGGCGTGATCAGAGATGAAGCGGCAAAAGCGGCCCATGGTACGGTGGTTGACACGTCCAGAACCCTTGTCAGCATGGGAAGTGATCATGTTGAAATCCTCACCCAGAAGCTAGGGGCCCACAATGAGATCTCGCAGGTCATGGAGTTCGGAAACGAATGCCAGCTTTTAATTAATCGCTTGGGGGCCATAGACACTCGTGATCCACCAAGGGGCGGCCGATCCATCTCAGGAGGAGACAGTAACGGAGACATGGTAGAACCCAATGATGGGGTTATGGAGGGCGATATGGTCGGCCCGCCAAGCAAATCACAATCTCCTTCACCAGAATATACCAAATATAAGAATCCCATTAAATCATTCATAAGAAAAATTGCATCAATTGGTCGGGAAATATCTACTAATTGTAAAGTATCAGGGTCGACTAAGAGTTCAAACACAAAAGTCTGCAACTGCTTGTCATGTAATCCCAAAAAAGGATAAAAGACAGCAAAACATGATGTGGTTAGAAGTTGCTTTATCCCTGCAGAGTTCACAGCCACGTCTCTAGGTCACATACACTATTTTCAGTTGCTTAGATGACTGAATTGTATTTTTCACAATCCTTTTTTAGTTTGTTTGGCTACCTGACAGTGAACATCCTATGATCCATGTCTTTTTATCAATTAGAAACCCCAAATATTTTAGAGGTTGGGAACCACACATGCAGGTAAATTTTGACAACAATAAATGCTTTTCCATTTGAGTCTTGCCCATACAAAATGACAGCTATTAGGATTTAATGCTAGACTCAGCAACCACATGTGAACAAAATGCAATCAACATAATAAACATCCCACATGCATGATGGACTCTAGATCAGAAAACCAAGGGTGCATCTGCAAACTAAGGGTGCATGTGTCTTTATTAATTGATTTACATCCACCAAGCTAGCTGAAGTTGTAACCAAAATTATATTTCTTCATTTGTACACGAGTAATATCTGTACCCTACCCAGTGTAGTGGATAACTGACATGCACCACTAAAACATGTCTCTAATCTCCGTACTGAAACGTACTCATAACTTTAACACTTGCTTCACAAGGAAAACATTAACAAAGTACTTTGCCTATAAGAATAAATAAATGATCAAATTCAAGGAATAGCATAATTACCTGGAGCTATGTTCAGATACTTGGAAAATGCACAAGGGTGGGCTGAGGTATATCCTTTGAAAGAAAATGTGTCGTATCAACCAACATATTCATTTTTCAGGTCAAAAGTTATTGGCCATGTATTTATGTTTTAAAATTTGAATTTACACAACAAGTAAACAAGATCATCACAATCACAAGTCCATCTCGGGATAGGGTGAGATGCTTGCAGGTCCTTCAGTGTCAACTCTCTTGCATAGGTATCACTCATGGTCAGGCCATGCAACAACATAGAATGACTTGGGTAGTCAACATAGATTTCGTTGTCATAAGCCATAAATCCCTTGCTCCAATGGTCCCAAGAAGTCATTTTGTACCATGTCATGGCCGTCCACCAAATTTCTTTGGGGTTTGTCAAGTAGTCTGACTCGTAGAGTGCATCCATGTCATCATACGACCTTTCATCAACATTTGGTCTTTCATATTTTTCTATCTTGGCAAACTTGATCATACCATTACTATATGCAACATTCCAAACCAGCCAAACATACAATTTCACGTTGTCCTTGTTGCCACGCATTACCATAGGAATTGCGTTGAAGTGTGCCACAGAAATTTTTTTGACCACCTTGCGGAACATAATCCTCGTCTAGAGATCAACCCATCCAAGCTTCTGCAAAGTGAATCACATTAGAAGCTAGAAACAAGGTCATCCGTGCTCTAACATGGAGCAATAGCTCCACCTGTGGCACTTTATACCTCTAAACCCATATCCTGGAGGAGGATATATGGAGGGTAAAACTAAAGAGATCAGCGAATAGCATAGCGTGGCGAGGACGAAAAGGCTGTCATCATCGTAGGGCAGGAGGTCGAGATCCGAGGATGTGAGGATGCACAGGTAGGGACCTAGGAGCAGGCACAATGATGACGCAGGGCTAGCCGTAGACAAAGTGCTCATGCCACCCTCTAAGGACGGGCAGGAAGAAGATGGAGAGGACGAGGAAGTCCTTCTCGATGAAGACAATTTTGGGTTTGCCACAGTCGGCTTCTTTGAGGCCAGGGCAGTGGATGCACAGGTAGGAGCCTAGTGAGTGATGCAGACAGTGACCTAAACAATGTGGCCTCGCTTGAGATGGACTCCGCGGTGGTGGCATTCCTTATGTCGGCGAGGTACACCAGCAGCTCGAGGAACACCAGGTGGAGGGAGGGGACGCGGCTTCACAATGCGGGTGCGAAGGGGACCCGCATGACATGGAGAATATCTTGCTCATGTCATCTTTGCTGCCGAAATCGAACATCATGCACGGGCGACCGTGATCGGTGGTTGGACTAATCAGGGTTCATATCAGATTTGGGAAGTGGGAGTTGCGGCCTATGGGTCTCTTGTGAGTGTTGAGGGAGGCTGGTTGGGGACAGCTGGAAATAAAATCCTGATAGAAGGAACCAGGTAATAGCCATACATTTCCAAGGTATGCCATGTACCGATAACACTCTAGTCGAGCACGTGAAAAAAAATTAAGCTTACTGGCAGATTTTATACCTAGGAAAACAAACACACAAGTATCAGTTCTCAGTAGCCAGAAAAGGGTGGCGTCCAACATCCAAAAGCAAGCGAGTACCATGTATTAGCAAAAAAAACATCAATTTTATCTCTGTTTTCATACAGAAGGTGGGATCATTGGGACCGGTGCAGCACACTAAAGTGTCAAATACGTAACAATTGGTACATGACTAATATTAGATTTGAGCTAGAAAAAAAATATAGTTTTCTAGACACTCAAAACACATGCTGAAGAAAATCTTGGGCCAGTGGCAAGCCAAAACAAGCCTAATATGTTGAACACGAGCTCCTATCAAGGTCATCCTTTGTATGGTCTCCGCCACCACCTTCCTCGTCAAAGGCCTCTACTTGATTCGTTGCATAGGTGCCCTTCTAAATAACATCCCTTCTCTTCTAGTGAATTCCCCAGTCATTTTCTCCCATTTCAATTTTTGGCCCCATGATGGTGCCAAGCCGTCGACCAAAGGTTGCATCGGGGATCTCTCTGGATCGTTGCCCCACCCCTAACCCTTATTCTCCTGCAAATTTCTACCCATCCATCCATCATACCTCCGAAGACAAACAATCCTTTTTTGGAGATATCATACTTCACTATTGGTCTCTAACAAACTTAACCAACCTCCATTGGAATCGGTGCATGCACTTTTTTCTTCCATGGATAGGCAGCGATTCTCTTCACTTGAGTTGGAGATTGAGCATACCACATCTACAGCTCTAGCTGGAGGGGAGTCTCTATCAAATTCTTGTGCATGTAGTGGCAACTATCCCTCTCAACCACCTATCTTGGAGGCCAAATTTGTTGTCTTTGGATGCATATCCTTGGCAAGAAGTTCTTCAGTGTCTCTTTAGCTTCTTTTAGGAGGACACAACCTACTTAAGGGGCATATTCCTCTCTGGTGCATGTTGTTCTAAAGGATCCAGAAGTTGCTAGACGAAGTCTTCTTCATCCTCCTTTAGGTTTCCGACCATCATCTTCATCACCGGCGTTCAACTACGGGTCCAACTCATTGGTGATTTTTGGCGGCGAGGATTTGAGGTGGAGCAGGGTCGGTTGACTCTCCTAGCGTTTCCTAAACATGTGGCCCTCCACATGCCCTCTCCCTCCATGGTTGAGTGGCATGTGCTATTGTAACATCCCAAATTTTCAATTTGGAATGTTATACATTAGATCATCATTGCATATCATATTTTATTGCATTTTGGCTTGATCCTAGAAATTCTACGCAACTCCAGGACCCGCGGAGAGAGTTGGGGATTTTGTTATTTTCATATTTGAGTTTTCTCAAATTTTGAAAAGAGGATCATTTGATTTTAATTATTTTCTCTTCAAATATTTCTTTTATAAAAATAAAAGAGAGAGGATAAAATGACTTTCCCAAAATAAAGAAATATTGGAGATTTAATATTAAAATCAAATAAGATTTTTACTTGGAGTTTTATTGCTATTTTATTTGAATTAGAAAAAAATGCGTTTTTCAAAATTGCATTAGAGGTCCAAATAAATGTTCACCCGGTCCGCCTTATTTTTAGAGGACGGGGAAAATTTATTTCAGGATTTTTGGAGTCCGTTTAGTATTTCTTTTATTTGTTTTCTGTGCAGAATTATTTTAAAAAAAGTTACCGACCTACCGGGCCGTGTTCGGCTAGGACTCTCGGCCCGGCCGGCCTTATAAGCTGGGAGGCCGACCCCAGCCAGCCCAGCCGCCCGCCCCCGCAAACCCTAGCGCCGCTGCCGCCTGAACCGCCCCGGCGCCACCTGTTCCGTGTCGCCGCCACCGCCGCGTCGCCGTCCCGCGTCGCCTCGCCTCCCCGCAGCGCCGCCGCCGCCCCATTCCGCTGCCCCGCCACCGGATCCCCTCGCAGCCGACGCCACCCACCCCGCCGGAGTCGCCGCCGACCTCGCTGAGGAAGTTCGCCGCCGCCGCCGCCGGTTTTCTCTAGAAAATCGTGCGTGTTTTTTAGAACCCGTGGTTAATTTTTATTTTTAGATTGGTTTTGTTTTTTTGGTTTAGTTATTTCACAAACGCCCGTCCGTTTGTTTGTTTTAACGAACAATTTTCACCGTTTAGCCGAAGACAGCGAACGTTCGTTCATTAGGATGTTCGTCAGTTTTTCTTTTTCTAGGGTTTTTCTGCGATTATTTCTGATCGCGATTTCAGCCCAGATCTTACTTTTAGTTTATCTTTTCGCTCGTTTGTCAGAATCAGGCGATTCAAGCGCCTAGAGTTTCGTCTCGAAGCCCTCTTTCTGTTTAACCAACTTAAACAAGTTTTTGCTACTGTAAAATTTGACTTAAGTCCAGATTAATAAACGGAGCTTGTTTCTTTCGCAGTTTGAGTTTCGTTGCTTCGTTTGTTTTGATTCTTTTTGCAAACTGGAGTTCTTAAGTTGAACTTTCTGGTTAAATCACTTATTTGAGTTTTACCCGTGCTTCTAGTTTAGTGTTTATTGTATGCTTGTTTGATTGCGATAGAGTACCCGGCGTGCGAAGCGTGCTACTACGAGTCTCTAGGTTTCACGGATCATCAGCAAGGCAAGTAACACTTTGATCGTACCTCTTTACTACCCAGTTTTATTGCATTAGATCAATCCTCAAACAATTGCATGGTTAGGATCTGATTAACATGTGGGTTTTGGGAAGTAGATGAGGTAGTACCTATTGTCCTGTTTATTATCAAACCTTTGGGGAGTTACTTCTACGTTGCTTATCATGCTATGCTATGCTTGTAGACGTGGATTGGGTGAGTGTATCCATGACAGATGTGAGTGTTGTTATTTAATGGTTAACTTAAGGTGGCTACTTAAATACACATCTAGGTGGACTGAGGCACCCGGGGAACCCAGTGTTGCCTGTTTTTTTGGAGATCCCGGGGTTACTATGTGATTATCCTATGGACTGCTACCCAGGCTCAAATGGATCATATGATTATTCATGATAGAAACTTCCGTGTGCAGCCACAAGCTATTATGGGCTCTAGCATAGTTGAGTACGTCGCAAGACCTCTTTCAGTGGTGGGCTAGCAGATGTAGGGGAAAGTAGGTGTAACTGTCCACCCAGAGTAAAGAGTTATTGTTTCAGAAAGACTGTGTCTCGTTTCTCCGACCATGGATGTATTCGAGTCTTGTGGGGAAAAGTGCGCAAACTGCTGCAGAGTGTATAAACTAATCATGATTAGCCGTGTCCCCGGTTATGGACATCTTGAGTATCTGGTTCTTGGATTATCATGTTGATCTCGTCACTCTTAATATAATTTGATTGGGTTTAATGATGATGCTTAATTGGGATTGAGTTGGGTGAACCTTCTCACTGTTTAACAACCACCATGATAGTTAAATAAAATTATATTTCTTTGTTGTAGGGAAAAATTGGCTTTATGCAAAACTATAACCGTACAGCTTACCACCAGCCATATATGCATGTAGTGATAGCATTATTCTGTTTATTACTCTATGTGTTACATTGCCAGCATATTCCATGTGCTGACCCGTTTTCGGGCTGCAACATTCATGTTGCAGACTTTTCAGACGATGAGTAAGGTGCCTTAGGTCGTGATCTTTCACTCAGTGATGCCGTTGGAGTTGATGGACTCACTTTATCTTCCAAGCCTTCCGCTGTTATCGATTTTAGATGGCCTTAAGCCATATTTATTGTAATAAGTTCTCATTCAAGGCATTCTATGTAATAAGTGTGTGATTGCTTCTCTATTATAAATCCTCAAGTACTGTGCGTGTCAGCATTACCGATCCAGGGATGACACTGATGCACAGAGATCAGACTGTTTGAGGTCTGGTCGCTACAAGATGGTATTAGAGCACACGCTGACTGTAGGACACGACCACTAAGTTAAAGCCCTAGATCACTATTCTCTTCTCATTTCTGACTCCTCTCCCTTTTCTACTCTTTAGGATGGCGGATGCAAGGAACAAGTTCACTCAACCGGATGAAGATACACCTTTTGGATGCCACTTGAAGGAAGTTACTAGGTACCTAAACATTGGAATACCAAGCTTCACCAGGACCTATACATCGCCACTTTACCAGAAGAGGAGCGTTGGATGATTCAAGTTCAAGTTCCAGGAAGGACGTTCATGCCAGTCACTGAGCCCACAGAGTTTTCCTTTGATGCACCCATCTGGAGTCTAGGAAAGAGCATGGCAGCCCACATCACCATGGGAAGCATTGGAGAAGTTTACCATAAGGATCTCAAGGATACTATCTACCAGATTTGTGGTCACCGAGATGAGCAATGGGAGATGATCAACACTAGGAAGGATAGATCTATTGCAACTTTCATCCAGGAGTTAAACCAGCACATTCATTGCCAGGAGAACCAGATGTGCGCATGCATGATAGATCTGAAGAAGGCAATGACCAAGATCACATAGCTGGAGGAAGAAATCAAGTCTACACGCGATGGATATGAGGAGGAAATGACGATACTCGTGGAGAAGAATGACGACATGACAAGGAAACTAGGAGTATTCATGGGAGACCCCGCGCCAGGTGGAGAAGACGATGATTCCATTCGTTTGGAGGACTACATCATCATCGATGACACCGACTCAGACCCCGACGATAGCGATGATGATTATGTTGATGAAGCTGGAGCAGATATCATGGAGTCTTCCACCGATCAATTTTTCTAGTCGACCACCATATCAGTAGTAGTATTCCCCAATATATATAGTATAGTCCAAGCACTTTTGTAATGATAGTTAGACTGATGTATGCCCTTGTTTGATTTGATTAAAGTGATATTGATTGTATTTGTCTCATGAGCATATGGGTAGTGTTTTTCCCTCTAGACCTCATTCTATTCTGTGTTCTCATCTTTTCTAAACTCATCAGATGCCTCCGAGACGCAACAATGGTTTTTCTTTCCACCGGAGCTCACTCAGTTGATCCAGCAGCATAATGCATTGATGTAGATACTAGTCCAGAATCAGAATCAGGGGAACAACAACAACAACAACCCACCACCACCACCACCTTTTGATCACTTTGCCTGTTTTCTAAGGCTGAATCCGCCGGTGTTCTCCAGTAGCACCGAGCTGATAGTTGAAGATGATTGGCTCCGCAAGATTGGAAGGGAGTTGACCACTTCAGGATGCACAGATGCGGAGAGAGTGCGTTTTGCTGCACATCAGCTTGATGGACCCGCAACATCATGGTGGGAGAATTTTAACAGCCACTTACCCTGTTGACACTATCACGTGTGACCAGTTTCAGCAAGCTTTTCGCACAGCCCATGTTTCACCAGGAGCTATGGCCATGAAGAAGCGCGAGTTTCGCAACTTGCGCCAAGGAGTACGCACAGTAGGCCAGTATGTGGATGATTTTAGTAAGTTAGCACGTTATGCCCCGGATGACGTTGCTACGGATGCAGCTAAGCAGGAGAAGTTTCTGGAAGGACTGAATGATGAGCTGAGCATGCAGTTGATGGTGGGAACCTTCAACAACTATCAGGAGTTGGTAGATAGAGCTCTCATGATTGAAGGGAAGCAACAACAGATTGAAAACCGCAACAGGAAGTATGGACAAGGGAAGTACAATTCTGGAGCTCAGCAGAGGCCCCGTTTTACCCCGAACTCGGGAGGACACCTTCAACATAACCATGGAGGTCACAATCACAATGGAGGAAGTTCGCACAACCATAGTGGTCCCAAAAATGGGAATGGGAATAGAGGAAGCAACGGCCAGAACCGTTCCAACCCAACAACGCCCGCCAAGAAGGATCTAAGTCACATTACTTGCTACAAGTGCCAGAAGATTGGACATTATGCCAATGAATGTCCTGAAGCCAAGAATGGAAATGGCAATGGAAGCTCTGGGAAGAAGCCTAACCCTTTCAACAGGGGACAAGTGAACCACGTTAACATGGAGGAGGTTGAAGCACAACCAGATGCAGTAATAGGTAAATTTTTGGTTAAGTCATTTACTGCAATCATTCTTTTGGATACTGGCGCATCGCATTCATACATATCAAGGGGTTTTGTGGATAAGTATAAACTGCCCACCAAAGTTCTTAGAACATCCATGTTATTAAGCTCGCCAGGAGCGGAATATAAGGTAAGCTATGGATGTTTTCAGATGCCATTGACCATAGGTAGGCATGTTTTCCCCTCAGACCTGATAATTTTGGAGTCGCAAGGTTTGGATGTGATTTTGGGCATGTATTGGCTATCGATGTATGGCGGAAACATCGATTGCGCCAGAAAGTCGATTATTCTTACCACCCCAAAAGGAAGGAGGATCAAGTATGTATCCCGGCATGTGCCGAAGAGGACTCAAGTGAATTCCTTATCAGCAGTTGTATAGGAGGAAGTACCAGTAGTGAAGGATTTCCCTGATGTATCTCCCGAGGAGTTGCCAGGCATGCCACCGGATAGAGACATTGAGTCTTTGATTGAGCTTTTGCCAGGCACAGGGCCAATATCTAAGAGACCGTACAGGATGCCCGCAAAGGATTTGGAGAAAATTAAGAAGCAAATTAAGGAGTTACTGGATAAAGGCTATATTCGCCCAAGTTCGTCACCTTGGGGATCACCAGTATTTCTAGTGGAGAAGAAGGATGGAACGTTGAGGATGGTTGTTGATTATCCTGGGTTGAATGAAGTGACAATCAAGAACAAGTACCCACTGCCGATGATCAATGGTTTGTTTGACCAGTTACAAGGATCTAAAGTATTTTCCAAGATCGATTTGCGATCAGGATACCACCAGCTGAAGATTCGAGAGCAGGCTAAGACATCTTTTACCACAAGGTACAGGCTATATGAGTATACCGTTATGTCATTTGGTCTCACTAACACACCTGCTTATTTCATGAATATGATGAACAAGGTGTTTATGGAGTTTCTGGATAAGTTCGTTGTGGTGTTCGTCGATGACATTTTGGTCTACTCGAAGAATGAAGAGGAGCATAAGGAGCATTTGCGTTTGGTACTTGGGAAGCTCAGAGAACATCAGTTATATGCCAAGTTCAGTAAGTGTGAGTTTTGGTTGAAGGAAGTTGGATTCCTCGGACATGTTCTATCCGGAGAAGGAATAGCAGTAGACCCCACCAAGGTTGTCACTGTGACAGATTGGGAAGCACCCACGTCAGTTGGAGAGATCCGGAGTTTTCTTGGACTCGCAGGATACTACCGGAGGTTCATTGAGAATTTCTCAAAGATTGCAAAGCCTATGACAGAGTTGTTGAAGAAGGACACCAAGTTCAAATGGACTGAGGAATGTGAGGCCAGTTTTCAGGAGTTGAAGAAACGCTTGGTTACAGCACCAATGTTGATTCTGCTAGATCAACGCAAGGATTATCAAGTGTATTGCGACGCTTCTCGTCGAGGACTTGGAGCAGTGCTTATGCCGGAGGGAAGAGTTGTTTCATATGCCTCACGACAGCTTAAACCCCATGAGTTGAATTATGCTACACACGATTTGGAGTTAGTAGCCGTAGTGCATGCGTTGAAGACATGGAGACACTTTCTCATCGACAACCATTGTGAGGTGTACATAGATCACAAGAGTTTGAAGCATATCTTCACGCAGAAGGAATTGAATCTCAGGCAAAGGAGATGTTTGGAGCTCATCAAGGATTATGATATGAGATTGCATTATCATCCAGGAAAGGCTAATGTAGTAGCCGATGCGTTGAGAAGCAAGAGCCACATCAACACACTCATGACCGGAGAGTTACCCAAGGAGTTAGCAGAGGATCTTCATGAGCTATGTTTGGAAATAGTTCCGAGAGGTTATGTAGCAGCATTGGAAATTCAGTCTACTTTGATGGATAAGATCAGAGAAGCTCAGAAGAAGGACTAGGAGATTGCCAGATAAAGGAAAGGATGAGCAAAGGAAAGGCTAAAGGATTTCGTGAGGATGAGCACGATACCTTATGGTTTGAGGAGCGCCTGTATGTGCCTAATGACCCAGAGATCAGGAAGTTGATTCTACAGGAGGCCCATGATTTACCGTATTTGATTCACCCAGGAAACACCAAGATGTATCTGGATTTGAAGGACAGTTTCTGGTGGACCGGAATGAAGAAGGATATTGCGGAGTATGTAGCAGTTTGTGATGTATGTCAGAGAGTAAAGGCAGGGCATCAGAAGCCAGCAGGATTGCTATAGCCATTGCCGATACCCGAATGGAAGTGGGATACGCTAGGCATGGATTTTATCACGTGATTGCCCAAGACTCGTTCAGGCTATGACTCAATATGGGTTGTAGTCGATCGTTTGACGAAGGTAGCTCATTTCATCCCAGTGAAGACCACTTACACCAGTGCTAAGTTGGCAAAGATATACATGACCAGGATCGGATGTCTGCATGGAGTTCCGAGGACCATTGTATCAGATAGAGGAACCCAGTTTACCTCAAATTTCTGGAATCAGTTGCACGAAACTTTGGGTACCAGGCTAGAGTTAAGTACAACCTTTCATCCATAGACAGATGGACAGACCAAGAGAGTCAATCAGATTCTGGAGGACATGCTGAGAGCTTGTGCGCTAGATTATGGATCTAATTGGGACGACAATTTGCCATATGAAGAGTTCTCTTACAACAACATCTATCAAGCCAGTTTGAAGATGAGCCCTTTCGAAGCTTTGTACGGAAGGAGATGCAGGACACCATTGTTGTGGGATGAAGTTGGAGACCGTCAGTTGTTTGGACCAGATTTGATTAAAGAGTCTGAAGAGAAGGTTAAGCTGATTCGTGATAGACTCAAGGTAGCCCAGTCCAGGCAGAAGAGTTATGCGGATTCTAAACGCAAGGAGATAGTTTACGAAGTCAGAGACAGAGCGTATCGTTGTGTGTCCCCACTTCGAGGAATTAAGCGTTTTGGAGTTAAGGGAAAGTTAGCACCACGTTTTGTGGGACCATACGAAGTTTTGGAATGTATGGGAGAAGTTGCTTACAAGTTGGAGTTGCCCGAAGGATTTTCAGGAGTTCATGATGTGTTCCACGTTTCCCAGTTAAAGAAGTGCCAAGCAGAGATGGTTGATATTCCTTTGAGAGATACAGTGCCACTGGAAGCGATTCAGTTGGATAGTGATTTGACCTATGAGGATAAACTAGTCAAGATTCTCGAGTTTGCCAGCCGAGTCACACGCAGCAAGGTTATCAAGTTTTGCAAAGTTCAGTGGAGCCACCATACCGAAGATGAAGCCACCTGGGAGCGAGAGGAAGATCTACGGAAGGACCACCCTCACCTATTTTCTAGCCAACCCGAATCTCGAGGGCGAGATTCATCTTAAGGGGCGTAGGTTTGTAACATCCCAAATTTTCAATTTGGAATGTTATACGTTAGATCATCATTGCATATCATATTTTATTGCATTTTGGCTTGATCCTAAAAATTCTACGCAACTCCGGGACCCGCGGAGAGAGTTGGGGATTTCGTTATTTTCATATTTGAGTTTTTTCTAATTTTGGAAAGAGGATCGTTTGATTTTAATTATTTTCTCTTCAAATATTTGTTTTATAAAAATAAATGAGAGGGGATAAAATGACTTTCCCAAAACAAAGAAATATTTGGAGATTTAATATCAAAATCAAATAAGATTTTTATTCGAAGTTTTATTGCTATTTTATTTGAATTAGGAAAAAAAGTGTTTTTCAAAATTGCATTAGAGGCCCAAATGAATGTTCACCAGGTCCGTCTTATTTTTATAGGACGGGGAAAATTTATTTCAGGATTTTTGGAGTCAGTTTAGTATTTCTTTTATTTGTTTTTCTGTGTGGAATTATTTTTTAAAAAAGTTACCAACCTACCGGGCCGTGTCCGGCTAGGACTCTCGGCCCGGCCGGCCTTATAAGCCGGGAGGCCGACCCCCGCCAGCCCAGTCGCCCGCCCCCGCAAACCTTAGCGCCGCCGCCGCCCGAACCGCTCCGCCGCCGCCACGTCACCGTCCCGTGCCGCCGCCGCGTCGCCTCGCCTCCCCACAGCGCCGCTGCGTCGCCTCCCCACAGCACCGCCGCCGCCCTGTTCCGCCGCCCCGCCACCGGATCCCCTCGCCGCTGACGCCACCCACCCCGCCAGAATTGCCGCGGACCTCGCCTGACCTCGCCGAGGTAGTTTGCCGCCGCCGCCACCTGTTTTCTCTAGAAAACCGTGCATGTTTTTCTAGAACCCGCGGTTAATTTTTTTTGGTTTTATTTTTATGGTTTAGTTATTTAACGAACGCCCATTCGTTCATTCGTTTTAACGAACGATTTTCACCGTTTAGCCGCAGACAGCGAACGTTCATTCGTTAGCCTGTTCGTCAGTTTTTCTTTTTCCAGGGTTTTTCCGCGATTATTTCTGATCGCGATTTCAGCCGAGATCTTACTTTTAGTTTATCTTCTCGCTCGTTTCTCGGAATTAGGCGATTCAAGCGCCTAGAGTTTCGTCTCGAAACCCTCTTTCTGCTTAACCAACTTAAACAAGTTTTTGCTATGGTAAAATTTGACTTAAGTCCAGATTAGTAAACGGAGCTTGTTTCTTTCACAGTTTGAGTTTCGTTGCTTCATTTGTTCTAATTCTTTTTGCAAACCGGAGTTCTTAAGTTGAACTTTCTGGTTAGATCTCTTATTTGAGTTTTACCCGTGCTTCTAGTTTAGTGCTTATTGTATGCTTGTTTGATTGCGATAGAGTACCCGGAGTGCGAAGCGTGCTACTACGAGTCTCTAGGTTTCACGGATGATCAGCAAGGCAAGTAACACTTTGATTATACCTCTTTACTACTCAGTTTTATTGCATTAGATCAATCCTTAAACAATTGCATGGTTAGGATCTGATTAACATGTGGGTTTTGGGAAGTAGATGAGGTAGTACCTATTGTCCTGTTTATTATCAAACCTTTGGGGAGTTACTTCTATGTTGCTTATCATGCTATGCTATGCTTGTAGACGTGGATTGGGTGAGTGTATTCATGGAAGATATGAGTGTTGTTATTTAATGGTTAACTTAAGGTGGCTACTTAAATACACATCTAGGTGGATTGAGGCACCTGGGGAACCCAGTGTTGCCTGTTTTTTTGGAGATCCCGGGGTTACCGTGTGGTTATCCTATGGACTACCACCCAGGCTCAAAGGGATCATAAGATTATTCATGCTAGAAACTTCCGTGTGCAGCCACAAGCTATTATGGGCTCTAGCATAGTTGAGTACGTTGCAAGACCTCTTTTAGTGGTGGGCTAGCAGATGTAGGGGAAAGTAGGTGTAACTATCCACCCAGAGTAAAGAGTTATTGTTTCAGAAAGACTGTATCTCGATTCTCCAACCATGGATGTATTCGAGTCTTGTGTGGAAAAGTGCGCAAACCTCTGCAAAGTGTATAAATTAATCATGATTAGCCATGTCCCCGGTTATGGACATCTTGAGTATCTGGTTCTTGGATTATCACGTTGATCTCATCACTCTTAATATAATTTGATTGGGTTTAATGATGATTCTTAATTGGGATTGAGTTGGGTGAACCTTCTCAATATTTAACAACCACCATGATAGTTAAATAAAATTATATTCCTTTGTTGTAGGGAAAAATTGGCTTTATGCAAAATTGTAACCGTAGAGCTTACCACCAGCCATATATGCATGTAGTGATAGCATTATTCTGTTCATTACTCTATGTGTTACATTGCCAGCATATTCCATGTGCTGACCCGTTTTCGGGCTGCAACATTCATGTTGCAGACTTTTCAGACGACGAGTAAGGTGCCTCGGGTCGTGATCTTTCACTAAGTGATGCCGTTGGAGTTGATGGATTCACTTTATCTTCCAAGCCTTCTGCTATTATCGATTTTAGATGGCCTTAAGCCATATTGATTGCAATAAGTTCTCTTTTGAGGCATTCGATGTAATAAGTGTGTGATTGCTACTTTGTTATAAATCCTCAAGTACTGTGCGTGTCAGCATTACCGATCCAGGGATGACACTGATGCACAGAGATCAGACTGTTTGAGGTCTGGTCGCTGCAGTTATCTAGGGCATTGTAATAATTTGTTCCTTAACTAGGGTATCTATTCACTTCTTTTAATCAATGTCAAGCCTTTTATTTCATGGTTAGTAAAAGGGAAATCCATTTAAGAGACTGCAAAATTCACATCATCACATGATGACATCGAATGCACTAGAATGGAGGACGCCATCAAAATGTCAAAGAAATTAGTCATAAATTCATCAAGATGAATCAAACTCATATGCCAATGTCATAATACTAAAATTACAGTGTTCTACGTACCAAATAAAAAGGTATGCACTTATAGTTGCTAGTCTTCCATTCCATTTATGTGTACAACACAAACAACCATGATTTTCTTATCGAATGGAAAGTCCGCACACCATTCAACCATCTATGTGTAGATCTACTTAATTTAAACTTTTTGCAAAAAAGGCAAGATATTCATCACACTTGAGCCATAGGAATAGCACATGGAAAGTTGGAAAAAGCAACCCAGTGGGACATAATGGACTATGTATGTTGGGTTCTTTTTGCAGCAGTGTTGACTTCTTCCTTGTTTGCTTGCTTTCAAAAAATAACAATAATTAATTGTTTTTGGTCCATTCAAAAAGGCTGGAACCAATAATCTTAAGGGCAGAACCAACACTCATTAACCATTATTGTTATGTTGCACGCATGTTTCTAGAGGAGTTCTTTTCTTTCCAAGGGTGCCCATTTGATCTAATCAGTCGATCACTTTGCTTTTATTGTGATCAACCTGTTGATACTTTTCTCCCAATCAGATGACATGGCAGCAAAATCGAATCTTGTGGAAGCTGAATCAGCTGCAATTCCAGAAGAATCTTGGACTTCTAAATACATTGTGTATTCCTGTAGATACACAAAATACTTTGCATTCTAGCAGTTAACATGCACCCCCCCTTCACTAGGGTGTCGTTTCGAGTCCCATGAAACATGCACTCATCTTATATATTTTATAAATGCACTTTTGAAACAATTAACCGTATCCTTGTGTTGTAATATATATTGTCCACAAAATCCTTGTATGCAAAGATCTTGGTGGTCTAGTGCTTACAAAGCCCATTGCATACACCCTCGCATTGTGGATTCAAGTCTTAAGGAACATGCAAACTTTTAAATTTTTTTCCTTCACCCAAACATAGGAATGTCGATGTGCTGATCAAATTGAGCCAAAGCAATTGCAAAAGTCATAGCTGCAAAAAAAGTCAGTTGCGACATCAACATTGTTGCAAAAAACCTATGTAGAAAAATAGTCTGTTTACAAGCAATTAAAGATAATCTGACGTGGCAGCCACATGATTAGTTTTCTGTCCGGAATTAGTTTTGGCCTTATTTGATAAAATTAATGATTTTATGGCCCAAATGTGATCACTTTCCACATTGTTAGTCTATAGTGTGCAATCAATTTGAGTTAATGGAATAATGCCGCATTTCACTCAAATGAAAAGTAAACTATGCCAGAAAATCACCAAGATGAATCAAGCTCATATGCCTCTTATCATAACACTAAAAGGCGTGGCTAGAAATAACTAAAAGGTAAGTGAAAATTCCAAGGTATTATGGAAACATATACAACTCTGCGCTTTCAAGACAACATATGGCGAATGGAATGTTCTGCCAAATAAAAGGTATGCACTCATAGTTGCCAGACTTCCATTTCATTTATGTGGAGGAACACAAACAACCATAATTTTCTTGCCAAATGGCAAGTACACACGTTATTCATGAATATATGTCTAGATTTGTTTCTATTTCGTGAACACAAAAAATAGGCAAGATATTTATCATAATTGGGATTCTTATTCATACACACATGTGAGGCTTGAAACAACAAACTTAGTGGGACATGATGGGCTATGTATGGAGGTTAAGCTCACTCGGCTGAATTGGCTGTGTCATAAAAAATAGGCGTTGTGATGTATGCCACAATGAGCATTGCTCAAATCAAGCCACTGATAAGTGGCATGCATGAGAGCCGCATGTATTCATTAAGGTGGAACTTTATGACAAGCGATAGATAAAAATGTACAACCCACATAGCGCCAGAGAGGTAGAGAGTTGGAGAAGTGGGGTTTTGCTATTTTGTGTAGTGGAGCAAAATGAACCATCACACCCATGAGAGAATACTAATAGTTCTTACAGATATATGTATTTTCTCCTGTGACATTTTTCTCGATGCTTCATAATTTCTTCATGTCTAATTTTCTAAGCTATTATACCAAACATTGACAATGGTGCACACAAAACATCTAGAATGTAAGATATACTTTACAAACCATGTTGGGCAGTTTCTTCGAACCATGCAAGAGAGTTGCATGTGATTTCACTAAGAAAGAAGATGATACAAATCCAAAGAAGGAACAACCCATACAACATGCCAGAGAGGCACGACACTTGAAACAAACATAAGAACCTAACCGACCTTACGATAGGCAACCCAAGAGTTGATGTTGTGCAACCAAGAGATGACTAAAACCAACACACAAGTAAAACTACAAGACAATGCAAGAAAGAAAGAACTGTCCACTGCTAAGGCGTGGACACCAATCCACAATAACCCAAACAATGTGACTACCATAGCGATGACAATGACAGTGACTGAAGCACATGTAATAGATGGACAAAACCACCATTAGCCTTGAGATGCCACCACTAGTGTGATCATAGACACCATGTCACCAAGCCAAGAATCTAGTAGCCCGATGTTGTCAAAATGACAAGCATCCATGTTGTAGAAGGAGGACCGAGGTGTGGACATGTACAAACCCAGGGGGTTAAAGGTATGGGAAAGAAAAAAATACAATGCTATCCAAGATCGTCAACAAAGCTAAACACAACTGATGGGGTGGCAAAGTTTGGATCGCATCCTCAATCTTTCCGAGCCAAAGAAGGAGGGGGTTGAACTACCAATAAATCCCACACCAGGGTTATACCGGCGACCAACCTGCGATAGACCAACACTATCATGGCTTGCGGTCAACGAGGAGAGCCATATGCCAATTGAAGATGAGATGTGGTAAGGCGGGACTGCTATATCTTATAGAGGCACTTTCGATCTAGTTAAGGACGACCAACAAGAGAGAGAGGCATGATAAGAGGAATGTCAAGATTTGGACGGGGATGTACATGGACAACCGAAGGAGCTGATTCCGCACCACAACATTGCTACAATCCACCCCTCATCATGTGTTTGGTAGGATTCGTGAGGCTCATGCAGGCTTTGGGGAGCAAAGTTGGCCCATTTGGATGCCTGCTTTTACTATTTGGCCTACATGGCATGATAATTAGAGCCCCGTTCAGCCTGCGTCTTGAGGAACAACCCAATGAACTGCTTCCAAAGAGCTAGGCCCAAGCGATGTGAGCGATCACACATGGTTGCACGTGGCTGAACGTGTGGGGCCCGAGAGAGACACCGTATTTTTTCCCTATGTGGCACCATAAATCCCCTCACACATTTCTCAATGCTCGGTCTCCCCTCTCTTCATTCTCACTAGTGGCAGTGACCATCGTAGGAGGCAAGATCTGGATAGAAAGCACTAGCGGTACGTACCAGCTTCAACACTGATTCACTCTCTCCCATATGCTTTCGTCAATGGACGTATGACCTATCTCGACACCTTCGCATGGATCAATTAAGGCACCTTTTACCTATTGATTAAACTTCACACGTCCATTAAATGGAGAGTGATCGGTTGTGGCATTGATTAAACTATGAGAGTTCATTAAAGGCATGCCCGGTTAGTCCGTACAAGGGTATTGGGAAGGATTTTGATTAAAAGGGGGTTATAATCGATGAGAATCCCTTTATGTTAACAAGTGGCACTGGGCCTAGAGGTGCTTTGAGAGGTGGTAACCTTGATGTTGGTACCCTTCGACGTACAACGACATTGTAGAGGAGCCAGGCGCAGGAAATCTGGCCACCATCTCGACTGCTTTGGTATTGCTAATGTACACCATCTCCTCCTCATTCGTCCTCCAGAACAATGGTGGTCAATGCCACCACAATGGTAGACCTGTACTTGGACCATCTAGCTCTCTAACCTCGATCTACCGACTTATCCTCATCCATGGCCACAACAGTATGTCCACTTGCATAGCACCTTTGGCAGGATCAGGCTTCATCATCTCTACCTCAATATTCATTGCCTGTGAGAGCACAACTTCTCCTTCCTTGATCATTTCGTCCATGGTGTTGAACCGAGAGTACACCTCCATATACTTCACAAACTTTAAGTAGGCGTCACGTGATCACCCGAGGAGCAGTGTTGTCCATCGAAGACCGGTGGGGAGGAGTTCATGGTGGTGGAACGATGGTGAGAAAGAGAGTGAGATGTGGAAGAGGAGATGGTAGAAGATGATATGTAACAAACATATCTATAATTTTTGCATGATTCATGCTATATTGCTATCAATTACATACACTTTGGCATACTTTTTTTAAATTTTTATTGGACTAACATATCCTATCCTCCATACATCTTGTCCCATCTATTAGACAACCTCATATTTCTTGAGCTTTTCATCCATGGTTGACTCTTCATCAAATTTCTCCATGACATCATAGTTGCGTAGACCGGCTCTATAGGTGACAGGCAAAATGTGGTTTTCAAGGACATCCACCTATGATTCGACCGATGCAAAATTATCATGTGTTTGAGTTCCATCATAGGTTGATACTCGATGTAAAATGATATTAAGGTGCCAGAAGCAAAACACTTACATATTAGAAGTGTAAATAACGTTCAACTATGAGAACCTAGTTAGTGAAGTGTTAAAAGTGTAAACCACGTAAAATTGCAACAACTAACTACATAAATGCTAAAGTACAGTGCTTTTGCTAGATTTCGACTAGCTTGAAAAACAAAAACCCAATCTTAAGCCTCTAGTAGTCATCAATACATAAATGCATCATGTAATTTTCTTATTTGCAAAATAAGGAACACTTTTATTAACATATCATGTGATAAATATAGGGAGGAGAAACAGAGATGGGGAGGACAAATAGATAAAAAAGATGTGTTCCGGATGAGGGATAAACGGTAGGGACATTTTGTTTTATTATGACACTTTCAGTTGTTCAAGAAATGCTACATGAGATTGATGCTTTGTTCTGGGAGCGAAAGGAATTACCCATCGGTGTGCTTGTGACAATCAACTTTTTTTTTGTGCCGACGGCCACCAAATTTCATTGGTGCCAGTCCATCATTTGCCTTGCTTCTTGTTCTCTTCATTCACAAACCAAGCTTTGCTTCCGAACAACTAATCCTAAACCTAAATCTTGTTCTACTTGCCTGTGGAAAAGGCAAGACCCCATGTTTCCTCTCACCTTATCCCCAGAAACATTTGTGGGTACAATCACATGAATCCATTCTTTGCTTCATGGTGTGGGCAAGACATGTCTGATTTACTTGTGATGGTTGTATGGGCAAATATGTCAGCAACGTACTTCTGATGTTAGAACTATAATTCAATAGATTTCAAACGACAAACATGGAATTTCTCCCAAATTGGAACTCTTGCCAAAACAAAATGTCCTGGTTCCTTGCATAATATGATAAAACAAATAGAAGATACAACATAGAATTCACATGATCAATGTGATAAAAGGAAAGGAAGCATCCAATATAATGGTGCAAAGTATCAAACACAAACGGTCAATTCAGCCTCATTAGGTCACCACCACAAAACCTAGATTTTCATCATTGGATTTGTTTCTCGCCCGACTTAGCTCGCTCTCTTGCAGAATGTGCCGAAGAATGTGTAGTAGTGGTAACCCTCCCCCCAACCATAAACCACATTGTTCCACATGCACCCATTGGAGCAGATGCTCACTTTGCAGATAGATGTCATGGATAACTAATCTAGCTCATAGGAAACAACTTGGTGCATCTGTTCAGTAACCTCATCTCTATTTATTTGGCATCCATGGTTAGCTCTTAATTGAATTTGTCCACAGTACCTCAATTGCACAAGCCAGCTCTACACGTAATGGACAAAATGTAGTTTCAAAGGAACCCTCGTGAAATTACAACCTTACAACCTTCACCATGTGTGCGTGAGATCAAGCATAAATGTTGAAAGTATGAACTAGATCAATTGCAAGAAACTAACCAATTAAATGCAAAAAGTGTAAATGCCATTAACCTACAAGAACCTAATCAGTGAAGTGCTAAAATTGTAAACCACTAAAATGCAACAGCTAACTACATAAATGCTAAAAGTGTAAACGTCATAAAATTGCAAGAACTAACCAGATAAATGCTTAAATTGTAAAGTATGTTAAAGTCAAAGAACTAACCACAAAAAATGCTAAAAGTATAAGCGATGCTAAACTACAAGTAGCTAACCAAATAATGTTAAAATGTAAACCGTGCTAGACTATAATAAACTAATCATAGCAAATACACAAAAGCTAGGGGCTATGCATGACAATGAAGAGGAGCACATAGGTCTATTAGGGTTCCACTGAGGGACGTAGAGCTAGATTAAAAGATGATATGATCACTCATCCCCTCGACCTGCTCGATTTAAAAACAGCTGAATCCCATACACAGGGAAGCATGGATACAATCCAAATACAAAGTTACAAAGTAGAAGACAAATGCTAACCATTGTATTGGTGGCATCAAGCTCAGATCACAATCCCATGCCGACATGCTCAAGCCAGACACTGTGTCTATGCAATGGGGGTTGAGTTGATGCTCTCGATAATAACCATACATCTATATTTGTTCATGGCATCATGGCCAGCATGTATAGGGCTTGATTGTGTGAGATGTTGCAAAGGTAATTTAGGGTGGTGCTTCAAGTGTTTAATAGTATGAATATCCTTGAAGGATTCCTGCGGATCCTCATGGATTGAATCAGGGATTGCGGGCAGAGGAACAATTAATGATGGGGTCTGCTAGGGTAGGGTTTGAGATTATGTCTGAGCGACAAATGGTAGTGTCTACCAGGCTAGGATTTGTGATTGTGACAATGAAATGAGTGGTGGGGTTTAGTAGCCTCGGGTTTGTGATAGAGGCAAAGTGACAAGTGGTACTCCAATAGGCTAGGGTTTGGGATTGCAGCGGGATGGGGCAAGGAGATGTGGAACTAGCTTTTTTTACTTTGCTGATTTTATCATTTCTATATTTGTTTCCCAATTACCCTTACTTACAACTTATCACTTGGTAGTGTGAAAATACGTTAGTGTGGAAAAATCCTTGAATATATCCCATGTGCCTCTTTGGTAAGGCATGCTAAACATACATTGTGGTAGGCGCTATTTATTTGTGTTTGCATGACCAACTGATGCATAACGACTTTGATTTCATATTTAATTTTTGGTTTTTTTGCTCGCGGTTTTATATTGCCACATGGTTTATAAGTGGAACAATAAGTTAAATCAATCGTATAAGTAGAGATACTTTGTTTAGGAGTTTTGCAGCATAACAGGTTCTCTTGCCAAACCTTAGATATTTTAGACCAACGGTAAGATTTTTCACTACTTGGTTTTCATGAAAGCAAACCAGACAGACATGGTCCACAAATTGGAGAAACCAGTTAACCATACAAAAATACTTGTGATAGAACTACACATAATGTTAAGATAATAATACTGAAATGGTAGGTAGGTAGTCACAGGAACACGAAATAGCCCAATGCACAAAATGGCAATAACAAAGTCTTGCAGAGGACGAACAATAGAAGCTAGGGCCACCATAAAAGATCTCCCTGTTTGCGTTTTAGGGAAGCTTGAGCTTTTGTATATCCTTTGAAAGAACATCGGCCAAGTAGGGTTTTTTGTCGAAAAAATTAACCCCTTTCCATTTTTATGCTTCTATAACCATTTCCAGACAAATCCTTATTCATCATTGCCAAGTTAAGATCAACCACTTGATTTGCGCACACATTGACTGATACCTAATTAACTAGGTGGTTTTTTGTCCCCTAACCCCGTTACCACATTCTACATAAAAAAGTATACTTCTTTTTCGACATTTTTGGAGGGCTATAAGAGAGAAGCATGTAGAAAGGGTGTTGTATTGGTACTTAAATTAGATTTGATAAAACTAATCTTCCACATATAGCGAACATATTCTCTTGCCAACCCTTAGATATTTTAGACCGATAGTACGCCTTTTCACTACTTGGTTTTGATGAAAGCAAACTAGACAGACATGGTCCCCAAATTGGAGAAACCAGTTAACCATACAAACATACTCAATAGAACTACACATAATGTTAAACTAATAATAATGAAATGGTAGGTAGCTAGTCATAGGAACACAAACTAGCCCAGTGAATAAGATCGCCATAACAAAGTCTTATAGACAACGGGCAACTGAAGCTAGGGCCACTACAAAATATCTCCATGTTTGCATTTTAGGGAAGCTTGAGTTGGCTTTCGAGATGATGAGGATGGCTCTGGAGAGATAAATGTCTTTGTCACAAGCTCCTCACTATCCTCCTAAAGTACCTTCCATTATTGCATCACGAACACATGAGATAAATGAGCATCAGAGGGTCCAAAATCAATTTATGATCATGGTATTTCTTATGCATCACAATACCAGAATATACCAAATATAAGAATCCAACGAAATCATTCATAAGCAAAATCGCATCAATTGGTCGGGAAATATCTACTGCTTGTAAGGTATCAGGGTAAACTGAGAATTCAGACACAAAAGTCTGGAACTTCTGGTCATCTAATCCTAAAAGGCTAAAGGACAGCAAAACACGATGTGGTTAGAAGTTGCTTTATCCCTGTAGAGTTCACAGTCACGTCTCAAGGTCACATACAATATTTTTAGTTTCTTAGATTACTAAATTGTATTTTTCACAATCCTTTTTAGTTTGTTTGGCTTCAGTACTATCCTCTATAACCTGACAGTGAACATCCTATGATCCATGTCTTTTTTATCAATTAGAAAACCCAAATATTTTAGACGTTGGGAATCACACATGCAGGTAAATTTTGTCAAGAATAAATGCTTTTCCATTTGAGTCTTTCCCATACAGAATGATAGTTGTTAGGATTTAATGCTAGACTCATCAACCACATGTGAACAAAATGCAATCAACATAATAAACATCGCACATGCACGGTGGACTCTAGATCAGAAAACCTTGGGTGCATCAGCAAAGTAAGGGTGCATGTGTCTTTATTAATTGATTTACATCCACCAAGCTAGCTGAAGTTGTAACCAAATTTATATTTGTTCATTTGGACATGAGTAATATCTGTACCCTACCCAGTGTAGTGGATAACTAACATACACCACTAAAACATGTCTCTAATCTCCATACTGAAACATACTCATAATTGTAACACTTGCTTCACAAGGGAAACATTAACAAAGTACTGTGCCTCAAAGAATAAATCAAATGATCAATAATCAAGCAACAACATAATTATCAGGAGCTATGTTCAGATACTTGGACAATGCACAAGGGTGGGCTGAGGTATATCCATTGAAAGAAAATGGTGCCATATCAACCAACATATTCTTTTTTAGGTCAAATGTTATTGGCCGTGTCTTCATGTTTTAAAATTTGAATTTACACAAGTAATTAAACAACAACATCACAATCACAAGTCCATCTCAGGATAGGGTGAGATGCTTGCAGGTCCTTCAGTGTCAACTCTCTTGCATAGGTATCACTCACGGTCATGTCAGGCAACAACATAGAATGACTTGGGTAGTCAACCGAGATTTCCTTGTCATAAGCCATGAATCCCTTGCTCCGATGGTGCCAAAAAGTCATTTTGTACAATGTCATGGCCATCCACCAAATTTCTTTGGGGTTTGTCAAGTAGTCTAACTCATAGAGTGTATCCATGTCATCATATGACCTTTCATCAACATATGGTCTTTCATATTTTTCTATCTCGACAAACTTGATCATGCCATTACTATATGCAACATTCCAACCTGGCCACACAGACAATTTCACGTTGTCCTTGTTGCCACGCATCACCTTCAGAATTGCGATGAAGTGTGCCACAGACATTTTTTAGCACCTTGTAGAACATAATCTCCGTCTAGAGATCAACCCATCCAAGCTTCTCCAAAGTGAATCACATTAGAAGATAGAAACAAGGTCATCCGTGCTCTAACATGGAGCAGTAGCTCCACCTGTGGCACTTTACAGCTCTAAACCCAGATCCTCGAGGAGGAGATATGGATGGTAAAACCCAAGGGTTCAGTGAATAGCATAGCGCGACCAAGACAAAAAGGTCATCATCGTTGTAGGGCTGGAGGTCAAGATCTGAGGATGCGAGGATGCACAGGTAGGGACCTAGGAGCAGGCACAGTGATGACACAGGGCTAGCCTTGTAGATGAAGTGCTCGTTCCTCCCTCTAAGGATGGGCAGGAAGAAGATGGAGAGGACGAGGAAGTCCTTCTCCATGAAGACGATTTTCAGCCTGCCACAGTCGACCTCCTTGAGGCCAGGGCAGTGGACGCACAGGTGGGAGCCTAGTCAGTGATGTAGATGGTGACCTAGACAATGTGGCCATGCTTGAGAAGGACTCCGCGGTGGTGGAATTCCCTACGTCACCGAGGTACACCGGCAGCTCGAGGAACACCAGGTGGAGGGAGGGAACACGGCTTCACGATGCGGGTGCGAAGGGGACCCGCATGACATGGAGAATATCTTTCTCATGTCCTCTTTGCTGCCAAAATCATACATCATGCGCGGGTGGCGGTGATCGGTGGTTGGACTAATCATGGTTCATATCAGATTTGGGAAGTGGGAGTTGCAGCCTGTGGGTCTCTTGTGAGTGCTAAGGGAGGCTGGTTGGGGACTGTTGGAAATAATATCTTGATAGAAAAAAAACAGGTAATAGCTATACATTTCCAAGGTATGCCATGTACCGATAACACTATCCGAGCACATAGAAAATTTAAGCTTACCGGTAGATTTTAGCATAGCAAGGAAAACAAACACACAAGTATCAGTTCTCAATAGCCAGACAAGGGTGGCGTCCAAGATCCAAAAGCAAGTGAGTACCATGTATTTGCAAAAATAACAAAATTGTATCTCTGTTTTCATATAGAAGGTGGGATCATTGGGAAAGGTGCGGCACACTAAAGTGTCAAATACGCAACAATAGGTACATGACTAATATTAGATCTGAGCTAGAAAGTAATATAGTTTTCTAGACACTCTCTGAAGAAAATCTAGGGCTAGTGGCAAGCCAAAGCAAGCATAATATGTTGAACATGAGCTCCTATAAATGTCATCCTTTGTATGGTCTCCATCACCACCTTCCTCGTCAAAGGCCCCTGCTTGATACTTCCTATAGGTGCCTTTCTAAATAGCATCGCTTCTCTTCTAGTGAATTCCCCAATCATTTCTCCTATTTCAATTTTCGGCCCCATGATGGTGCCAAGCCGTCTACCAAAGGTTGCGTCGGGGATATCTCTGGATCGTTTCCCCACCGCTAACCTTTAATCCCCTCCAAATTTATACCCATCAATCCATCATACCTCCGAAGACACAAAAAATCATTTTTTGGAGATCTCATACTTCACTGATGGTCTCCGAAACACTAAACAAACCAACTTTGGAATCGGTGCATTCTATTTCTTCTTCCATGGATAGGCAGCGATTCTCTTCACTTGAGTTGGAGATTGAGCAATACCACATGTACTGCTCTGGCTGGAGGGGAGTCTCTGTCAAATTCTTGTGCATATAGTGGCAACCATCCCTCTCAACCTCCTATCTTGGAGGCCAAATTTGTTGTCTTTGGATTGATATCCCTGGAAAGTAGGTCTTTAGTGTCGCTTTAGCTTCTTTAAGGAGGCCACAACCTGCTTAAGGGGCATATTCCTCTCCAGTGCATGTTGTTCAAAAGGATCCTCGGTGTTGATGAGATATTTATCCTCTATGTCCAGAAGTTGCTAGACGAAGTTGTCTTCATACTCCTTTAGGTTGTCGGCCATCATCTTCATCATCGGTGTTCGGCTACGGGTCCAACTTGATTCTGATTTTTGGCGGCGAGAATTTGAGGTGGACCAGGGTCGGTCGACTCTCCCAGCGTTTGCTAAACATGTGGCCCTCCACGTACCCTCTCCTACGTGGTTGAGTGGCATGTGTTATCTGGGGCATTCTAATAATTTGTTCCTTGGGGTATGTAATCGCTTCTTTTTATCAATGGCAAGCCTTTTATTTCACCGGTTAGTAAAAGGGAAATCCATTTAAGAGACTGCAATATTCATATCATCACATGATGACATCGAATGCACTAGAATGGAGGACACCATCAAAGTGACAAGGAAATTAGTCATAAATTCATCAAGATGAATCAAGCTCATATGCCAATGTAATACTACTAAAAGATGTCTCTAGAAATAACGAAAAGGCAAGTTAAAGTTTCCAATGTGTTATGGAAACATATGAATCTTACAACTTTCCTGAAAATATGGAAATTTGAGTGTTCTACATACCAAATAAAAAGGTATGCACTTATAGTTGCTAGTCTTCCATTCCATTTATGTGTACAACACAAACAACCATGATTTTCTTATCGAATGGAATGTACACACGCCATTCAACCATCTATGTGTAGATCTACTTAATATACATTTTTTTGCAAAAAAGGCAAGATAGTCATCACACTCGAGCCATAAGCATAAGCACATAGAAAGTTGGAAAAAGCAACCCAGTGGGACACAATGGACTATGTATGGAGGGCTCTTTTTGCAAAAGTGTTGACTTCTTCCCTGCTTGCTTGCTTTCAAAAAATAACAATAATTAATGGTTTTTTGGTCCATTCAACAAGGCTGGAACCAATAATCTTAAGTGCAGAACCAACAATCATTAACCATTATTGTTATGTTGCACGCAGAGTTTTAGAGGAGTTCTTTTCTCTGCAAGGGTGCCCATTGGATCTAATTAGCCGATCACTTTGCTTCTATTATGACCGATTTTTTGCCACTTTTCTCTCAATCAGATGACATGGCAGAAGAAATGAATCCAGTGGAAGGTGAATCAGCTGCAATGGCAGAAGAATCCTCGACTTCTAAATACATAATGTATTCTTGTAGACACACAAAATACTTTGCATTCCAGCGGTTAACATGCACACACCCCCTTCACTAGGGTGTCGTTTCGGGTCCCGTCAAGCATGCACTCATCTTATATATATATTCTATAAACGCACTTTTGAAACATTTAACCATATCCTTGTGTTGTAATATATATTGTCCACAAAATCGTTGTATGCAAATATCTTGGCGTTCTAGTGCTTACAAAGCCCATTGCTAACACCCTCGCACTGCGAATTCAAGTATCATGGAACACGCAACCTTTTAAATTTTTTCCTTCACCCAAACAGAGGAAACTAATGTGTTGATCGAATTGAGTCAAAGCAATTGCAAAAGTCATAGCTGGAAAAATAAGTCAGTTGTGACGTCGACATTGTTGCAAAAAGATGTATGTAGAAAAATAGTATGTTTACAAGCAATTAAAGATAATCTGACGTGGCAGCCACGTGATCAGTTTTCTACCCAGAATCAGTTTTGGCCATATTTGATAAAATTAATGATTCTATGGCCCACATGTGATCACTTTCCACGTTGTTAGTCTACAGTGTGCAATCAATTTGACTTAATGGAATAATGGCGCATTTCAATCAAATGAAAAGTAAACTACGCCAAAAAATCACCAAGATGAATCAAGCTCATATGCCTCTTGTCATAATACTAAAAGGCGTCGCTAGAAATAACTAAAAGGTAAGTGAAAATTCCAAGGTATTATTGAAACATATACAATTCTGCACTTTCAAGACAACATATGGCGAATGGAGTGTTACGCCAAATAAAAGTATGCACCCATAGTTGCCAGACTTCCATTTCATTTATGTGGAGGGACCCAAACAACCATAATTTTATTGCCAAATGGCAAGTACACACATTATTCATAAATCTATGTCTAGATTTGTTTCTATTTTATTTCATGAACACCAAAAATAGGCAAGATATTTATCACAATTGGGATTCTCATTCATACACACATGTGAGGTTGGAAAAAACAAACTAAGTGGGACATGATGGGCTATGTATGGAGGTCAAGCTTGCTCCGATGAATTGACTGTGCCATAGCGAATAGGCATTGTGATGTATGCCATAATGAGCATTGCTCAAATCAAGCCACTAATAAGTGCCATGCATGAGAGCCACATGTGTATTCATTAAGGTGGAACTTTATGACAAGCGATAGCTAAGAATGTACCACCCATATAGCGCCAGCGAGGTGGAGAGATGGAGAAGTGGGGTTTTGCTATTTTGTGTAGTGGAGCAAAATGAACCATCACACCCATGAGAGAAAACCAATAGTTCTTACGGATATATATATATATATATATATGTGTGTGTGTGTGTGTGTGTGTGTGTGTGTGTGTGTGTGTGTGTGTGTGTGTGTGTGTATTTTCTCCTATGGTATTTTCCTTGATGTTTCATAATTTATTCATGTTTAATTTTCTAAGATATTATACCAAACATTGACAATGGTGCACACAAAACACCTAGAACGTAAGATATACTTTCTAAACCATGTTGGAGAGTTCCTTCGAACCATGCAAGAGAGTTGCATGTGATTTTACTAAAAAATAAGATGATAAAAATCCAAAGAAGTAACAACCCATACTACCTACCAGAGAGGCACGACACTTAAAACAAACATAAGAACCTAACCAGCCATAAGATAGGCAACCCAAGAGTTGATGTTTTGCAACCAAGAGATGGCTGAAACCAACATACAAGTAAAGTTACAACACAATGCAAGAAATCAAGAACTATCACTGCTAAGGCATGGACACCAATCCACTATAACCCAAAAACTGTGACTACCATAGTGATGACAATGATAGTGACTGAAGCACATGTAATAGATGGACAAAACCACCATTAGCCTTGAGATGCCACCACTTGGGTGATCATAGACACCATGTCACCAAGCTAAGAATCTAGTAGCCCGATGTTGTCAAAACGACAACTATACATGTCGTAGAAGGAGGACCGACGTGTGGACATGTACAAACCCAAGGGGGAGAAAGGTATGCGAAAGAACAAAATATGAAGCTATCCAAGATCGGCAACAAAGCTAAACACAACCAATGGGGTGGGAGAGTTCGGATCGCATCCTCAATCTGTCCGAGCCAAATAAGGAGGGGGTTGAATTACCAAAAAATCCTACACCACGGGTATACCGGCAACCAACCTGCGACAAACCAACACTATCACGGCTCGTGGTCAACAAGGAGAGCCATACGCTAATTAAAGATGGGATGTGGTGAGGTGGGACTGCTAGATCTTACAGAGGCACTTTCGATCTAGTTAAAGACAATCGACAGGAGAGAGGGGCATGATAAGAGGAATGAAAAGAGTGGGACGGGGATGTACATGGACGACCGAAGGAGCTATTGCCACAACACACCATTGCTACAATCCACCCCTTATTGTGTGTTTGGTATGCTTCGTGAGGCTCATGCGGGCTTTGGGGGGCCAAATTAGCCCATTTGGATGCCTGCTTTTACTATTTGGCCAACATGGCATACAATTAGAGCACCGTTCGGCCAGTGTATAGAGAACAACCCATTGAACTGCTTCCAATGAGCTAGGCCTGGGCGATGTGAGCGACCACACATGGTTGCAGGCGGCTGCACGTGTGGGACCTGCGAGAGACATCGCATTATTTCCCGAAGTGGCACCATAAATCCCCTCACACATTTCTCAATGCTCGATCTCTACTCTCTTCATTCTCACCAGCGGCAGTGACCATCATAGGAGGTAAGATCTGGATGGCAAGCACCAGCGGCACATACCGGCTTCATCACCGATTCTCTCTCTCCCATATGCCTTCGTCAATGGAGGTATGCCCTCTGTCCACACCTTCGCATGGATCAATTAAGGCATCGTTTACCCATCAATTAAACTTCACAAGTCCATTAAATGGAGAGTGATCGGTTGTGGCATTGATTAAACTAGGAGAGTTCATTTAAGTCTTGCTCGGTTAGTCTATACAAGGGTATTGGGAAGGATTTTGACTAAAAGGGGGTTATAATCGATGAGAATCCCTTTATGCTAACTTGAGTGGTGGCCCTAGAGGTGCTTTGAGTGGTAGTAATCTTGATGTTGGTACTCTTCAACCTACAGCGGCATTGTAGAGGAGCCAGGCTGAGGAAACCTGGCCACCGTCTCGATTGGTTTGGTATTGCCAATGTCTACAATCTCCTCCTCATTATCGTCCTCCAGAACAATGGTGGTCGGTGCCACCACAATGGTAGACCTGTACTTGGCCCATCTAGCTCTCTGACCTCGATCTACCGACTTATCCTCATCCATGGCCACACCAGTATGTCCACTTGCATAGCACCTTTGGCAGGGTGAGGCTTCATGATCTCTATCTAAGTATTCATTGCCTGTGAGAGCACAACTTCTCCTTCCTTGATCATCTCGTCCATGGTGTTGAACCGAGAGTACACCTCCATATACTTCAAAAACTTTAAGTGGGCGCCACGCGATCACCTGAGGAGCTGTGTTGTCCATTGAAGGCTGGTGGGGAGGGGTTCATGGTGGTGGAACGATGGTGAGAAAGAGAGTGAGATGTGGAAGAGGCTATGTAGAAGATGATACATACCAAACATATCTATAATTTTTGTATGATTCATGCTATATTGCTATCAATTACATATACTTTGGCATACATTTTATTAATTTTTATTGGACTAACATATCCTATCCTCCATACATCTTTTTCCATCTATTAGACAACCTCATATTTCTTGACTAAACTTCACACGTCGATTAAATGGAGAGTAATTGGTTGTGGCATTGATTAAACTAGGAGAGTTCATCTAAGGCTTGCTCGGTTAGTCCGTACAAGGGTATTGGGAAGGATTTTGACTAAAAGGGTGTTATAATCAATGAGAATCCCTTTATGTTAACTAGACGCGGCGGCCCTAGAGGTGCTTTGAGCGGTAGTAACCTTGATGATGGTACTCTTCGACCTACAGAGGCATTGTAGAGGAGCCAGGCTCAGGAAACCTGTCCACCGTCTCGACTTCTTTGGTATTGCCAATGTCCACCATCTCCTCCTCATTATCGTCCTCTAGAACAATGGTGGTCGGTGCCACCACAATGGTAGACCTGTACTTGGACCATTTAGCTCTCTGACCTCGATCTGCCGACTTATCCTCATCCATGGCCACAACAGTATGTCCACTTGCATAGCACCTTTGGCAGGGTGAGGCTTCATGATCTCTATCTCAGTATTCATTGCCTGTGAGAGCACAACTTCTCCTTCCTTGATCATGTCGTCCATGGTGTTGAACCGAGAGTACACCTCCATATACTTCAAAAACTTTAAGTGGGCGCCACGCGATCACCCGAGGAGCTGTGTTGTCCATTGAAGGCTGGTGGGGAGGGGTTCATGGTGGTGGAACGATGGTGAGAAAGAGAGTGAGATGTGGAAGAGGCTATGTAGAAGATGATACATACCAAACATATCTATAATTTTTGTATGATTCATGCTATATTGCTATCAATTACATACACTTTGGCATACATTTTATTAATTTTTATTGGAATAGCATGTCCTATCCTCCATACATCCTTTTCCATCTATTAGACAATCTCATATTTCTTGAGCTTTTTATCGATGACCGACTCTTCATCAAATTTCTCCATGACATCATAGTTGCATAGACGGGCTCTATTGGAGACAGGCAAAATGAGGTTTTCAAGGACATCCACCTATGATTCGACCGATGCAAAATGATCATGTGTTTGAGTTCCAGCATAGGTTGACACTCGATATTAAATGATAATAAGTTGCAAGAAGCAAACACTTACGTATTAGAAGTGTAAATAACGTTCAACTACGAGAACCTAATTAGTGAAATGTTAAAAGTGTTAACCACGTAAAATTGCAACAACTAACTACATAAATGCTAAAGTATAGTGCTTTTGCTAGATTTCTACTAGCTTGAAAAACAAAAACCCAATCTTAAGCCTCTAGTAGTCATCAATACATAAATGCATCATGTAATTTTCTTATTTGCAAAAGAAGGAACACTTTTATTAACATATCATGTGATAAATATAAGGAGGAGAAACAGAGATGGGGAGGACAAAGAGATAGCAAACAAGTGTTACAAATGAGGGATAAATGGTAGGGACATTTTGTTTTATTATGACACTTTCAGTTGTTCAAGAAATGCTACATGAGATTGATGCTTTATTCTGGGAGCCAACAGAATTACCCGTCGGTATGCTTGTGACAATCAATTTTTGTTGTTGTGCCAATGGCCACCAAATTTCATTGGTGCCAGTCCATTGTTTGCCTTGCTTCCTATTCTATTCATTTACAAACCTATCTTTCCTTCCAAATAGCTAATCCCAAACCTAAATCTTGTTCTACTTGATAATGGAAAAGGCAAGACCCATGTTTCCTTTCACCTTATCCCCAGAAACATTTGTGGGTACAATCACATGACCCCATTTTTTGCTTCATGGCGTGGGCAAGACATGTCTGATTTACTTGTGATGGTTGTTTGTGCAAATATGCCAGCAATTTAATTCTGATGTTAGAACTATAATTTAATAGCTTTTAAACGACAAACATGGAATTTCTCCCAAATTGGAACTCTTGCCAAAACAAAATGTCTCGATTCCCAGCATACTATGATAAAACAAATAGATGATACAACATAGAACTCGCATGATGAATGTGATAAAAGGAAAGAAAGCATCCAATATAATGGTGCAAAGTATGAAATACAAATGGTCAATGCAGCCTCATTAGGTGACCACCACAACACCTAGATTTTCATCATTGGATTTGGTTCTCGTCTGGCTTAGCTCGCTTTCTTGTGGAATGTGCCGAAGAATGTGCAGTAGTGGTAACCCTCCCCCCAACCATAAACCACATTGTTGCACATGCACCAATTGGAGTCGATGCCCACTTTGGAGAGAGATGTCATGGTCAACTAATCTAGCTCAAAGGAAACAACTTGGTCCATCTGTTCAATAACCTCATCTTTATTTATCTGGCATCCATGATCGGCTCTTAATTGAATTTCTCCAAAGTACCTCAATTGCACAAGCTAGCTCTGCACGTAATGGGCAGAATGTAGTTTTCAAAGGCACCCTCGTGAAATTACATCCTTACAAACTTCATTATGTGTGCCTGAGATCAAGCATAAATGTTGAAAGTATAAACTAGATCAATTGCAAGAAACTAACCAATTAAGTGCAAAAAGTGTAAATGCCATTAACCTACAAGAACCTAATCAGTGAAGTGCTAAAATTGTAAACCACTAAAATGCAACAACTAACTACATAAATGCTAAAAGTGTAAACCACATAAAAATGCAAGAACTAACCAGATAAATGTTTAATTTGTTAAAATCAAAGAACCAACCACAAAAAATGCTAAATGTATAAGCGATGCTAAGCTACAAGAAGCTAACCAAATAATGTTAAAATGTAAACCATGCTAGACTATAAGGAACTAATCACAGCGAATACACAAAAGGTAGTGGCTATGTATAACAATAAAGAGGAGCAAATAGGTCTACTAGGGTTCCACTAAGGGACGTAGAGCTAGATCAAAACCTGATATGACCATTCATCACCTCGATCTGATCGATTTAAAAACAGCTGAATCCCATATGCAGGGAAGAATGGATACAATCCAAATACAAAGTTATAAAGTAGAAGACAGATGCTAACCTTTGTATTGGTGGCATCAAGCTCAGATCACAAATTGCATGCCGACATGATCAAGCCACACACTGTGTCTATGCAATGGGGGTTGAGTTGATGCTCTTGATAATAACCATACCTCTATATTTGTTCATGGCATCATGGCCAGCATGCATTGGGCTTGATTGTGTGAGATGTCGCAAAGGAAACTCAGGGTGGTGCTTCAAGTGTTTAATAGTATGAATATCCTTGAAGGATTCCTTGTGGATCCACATGGATTGAATCGGGGATTGCAGGCGGAGGAACAATTGATGATGGGGTCTGCTATGCTAGGGTTTGAGATTATGTCAGCGCGACAAATGGTAGTGTCTAGCAGGCTAGGATTCTAGATTGTGACAAAACGATGAGTGGTGGGGTCTAGTAGGCTCGGGTTTGTGATAGAGGCAAAGTGACAAGTGGTACTCCAATAGGCTAGGGTTTGGGATTGCAGCGGGATGGGGCAGGGAGATGTGGAACTGGCTTTTACTTTGCTGATTTTATCATTTCTATATTTGGTTCCCCATTTCCCTTACTTACAACATATCACTTGGTCGTGTGAAAATGCATAAGTGTGCAAACAATCCTTGAATGTCTCCCATGTGCCTCTTTGGTAAGTCATGCTAAACATACGTTGTGGTAGGAGCTATTTACTTGTGTATGCATGTCCAACTGATGCATAACGACTTTGATTTTATATTTACTTTTTGGCCTTTTTGGTCTCGGTTTTCTATTGCTACACGGTTTATAAGTGGAACAGTAAGTTAAATCAATCTTATAAGTAGAGATAATTTGTTTAGGAGGTTTGCAAAATAATAGGTCTCTTGCCAAACCTTAGATATGTTAGACCAGTGGTACAATTTTTCACTACTTGGTTTTATGAAAGCAAACCAGACAGACAGGGTCCACAAATTGGAGAAACCAGTTAACCGTATAAAAATACTCGTGATAGAACTACACATAATGTTATGCTAATAATACTATAATGGTAGGTAGCTAGTCACAGGAACATAAAATAGCCCAATTAATAAAATGGCAATAACAGAGTCTTGCAGAGGACGGACAATAGAAGCTAGGGCCACCATAAAAGATCTCCATGTTTGCATTTTAGGTAAGTTTGAGATTTTGTATATTCTTTGAAAGTACATCTGCCAAGTAGGGATTTTTGTCAACAAAATTAACCCCTTTCCGTTTTCATGCTTCTATAACTATTTCCAAAAAAATCCTTATTGATCATTGCCAAGTTAAGATCAACCACTTGATTTGGGCACACATTGACTGACACCTAATTAACTAGGTGGTTTTTGTCCCCTAACCCCGCTACCACATGTCTATATAAAAAAGTATACTCCTTTTTTTGACATTTTTGGAGGGCTATAAGAGAGAAGCATGTAGAAAGGGTGTTGTATTGGTACTTAAATTAGATTTGATAAGAACTAATCTTCCACATATAACGAACAGATTATCTTGCCAGCCCTTAGATATTTTAGACTAATAGTAAGCCTTTTCACTACTTTGTTTTGATGACAGCAAACTAGATAGAAAGGGTCCCCAAATTGGAGAAACCAGTTAACCATACAAACATACTCGATAGAACTACACATAGTGTTAAGCTAATAATATTGAAATGGTAGGTAGCTTGTCATAGGAACACAAACTAGCCCAGTGAATAAGATTGCAATAACAAAGTCTTGCAGAGGACGGGCAACAGAAGCTAGGTCCACTACAAAAGATCTCCATGTTTTCATTTTAGGGAAGCTTGAGTTGGCTTTCAAGATGATGAGGATGGCGCTCGAGAGAAAAATGTCTTTGTCACAAGCTCCTCATTATCCTCCTAAAGTACCATCCATTATTGCATTAGGGACACATGATATAAATGAGCATCAGAGGGTCCAAAATCAATTTATGGTCATGGTGTTTCTTACGCATCACAACACCAGAATATACCAAATATAAGAATCGCATTAAATCATCCATAAGCAAAATCACATCAATTGGTCGGGAAATATCTACTGATTGTAAGGTATTAGGGTCAACTAAGAGTTCAGACACAAAAGTCTGCAACGGCTTGTCATGTAATCCCAAAAAAGGCTAAAGGACAGCAAAGCACGATGTGGTTAGAAGTTCTTTATCCCTGCAGAGTTCACAATCACGTCTCTAAGTCACATACAATATTTTCAGTTTCTTAGATGACTGAATTGTATTTTGCACAATCCTTTTTTACTTTGTTTGGCTTCAGTACTATCATCTATAACCTGACAGTGAACATCCTATGATCCATGTCTTTTTTATCAATTATAAAACCCAAATATTTTAGAGGTTGGGAACCACACATGCAGGTAAATTTTGTCAAGAACAAATGCTTTTCCATTTGAGTCTTGCCCATGCAGAATGACAGCTGTTAGGATTTAATGCTAGACTCATCAACCACATGTGAAAAAATGTAATCAACATAATAAACATCGCACATGCACGGTGGACTCTAGATCAGAAAACCAAGGGTGCATCAGCAAACTAAGGGTGCATGTGTCCTTATTAATTGATTTACATCCACCAAGCTAGCTAAAGTTGTAACCAAATTTATATTTGTTCATTTGGACATGACTAATATATTTACCCTACCCACTGTAGTGGATAACTGACATACACCACTAAAACATGTCTCTAATCTCCATACTAAAACGTACTCATAATTGTAACACTTGCTTCAAAAGGAAAACATTAACAAAGTAATTTGCCACCAAGAATAAATCAAATGATCAATAATCAAGCAATAGCATAATTATCTGGAGCTATGTTCAGATACCTTGACAATGCACAAGCATGGCCTGAGGTATATGCATTGAAAGAAAATGGTGCCATATCAACCAACATATTCTTTTTTAGGTTAAAAGTTATTGACCATATCTTTATGTTTTAAAATTTGAATTTACACAACAAGTAAACAAGATCATCACAATCACAAGTCCATCTCTGGATAGGGTGAGATGCTTGCAGGTCCTTTAGTGTCAACTCTCTTGCATAGGTATCACTCACGGTCAGGTCAGGTAGCAACATAGAATGACTTGGGTAGTCAACAGAGATGTCCCTATCATAAGCCATGAATCCCTTGCTCCAATGATCCCAAGAAGTCATTTTGTACCATGTCATGGACATCCACCAAATTTCTTTGGGATTTGTCAAGTAGTCTAACTTATAGAGTGTATCCATGTCATCATACGACATTTCAACAACATCTGGTATTTCATATTTTTCTATCTTGGCAAACTTGATCATACCATTACTATATGCAACCTTCCAAACCGGCCACACAGACAATTTCATGTTGTCCTTGTTGCCACGCATCACCTTAGGAATTGTGATGAAGTGTGCCATAGACATTTTTTTGAGCACCTTGTAGAACATAATCCTCGTCCAAAGGTCAACCCATCCAAGCTTCTCCAAAGTGAATCACATTAGAAGCTAGAAACAAAAGGTCATTCATGCTCTAACATGGAGCAATAGCTCCACCTGTGGCACTTTACAGCTCTAAACCTAGATCCTAGAGGACGAGATATGAAGGGTAAAACCCAAGGGATCGGTGATTAGCATAGCACGGCCAGGACGAAAAGGTCATCATCGTCGTAGGGCAGGAGGTCGAGATCCGAGGATGTGAGGATGCATAGGTAGGGACCTAGGAGCAGGCACAGTGATGACACGGGCTAGCCTTTTAGACGAAGTTCTCGCGCCGCACTCTAAGGATGGATAGGAAGAAGATGGAGAGGATGAGGAAGTCCTTCTCCATGAAGACAATTTTGGGCCTGTCACAGCCGGCTTCCTTGAGGCCAGGGCAGTGGATGCACAGGTAGGAGCCTAGTCAGTGATGAAGACGGTGACCTAGACAATGTGGCCATGCTTGAGAAGGACTCCACGATGGCGGCATTCCTTACGTCGGCGAGGTACACCAGCAGCTCGAGGAACACCAGTCGGAGAGACGGGACGCGGCTTCACGATGTGGGTGTTAAGGGGATCCACATGACATGGAGAATATATTGCTCATGTCCTCTTTGCTGCCAAAATCGAACATCATGCTTGGGCGGCGATGATCGGTGGTTGGACTAATCAGGGTTCATATCAGATTTGGGAAGTGGGAGTTGCGGCCTGTGGGTCTCTTGTGAGTGTTGAGGGAGGCTGGTTGGGGATAGTTGGAAATAAAATCTTGATAGAAAGAAACAGGTAATAACCATACATTTCCAAGGTATGCCATGTACCGATAACACTAACCAAGCACGTAGAAAAAAAATTAAGCTTACTAGTAGATTTTAGCATACCAAGGAAAACAAACACACAAGTGTCAGTTCTCAGTAGCCAGAAAAGGGTGGCGTCCAAGATCCAAAAGCAAGCGAGTACCATGTATTTGCAAAAATAACATCAATTTTATCTCTAATTTCATACAGAATGTGGGATCATTGGGAACGGTGCGGCACACTAAAGTGTCAAATATGCAACAATAGGTACATGACTAATATTACATTTGAGGTAGAAAGAAATATAGTTTTCTAGACACTCAAAGCACATGCTGAAGAAAATCTAGGGCCAGTGGCAAGCCAAAGCAAGCATAATATGTTGAACATGAGCTCCTATCAAGGTCATCCTTTGTATGGTATCCGTCACCACCTTCCTTGTCAAAGGCCTCTGCTCGATTCGTCCTATAGGTGCCCTTCTAAATAACATCCCTTCTCTTCTAGTGAATTCCTCAATCATTTTCTCCCATTTCAATTTTTGGCCCCATGATGGTGCCAAGCTGTCAACCAAAGGTTGTGCCTGGGATCTGTCTGGATCGTTGCCCCACCCCTAAACCTTAATCTCCTCCAAATTTATACCCATCAGTCCATCATACCCCCAAAAACACAAAAAATCCTTTTTTTGGAGTTCTCATACTTCACTATTGGTCTCCAACAAACTGAACCAACCTCCTTTGGAATCGGTGCATGCTCTTTCTTCTTCCATGGATAGGCAGCGATTCTCTTCACTTGAGTTGGAGATTGAGCCATACCACATCTACTGCTCTGGCTGGAGGGGAGTCTCTGTCAAATTCTTGTGCGTGTAGTGGCAACCATCACTCTCAACCTCCTATCTTGGAGGCCAAATTTGCTACCTTTGGATGCATATCCTTGGCAAGCAGGTCTTTAGTGTCGCTTTAGCTTCTTTTAGGAGGCCACAACCTTCTTAAGTGGCACATTCCTCTCTGGTGCATGTTGTTCTAAAGGATCCTCGGTATTTATGAGAAATTTATCCTCTATGTCCAGAAGTTACTAGACGAAGTCATCTTCATCCTCCTTTAGGTTGTCGGCCATCATCTTCATCACCGGCGTTCGGCTATGGGTCCAACTCGATGGTGATTTTTTACGGCAAGGATTTGAGGTGGAGCAGGGTCGGTCAACTCTCCCAGCGTTTGCTAAACATATAGCCCTCCATGTGCCCTCTCCCTGCGTGGTTGAGTGGCATGTGTTATCTGGGGCATTGTAATAATATGTTCCTTCACTTCTTTTAATCAACAACAAGCCTTTTATTTCATTGGTTAGGAAGAGTGAAATCCATTTAAGAGACTGCAAAATTCACATCATCACCTGATGACATCGAATGCACTAGAATGGAGGACACCATCAAAATGACAAGGAAATTATTCATAAATTCATCAAGATGAATCAAGCTCATATGCCAATGTAATAATACTAAAAGATGTCTCTATAAATAACGAAAAGGCAAGTTCATGTTTCCAATGTGTTATGGAAACAAATGGATCTTACAACTTTCCAGAAAATATGGAAATAGGAGTGTTCTACGTATCAAATAAAAAGGTATGCACTTATAGTTGCTATCCTTCCATTCCATTTATGTGTACAACACAAACAACCATAATTTTCTTACCGAATGGAATGTACGCACGCCATTCAACCATCTATGTGTAGATCTACTTAATTTACATTTTTTGCAAAAAAAGGCAAGATAGTCACTCGAGCCATAGGCATAAGCACATGGAAAGTTGAAAAAGCAACCCAATGGGACACAATGGACTATGATGGAGGGTTCTTTTTGCAACAGCGTTGACTTCTTCCTTGTTTGCTTGCTTTGGAAAAATAACAATAATTAATGGTTTTTTGTTCCATTCAACAAGGCTGGAACCAATAATCTTAAGGGCAGAACAACACTCATTAACCATTATTGTTATGTTGGACGCATGTTTTTAGAGGAGTTGTTTTCTTTGCAAGGGTGCCCATTTGATCTAATGAGTCTATCACTTTGCTTCTATTGTGATCAGTCTGATGCCAGTTTTCTCCCAATCAGATGACATGCCAGAAAAATCGAATCTTATGGAAGCTGAATTAGCTGCAATGGCAGAAGAATCCTTGATTCCTAAATACATTTTGTATTATTGTAGACACACAAAATACTTTGCATTCTAGCCGTTAACAGCACCCCCCTTCACTAGGGTGTCATTTCGACTCCCATCAAACATGCACTCATCTTATATAATCTATAAGTGCACTTTTGAGACAATTAACCATATCCTTGTGTTCTAATATATATTGTCCACAAAATCCTTGTATGCAAAGATCTTGTTGTTGTAGTGCTTACAAAGCCCATTGCTAACACACTCTCATTTCGGATTGAAGTCTCATGGAACACACAACCTTTTAAATTTTTCCTTCACCAAAACAGAGGGAAACCTATGTGCTGATCGAATTGAGCCAAAGCAATTGCAAAAGTCATAGTTGCAAAAAAAGTCAGTTCTGACGTCGGCATTGTTGCAAAAGCACCTATGTAGAAAAATAGTCTGTTTACAAGCAATTAAAGATAGTCTGACGTGGCAGCCACGTGATCAGTTTTCCGTCCGGAATCAGTTTTGGCCTTATTTGATAAAATTAATGATTTATGGCCCAACTGTGATCACTATCCCTATTGTTAGTCTCTAGTGTGCAATCAATTTGAATTAATGGAATAATGGCGCATTTCACTCAAATGAAAAGTAAACTACGCCAGAATATACCAATATGAATCAAGCTCATATGCCTCTTGTCATAATACAAAATGGTGTCGCTAGAAATAACTAAAAGGTAAGTGAAAATTCCAAGGTATTATGGAAACATATACAACTCCGCTCTTTCAAGATAACGTATGGCGAATGGAGTGTTCTGCCAAATAAAATGTATGCACTCATAGTTGCTAGACTTCCATTTCATTTATGTGGAGGAACACGAACAACCATAATTTTCTTGCCAAATGGCAAGTACACACGTTATTCATCAATCTATGTCTAGATTTGTTTCTATTTTATTTGATGAACACCAAAAATAGGCAAGATATTTATCACAATTGTGATTCTTATTCATACACACATGTGAGGTTGGAAACAACAAACTAAGTGGGACATGATGGGCTATGTATGAAGGTCAAGCTCATTCGGATGAATTGACTGTGTCATAGCAAATAGGCGTTGTGATGTATGCCACAATGAGCATTGTTCAAATCAAGCCACTAATAAGTGCCATGCATGACAGCTACATGTGTATTCATTAAGGTGGAAATTTATGACAAGGGATAGCTAAGAATGTACCACCCATAGTGCCAGAGAGGTGGAGATATGGAGAAGTGGGGTTTTGCTATTTTATGTAGTGGAGCAAAATGAATCATCACACCCATGAGAGAATACCAACAGTTCTTATAGATATATGTATTTTCCCCTGCGACATTTTTGTCGATGCTTCCTAATTTCTTCATGTTTAATTTTCTGAGCTATTATACAAAACATTGACAATGGTGCACACAAAACACCTAGAATGTAAGATATACTTTCTAAACCTTGTTGGAAAGTTTCTTCGAACCATGCAAGAGAGTTGCATGTGATTTCACTAAAAAATAAGATGATACAAATCCAAAGAAGTAACAACCCATACAACATGCCAGAGAGGCACGACTCTTGAAAAAAACATAAGAACCTAATCGGCCTTAGGATAGGAAACCCAAGAGTTTATGTTGTGCAACCAAGAGTTGACCGAAACGAACATACAATTAAAATTACAACACAATGCGAGATAGCAAGAACTATCCACTGCTAAGGCGTGGACACCAATCCACTATAACCCAAACGATGTGACTACCATAGCAATGACAATGACAGTGACTGAAGCACATGTAATAGATGGACAAAACCACCATTAGCCTTGAGATGTCACCACTTGTGTGATCATAGACACCATGTCACCAAGCTAAGAATCTAGTAGCTCGATGTTGTCAAAACGACAACCATCCATGTCGTAGAAGGAGGACCGAGGTGTGGACACAAACCCAGGGGGAGAAAGGTATGGGAAAGAATAAAATATGAAGCTATCCAAGATCGCCAATAAAGCTAAGCACAACTGATGGGGTGGGAAAGTTTGGATCGCATCCTCAATCTGTCCGAGCCAAAGAAGGAGCGGGTTGAACTACGAAAAAATCCCACACCACAGGTATACCGGTGACCAACCTACGACAAGCCAACACTATCACAATTCATGGTCAACGAGGAGAGTCATACGCCAATTGAAGATGAGATGTGGTGAGGTGGGACCGCTAGATCATACAGAGGCACTTTCGATCTAGTTAAGGACGACCGACAGGAGAGAGAGGCATGATAAGAGGAATGACAAGAGTGGGATGGGCATGTACATGGACAACCGAAGGAGCTGATCCCGCACCACAACATTGCTACAGTCCACCCCTTATCGCATGTTTGGTATGCTTCATGAGGCTCATGCAGGCTTTGGGGAGCCAAATTAGCCCTTTTGGATTCATGCTTTTACTATTTAGATCACTGTTCAGCCTGCATCTAGAGGAATAGCCCAATGAACTAATTCCAATGAGCTAGGACCGAGCGATGTGAGCGACCACACATGGTTGCAGGAGGCTACATGTGTGGGACCCGTGAGAGACACCAAATTATTTCCCGATGTGGCACCACAAATCCCCTCCCATATTTCTCAATGCTCGATCTCCCCTCTCTTCATTCTCGCCAGCAGACGTGATCATCATAGGAGGTAAGATCTAGATGGCAAGCACCAGTGGCACGTACCGGCTTCATCACTGATTCTCTCTCTCCCATATGCCTTCGTCAATAGAGGTATGCCCTCTCTCCACACATTCACAGGGATCAATTAAGGCAACGTTTACCCATTGACTAAACTTCACACGTCGATTAAATGGAGAGTAATTGGTTGTGGCATTGATTAAACTAGGAGAGTTCATCTAAGGCTTGCTCGGTTAGTCCGTACAAGGGTATTGGGAAGGATTTTGACTAAAAGGGTGTTATAATCGATGAGAATCCCTTTATGTTAACTAGACGCAGCGACCCTAGAGGTGCTTTGAGTGGTAGTAACCTTGATGATGGTACTCTTCGACCTACAGAGGCATTGTAGAGGAGCCAGGCTCAGGAAACCTAGCCACCGTCTCGACTGCTTTGGTATTGCCAATGTCCACCATCTCCTCCTCATTATCGTCGTCTAGAACAATGGTGGTTAGTGCCACCACAATGGCAGACCTGTACTTGGACCATTTAGCTCTCTGACCTTGATCTGCCGACTTATCCTCATCCATGGCCACAACAGTATGTCCACTTGCATAGCACCTTTGGCAGGGTCAGGCATCATGATCTCTATCTCAGTATTCAATGCCTGTGAGAGCACAACTTCTCCTTCCTTGATCATCTCGTCCATGGTGTTGAACCGAGAGTACACCTCCATATACTTCACAAAACTTTAAGTGGGTGCCACGTGATCACCCGAGGAGCAGCGTTGTCCATCGAAGGCTGGTGGGGAGGGGTTCATGGTGGTGGAAAGATGGTGATAAAGAGAGTGAGATGTGGAAGAGGAGATAGTAGAATATGATACGTACCAAACATATCTATAATTTTTGTATGATTCATGCTATATTGCTATCAATTACATACACTTTGTCATACTTTTTAATAATTCTTATTGGACTAGCATATCGTATCCTAAATACATCGTGTTCCATCTATTAGACAACCTCATATTTCTTGAGCTTTTCATCCACGATCGACTCTTGATCGAATTTCTCCATGACATCATAGTTGCATAGATCGGCTCTATAGGCAACAGGCAAAATGAGGTTTTCAAGGACATCCACCTACTATTTGACCGATGCAAAATTATCATGTGTTTGAGTTCCAGCATAGGTTGACACCCGATATAAAATGATATTAAGCTGCAAGAAGCAAAATGCTTAAGTATTAGAAGTGTAAATAACATTCAACTACGAGAACCTAATTAGTGAAGTGTTGAAAGTGTAAACCATGTAAAATTGCAACAGCTAACTACATAAATGCTAAAGTATAGTGATTTTGCTAGATTTCTACTAGCTTGAAAAACAAAAACCCAATCTTAAGCCTCTAGTAGTCATCAACATAAATGCATCATGTAATTTTCTTATTTGCAAAAGAAGGAACACTTTTATTAACATATCATGTGATAAATATAGGGAGGAGAAACAGAGATGGGGAGGACAAAGAGATAACAAAGAGGTGTTCCGGATGAGGGATAAACCGTAGGGACATTTTGTTTTATTATGACACTTTTAGTTGTTCAAGAAATGCTACATGAGATTGATGCTTTGTTCTGGGAGCCAAAGGAATTACCCTTCGGTGTGCTTGTGACAATCAAAAAAAATTATTTTGACGATGGCCACCAAATTTCATTGGTGTCGGTCCATGGTTTGCTTGCTTCCTATTCTGTTCATTCACAAACCTAGCTTTCCTTCCGAACAGCTAATCCTACACCTAAATCTTGTTCTACTTGCTAGTGGAATAGGCAAGACCCATGTTTCCTTTCACCTTATCCCCAGAAACATTTGTGGGTACAATCTCATGACCCCATTTTTTGCTTCATGGTGTGGGTAAGACATGTATGATTTACTTGTGATGGTTGTATGGGAAAATATGTCAGCAATTTACTTCTGATGTTAGAACTATAATTCAAAAGGTTTGAAATGACAACATGGAATTTCTCCCAAATTGGAACTCTTGCCAAAACAAAAAGTCCCTAATCCCTGCATAATATGATAAAACAAATAGATGATACAACATAGAATTCACATGATCAATGTGATAAAAGGAAAGAAAGCATACAATATAATGGTGCAAAGCATCAAACAGAAATGGTCAATGCAGCCTCATTAGGTCACCACCACAACACCTAGATTTTCGTCATTGGATTTGTTTCTCGCCTGACTTAGCTTGCTTTCTTGCGGAATGTGCCGAAGAATGTGTAGTAGTGGTAACCCTCCCCCAACCATGAACCTCAATATTCCACATGCACCTATTGGAGTAGATGCCCACTTTGGATATAGATGTCATGGTTAACTAATCTAGCTCGGAGGAAACAACTTGGTCCATTGGTTCAATAACCTCATATTTATTTATCTGGCATCCATGATCAGCTCTTAATTGAATTTCTCCACAGTACCTCAATTGCACAAGCTAGCTCTGCAAGTAATGGGAAAATGTAGTTTTGAAAGGCACTCTTTTGAAATTACATCCTTACAAACTTCATCATATCTATGTGAGATCAATTGTGATAGCCTGGTTTTTGCCCTTTCTTATTTGCCTGGTTTCCAGTTGATTCGAATTTGAGTTTGGAGTTTTTGAATCATTTCATTTGGACTTAACCACTTGGGTACCCCCTTGACTTTCACCCAAGTGCTTCAAATCCCTCTCAAACCATCACTCCATCTCTGGTTCATCTCAAAATATCACTTGGAATATTTTTCTTACCCTCCTAAACCCTAGCTAGCCCTTTGTGCTCTAGAGCAACCCTAATTTTTCTTGCCCCTAAAATCCTGAGAAAAATCCCAATTATTCTTTGAACCCTAGGGCACCTTTCTGAGCAAAAATATTTCAATACTCTTTGGAATATTTTGGCTACAGAAAATTTTCATTTCTGGACAAAAATGGTAGTTTCTACAGCAACTACCATTTTACTAGCTCCATTGTAGCTGGTTTTTCTTGTGCATCTTCACCTTAGTAAGTGTTGGCTAGCCACCAAAGCCCATCCCTCAACTCCCAGTGGTTTGACCACAGTAAACCTCCAAAGTTACTGTCCAGAAACTTACTTTGAGTACAACTTCATTTCTACTGCACCTCGAACCCTACTCAATCGTGGTAACACTCACAACTACCACGGACTACACACCAGACATGAAGTTTGCACTTAGGGTGGCCTAATGTCATAGTTCATGCGGTGACCACGTTCGTCCAGGCGTGCTGGCATGCAAAACACGCGCTCTGAGTGCCGCCGAGCGCTCTATTGCGCGCGTGCTCGCTGCCCAGCCTGCCCGAGCGTGCCAAACCGCGCCACCATCTCCGTCTCCACTCACTTAACTCCTCCCTGGCACTCGCCGACGCTGGAGGTCACTGCAGCGGGCACGGGCACGGTCTGGAGAATGACACACTGCGTGGAGCACTGTGCTCGTCGTCTTCCTCTCGCCCCTGTGCTCGTCCGCGCTCGCCGACAGTTCTCGCGTGAGCTCCGTCCTCTTCCCCCTCTCTCACTGGCGCTGTTCGTCGCCGGGCGCCATGGACAGGTGTCCTCCGGCGGTGCCCAAACCCTCCTTTCCGCTCTCCTATAAATATGGCCACCCCCAGCCTCCTCGAGCACCCCACTGCACTCACACACACACCTCAAGCTTGTAGAAGCCGCAGCCCGGCCGGGCAGGCCGCGGGCTGCCGTCCCCGAGCTCGAGCTTGCCGGCGATCCCCTTGGGTCGACCCCGCAGCTCCAGCCCCTCCCAGGCCAGGGCAACCCCGCCAGGGCCTCCGCCACTCTCCGGTGGAGCCGTTCCGCCCTATTGAAGCCCCTGGAGTCGCCCTTAGCCGCCGCCATCTTCATCTCCGGGGACCACTGCCCTCTGCCTCCACTGAAGAGGTTGTTTTCGACGCCGTCCGACCACCCCTAGCCATGCTATGGGTACGGGCAGGTCTGCCTCCTTCTCCTCTACCGATTCCCCCCTCTCGTTTTGGCCCAAGAGCCCTCGCCGCCGGCGTGCGCTCCGACGAAGCTCCGCCACTCCCTCTTTCCCTCTCCCCCTCTACCTCACCTAACTAGTGGGGCCCGCTAGTTAGTCACTCTGTACGCACGTGAAGCGGTATGAGTGGTGGCGCCCTGGGCTTTTACGCCTTCGACGTCACCCCCCCAGTTTGTTTTAGTTTAATTCAAATTTCATTTAAATCCAGAGAACTTCAAACAGCCACAACTTTTTATCTATAAGTCCAAATTCATTGATTCTTTTTGCATTGGGTTCTTTGTCCCAAAATCTAACAGCTCCCAAAAGATGGGATTTTTCCATGCTGTCTATATTTTCTGGTGAATTTCAGAAGGATTCTTGATGTTTTCTTTTTATGTTTTTACTTATTTTTAGAAGAGCAGGCTTGTCTTGAGGATCACCAGGAGGCTTGTGAACCTCATATGCACTAAGGCAAGCCACAACAACATTTTCATAGTGCCACTTCAATATTTCTGATTTTTCTACTTGACCCAATGATTATTCATGCATTTAAATTATTAATATGTTAATTATATTTTGTTAGATGCTTGTTATAGTAAATATGCTTGATTTACAGAAAGTTTGTAGTGAACCTAGTCGGTAAGCTAACAATGATTTAGTTATGAGTAATGAGAAGATAATATGGATATGGAGATAAATAATTAGGGAACTTATTTTGCATGATAAAAAAATGATAAATTTGCTAGAAAAGTTTCTGGTTGAAGTAAGGCTTGATCTTAACCAGAGGAGTATCATGAGTTGTTGGTTGCTCTGTGTGAGCATAGTTGACTCAGTTATTTTCGTGAATATGTGATGCATATGTTAGTGATGCATGTCATGGCATTATGACACCGGTTACTTTCACTTTAAGTTGAACCTGATAATAACTCAACTTGAATATGTTGTTGACCGGGTCATGGTGCCGCTGAAATGAGTCTTTCCCAGTGCAACCACATTTGCCGGTATGGGACGGCCTTAATTCGTTTTATTGTCGTGCCTCTGGTCGGTGCCTCCATCTAGGGAAGGTTATGGGTGTGCTATACCCTGGCCCGGTAAGCATGCATAACCTTGTGAGCCCGTTTTTGGTACCGGGTCCCAGAGTGGATCGTGGCCATGACGGTGGTCGTTGTGTCTTGAGGTAGACACGGGGCCACCCAGGACTAGCCTGATGGAGACTGAGTTGGAGTGGCCGGGAGAGTGTCATGGCAATGAAGTGGTTTCGTCGGAATGCCGTTGGGCCACCCGAATGGGAATACGAGGCCATGGGTTCTGTGGTGTGGGTCCAGTGCACTACCTCTGCAGAGTGCATTAATCTATCGATAGCCTAGTCCACGATTATGGACACGCTCGAAAGTAGGGTACACCTTGTGTCAACACTCAATGAATTTGCACACTAAGTAAGACATTTGCACTGTGGTGGTGGCGGAAAGGCCATCGTGTTGAGTTGGACCAGGTGTGGTCGTGGTTGTGATTGCCGTAAGGATCACGGGCCATTTATTGGTCGTGGTTGTGATCGCCGTAAGGATCACGGGCCATGTATTGGTCATGGTTGTTATCACCATAAGGATCATGAGATTGTCACTGGGTTTAACACGGTTGTGATCTGGAAACGATCGCGGTCAGTAAGTCAGTTCGAGGGACAATTATCACAAGAGCATGGTCACAACATGTTGGATAAATTGTTGCATTATTATTAATTGATTAATTATCATGATATTTTTTGTCATTATGTTTATGCTTGTTATGAGCTTGCAAGTACATTCAATGTACTGACCTGGCGTGTCATGCCAGATTTCAGGAAAGTTCCGTTGGAAAGGAGAGTTGTCCGAGTCTAGATCGTGTCCACATCGGTGTCCCTGTGCTATGGAGTTCCACTACGACGTTGTTCCGCTGCCGCGTAGTTGTCTTGATCGAGGCCCCTTTATGTTCACTAAATAATGTACATATTGTTCAGCCGCACCGTGTGTGCCGCTTGGCCTCGCTAACTGTTGTAATATGAACTCTGATCTGCTAGCATCAATAAACAGTTGCTTTTCTGTACCAAGTTGTTATGTGTTACCAGAAGACAAGGTCTATGGGCTGGCAATGCATGGTAAACCGGTTGCTCTGAGCCAGGGTGCCATAACGCTTGGTATTAGAGCCGCGCTAACTGTAGGCCATGCTAGACTGCCATGACTTAACCGGACGCTAGATACGAGTTGTAGTCGAGTGCCGGTAGCATTTGTATCTGGTTGTTGCATTGCATGCACTGATTTTATTTTTATGCTAACCCACTAATGGTTGTGAGTGTAGATGGCTCCAGTGCTGTATCCGTGCCAGTTGCAGCTGATGCCGTACACGTCGCCGCATCTCCTTCATAACATGTGGCGTCGGCTGTACCCCCATGGTGACAATCTAGTCTATCGTGTGTACCGGGAGCGTCTAGTTGACTCAGTGTATGAGTATCACGCCGTGGTTACTCTGCGCACCAGTTCCGATTCCAGCACTTACACTCGTACCTCTCGGAGCAGTTATGCTTCTACCACTTCTCAGGTCGTCCATTTTGCTGCATTCGAGGTACTTGTTCAGCTCCGCTACAACGAGGTCCGGATGCAGAACCACCCCGGTTTATACTACTATCCTTCTCTGCACGATAATGGTCGTGTCCATTTCCCTGTCATTAATCCGGAGTCTGATAGTGTTGCTAGCCACCTTTCTCGCTATATCACTGCTAGCTATCCTATGATCTACGAGCTGGCTCGAGAGCTGAGTCGTGCTCGTACTGCTTTAGCCTCTGCTAGATCAGTCACTACTCCAGCATCTGTAGGATTTACTTCCTATATTCCAGCCAATTCTACTTCCCCTGTTTCCCCGGTTACTCCTCCGAGTAGCTCGGGCACCGTGACAGTGAGTCCACTTAGTGCTCCTGCCGAGTGGATTTCAGTTCTAGCCACTCTTGTAGCACCGATGATTCACCATCCACCTGCCCCAGAGGGAGAGCCCTCCAGGCAGCGTCATCGTGTCACCTTTAACACGGAGGTCTCAGTTAACCCCGTCAGTTCAGGATCCGAGTCCACTTCAGGAGAGGACCCCGCAGCACCAGCAGAGCAGTAGAGCTTCCGAGTATTCGCAGTCGTCAGGATGGAGTACGGATGTAGTCGTGCGAGTCATGATGTTTTGTTTCATGTATGAGAGTAGTGGAACCTGGCATGTTGTTATCTTTCTTGTATGAGTCTATGTATAATTATGTTGGAACTTTATTTTATTCGCCGTGTTTTCTTTGCCATTTCGGTTTTTCTCGGTTTTTTGTTGCTGGCTTCTCCCCAATTTATTTTGAATGCTTCTCATCTCAGTCGTGTTGCCTTGGGAAAAATCATAATAGGATGACGTGGGGAGGCTGCAGTAGCAACATTCGCGAGGGTTCTCCTGTTTGTCGTTCCGCATGACAAGCATGACACTCACCTGAGCCGTACGTTCCACCACCGCCTCCACCGCCAAATCCGCCCTCTACCGAGCAAATTCTGCGTATGTTTGAGGAAAGACGGAATAATGATCTGATTGAAAAATTAAGAAATTTACAAGCTGTGGTTGGACAAAATGGGAATCAGCCCGGTCATCACTACAAGCTATCAGATTTTCAAAGGACCAAACCTCCTAGTTTCAGTCAGGCCATTGATCCCATAGATGCAGATGATTGGTTGAGAACTATGGAGAAGAAGCTTGAGGTTGCTCGTACTGAAGAAGGAGATAAGGTTCCATTTGTAACACATTATCTTGAAGGCGTTGCTGCCATATGGTGGGAAAATGAAAGAGCCATGTGGTCTGCTGATGAAGAAATTACCTGGTCAAGATTCAAGGAACGATTCCAGAAATATCATATCCCTGCAGGAATTATGAAGACTAAGCAGCGTGAATTTATCGCGCTCCTCCAAGGAAGTCAGTTGGTGGAGAATATTTGCAGAAATTCAATCATCTGTCACATTACTCCCTATATGACGTGGACACTGAAGAAAGAAAGAAAGATTGACATATTTCTTGGTGGATTAAACCCGCAACTCTAGTGTACTCTCAGTATGTTCGATTTCCCATACTTCCAAACATTGGTGAACAAGGCTTTCATTGCTGAAAGAGAGCGCAAGCTTGTATCAGATAGTAAGTCTGCCAACAACGATCACAAGCGCAAGTTTGAGCCAAGGAAGGAAATGCAACCAGTGCAGAAGGCTCATACCTGGCAACAGACTCAGGTGGAATACAAGCCCAATTGGAAACAAAATGTTAACAAGACTACCACCCAAGTCAAGAATGTCGTACCCAACCCAACGCAAGAGGAGCGTCTGCACAGTAATTCTTGTTACAGTTGTGGGCAAACCGGACATTACGCCAAACATTGTCCCAAGAACAACCGGACGAATGCTATATTCACGCGACAAGTCCATTATATGGAGGCATGCCCGAACAAACCCAACATCATGGGATACGTTCATCACATCTCCGCCGATGAAGCCCAAGAGAACCCCTAAGTCGTCATTGGTATGTTCTTTATTAATAACATACCTACAGTGATTTTATTTGACTCTGGGGCTTCCCACTCTTTTATTTCTCGGAGTTTTGTTGCCCAAAACAAATTTCCTTGTTCGCTTTTGGGCAAGAATATGCTGGTACAAACCCCGGGATCTCTAATCCAAAGTAATCTAGTATGCCGCAATCTGGAAGTCAATGTCAACGGAATCTGTTTTCCAACTTCTTTGATACTTATTGAGTCTAAAAACTTGGATGTTATCTTGGGTATGAATTGGCTGACCCAGTATCAAGTGTGCATAAATTGTGCGACCCGATAAGTCACTTTGACTAGCCAAGAAGGGCAGACTACAACATTTTATGCTCGCAGAAGCATACCCTCAAAAGAAATGGTCTTCACAACAGTGGCTGAATTGGAAGTAATTAAGGTGGTCAGCGAGTTCCCTGATTTATTTCCAGAAGAACTGCCAGGCATGCCACCTGATCGAGAGCTTGAGTTTGCAATAGATCTTGTGCCCGGGACCACCCCAATACACAAGAAGTATTACCGAATGCCTTCATCAGAATTAGTGGAGCTAAAGAAACAGCTTGATGAAATGCTCCAGAAAGGATATATCCATCCCAGCTCTTCACCATGGGGATCACCTGCTATCTTCGTGGACAAGAAAGATGGCAGCCTCCGCATGTGTGTGGATTACCGTCAGCTGAATGACGTCACAATCAAAAACAAATATCCACTGGCAAGAATTCATGACCTATTTGATCAGCTCAGTGGGGCCAATGTATTCTCCAAGATTGATTTATGGACTGGATACTATCAGCTCAAAATTGAAAAGAAGGATATTCCTAATACCGCGTTCACCACTCGATACGATCTTTATGAATATACATTTATGTCTTTTGGTCTCACCAACGCCCCTGCCTTCTTCATGCACATGATGAATAAGGTATTCATGGACTTCCTCGATAAGTTCATGGTAGTATTCATCGATGATATACTTATTTACTCAAGAAGTGAAGAAGAGCATAAAGAACACCTCTGAGCAGTGTTACAACGACTCTGTGAACATCAGTTATACACCAAATTCAGTAAATGTGAGTTCTGGCTCAAGCAAGTTGGATTCCTTGGGCATGTGCTATCCGCCGAAGGTATAGCCGTGGACCCAAGCAAAGTAAAGGATGTACTCGATTGGTTGCCACCCACAACCGTCTCTCAGATCCGGAGTTTTCTTGGATTAGCTGGATATTACCATCGTTTCATTGAAGGGTTCTCCAAGATTGCTAAACCCATGATAGAGCTACTCAAGAAGGATAAGAAGTTTGAATGTACTGAGGACTGTGAGAAATGCTTCAATGAGTTAAAGAAACGACTGACAACTGCTCCGGTATTGACTCTTCCAGATATCCACCGCAGTTTTGATGTGTATTGTGACGCTTCCAGGCAAGGACTGGGATGCGTACTTATGCAAGACGACAAGGCAGTAGCTTACGCCTCACGACAGCTACGACCCCACGAGGGAAATTACCCTACTCATGATTTGGAATTGGCCGCGGTGGTTCATGCTCTAAAAATTTGGAGACACTATCTCATCGGGAAAAGGTGCCAAATTTTTACCGATCACAAAAGCCTCAAGTACATATTTACTCAGCCAGATTTAAATCTCCGTCAACGAAGATGGCTTTAGTTGGTCAAGGATTATGACCTTGGAATAAATTACCACCCGGGTAAGGCCAACGTGGTTGCCGATGCGCTCAGTCGAAAGCCCGTCAGTTTAAATGGCATATTGGAATCTTTGCCTCCTGAACTTCAAGAAGAGATTACTCAGCTCAACCTGGTCATAGTTGAGGCTGGCCTTGCTAATATTTTGGAAGTTACCCCCACACTTGAGGAAGAGATCCGCAAGGCCCAACCAGATGACCCTGATCTGCAGAAACGTGCCAAGCATATGGTGGCAAGTCAGACTTCCGATTTCTCGAAGGATCAGTTCGGTACCCTCCGATTCCGGGGAAGGATTTGTGTACCCAATCAGGAAGATTTAAGGCAGAAGATCCTGTCAGAAGTCCACGAATCCTCGTATTCAATTCACTCCGAAGGTACGAAATTGTGTGAAGACCTTCGACAAATATTCTAGTGGGATGGAATGAAGAGAGACATTGCCTATTTCGTGGCCTGTTGCGACATATGCAACAAAGTGAAGGCAGAACATCAGAAGCCAGCTAGACTTCTCCAACCGCTACCTGTGTCGCAATGGAAATGGGATGATGTCTATATGGATTTCATCACAGGACTACCTAAGACCCGACGGGGCAATGATGCAATATGGGTCATAGTGGATACACTAACCAAGGTAGCCCACTTCATCACGATCAGAACCTCATATCGAGAAGATGAGCTTGCACAACTGTATATATCCCAAATAGTCAGTTTGCATGGCGTTCCCCAGACCATCACTTCTGACTGAGGTTTACTTTTTACCTCTGCATTTTGGTCCCGTCTCCATCAAGCCTTGGGGACATAATTGAAATACAGTACCGCTTATCATCCTCAGACTGATTGACAGACAGAGCGGGTAAATCAAATACTCGAAGATATGCTGCGAGCATGTGCTTTGGCCCAATGACCAAAATGGGAAGACTGTTTGCTGTATGCCGAGTTCTCTTATAACAATAGCTTCCAGACCACTTTAAAGATGTCACCGTATGAAGCTTTGTATGGCCGTAAATGCCGCACTCTGTTAAATTGGTCTCAAATCGGAGATGGCCGTATTTTCGGAATGGATCTCATGCTGGAAGCCGAGAAACAAGTCAAGGAAATCAGGGAGAGATTGCAGTTGGCCAAATCTCGCAGAAAAGCACTGGCAGATCAGTTTTGAACCCGGAAAACATGTATACCTTAGAGTCACGCCTATGAAAGGTATCAAGAGATTTTGGACTCGTGGAAAATTGGCACCAAGATTTATTGGTCCATTTCCCATTATGACATGAGTGGGTACAGTTGCATATCAGTTGGACTTACCCCCGGAATTGTCGGACGTGCACAACATGTTCCATGTTTCACAATTACAGTGATGCATATCGCCGCCTGAGAAAAAGACTGATTTGACAGAAATAGAGATGGCAAAGGATTTAACATATGAAGAGAGGCCAGTGAAAATTTTGGATCAGATGGAAAGAGTCACTCGCAGTAAAGCAAGGAAATTTTACAAAGTCCAATGGAAGCATCACACAGAATCAGAATCAACATGGGAATCAAAAGAATTTCTAAGGGCACATTATCCAGAATGGTTTTCCCAAGCAACCGAATCTCGAGGACGAGATTCATTCTAAGTGGGGGAGGTTTGTGACAGCCTGGTTTTTGCCCTTTCTTCTTTGCCTGGTTTTCAGTTGATTTGGATTTGAGTTTGGAGTTTTTGAATCATTTCATTTGGACTTAACCACTTGGGTACCCCCTTGACTTTCACCCAAGTGCTTCAACTCCCTCTCAAACCATCACTCCATCTCTAGTTCATCTCAAAATATCACTTGGAATATTTTTCTTAAATGAAAAATATTCATTTTGCCCTCCTAAACCCTAGCTAGCCCTATGTGCTCCAAAGCAACCCTAATTTTTCTTGCCCCTAAAATCCTGAGAAAAATCCCAATTATTCTTTGAACCCTAGGGCACCTTTCTGAGAAAAAAATATTTCACCACTCTTTGGAATATTTTGGCTATAGAAAATATTTTCATTTCTGGACAGAAATGGTAGTTTCTATAGCAACTACCATTTTACTAGCTCCATTGTAGCTGGTTTTTCTTGTGCATCTTCACCTTAGTAAGTGTTGGCTAGCCTCCAAAGCCCAGCCCTCAACTCTCAGTGGTTTGACCATAGTAAACCTCCAAAGTTACTGTCCAGAAACTTACTTGGAGTACAACTTCATTTCTACTGCACCTGGAACCCAACTCAATCGTGGTAACACTCACAACTACCACGGACTACACGCCAGACATGAAGTTTGCGCTTAGAGTGGCCTGATGTCATAGTTCACACGGTGACCACATTCGTCCAGGCGTGCTGGCATGCAAAACACATGCTCTTAGTGCCGTCCAGCGCTCTGTTGCGCGCGTGCTCGCTGCCCAGCCTGCCCGAGCGTGCCAAACCACGCCACGATCTCCGTCTCCACTCCCTTAACTCCTCCCTAGCACTCGCCAACGCCGGAGCTCGCCGCAGCGGGCATGGGCAAGGTCCGACCAACAACACAGTGCACGGTGCGTTGTGCTCGTCGTCTTCCTCTCGCCCCTGTGCTCGTCCGCGCTCACCAACGGTTCTCGCATGAGCTCCGTCCTCTTCCCCCTCTCTCACTGGCGCCGTTCATTGTCGGGCGCCGTGGACAGGTGTCCTCCGGTGGAGCCCGAACCCTCCTCACCACTCGCCTATAAATAAGGCCACCCGCAGCCTCCTCGAGCACCCCACTCCACTCACACACACACACACACACACACCTCAAGCTTGTAGAAGCCGCAGCCCGGCCGGGCAGGCCGCGAGCTGCCGTCCCCAAGCTCGAGCTCGCCGATGATCCCCTCGGGTCGTCCCCGGAGCTCCAGCCACTCCCAGTCCAGGGCAACCCCGCCAGGGCATCCGCTGCTCTCTGGTGGAGCCGTTCCGCCCTGTTGGAGCCCCTGGAGCCGCCCCTAGCCGCCGTCGTCTTCATCTCCGGCGACCACTGCCCTCTGCCTCCACTAGAGAGGCTGTTTCCAACGCCGTACGACTACCCCTAGCCATGCTACGGGTACGGGTAGGTGCGCCTCCTTCTCATCTACCGACCCCCCCCCCTCTCGTTTTGGCCCAAGAGCCCTCGCCGCCGGCGTGCGCTCTGGCGAAGCTCCGCCACTCCCTGTTTCCCTCTCCCCCTCCACCTCACCTGACTAGCAGGGCCCGCTTGTTAGCCACTCTGTACACGCACGAAGCGGTATGAGTGGTGGCGCCCTGGGCTTTTACGCCTTCGACGTCACCCCCCAGACTGTTTTAGTTTAATTCAAATTTCATTTCAATCCAGAGAACTTCAAACAACCACAACTTTTTATCTATAAGTCCCAATGCATTGATTCTTTTTGCACTGTGTTCTTTGTCCAAAAATCTAACAGCTCCCAAAAGATGGGATTTTTCCATGCTATCTAGATTTTCTGGTGAATTTCAGAAGGATTCTTGATGTTTTCTTTTTGTGTTTTTATTTATTTTCAGAAGAGCAGGCTTGTCTTGAGGATCACCAGGAGGCTTGTGAACCTCATCTGCACTACGGCAAGCCACAGCAACATTTTCATAGTGCCACTTCAATATTTGTGATTTTTCTAATTGAACTAATGATTATTCATGCATTTAAATTATTAATATGTTAATTATATTCTATTAGATGCTTGTTATAGTAAATATGCTTGATTTACAGAAAGTTTGTAGTGAACCTAGTTGGTAAGCTAACAATGATTTAGTTATGAGTAATGAGAAGATAATATGGATATGGAGATAAATAATTAGTGAGATTATTTTTGCATCATAAAAAATGATAAATTTGCTAGAAAAATTTCTGGTTGAAGTAAGGCTTGATCTTAACCAGAGGAGTATCATGAGTTGTTGGTTGCTCCGTGTGAGCGTAGTTGACTCAGTTATTTTCGTGGGTATGTGATGCATATGTTAGTGATGCATGTCATGGCATTATGACACCGGTTACTTTCACTTTAAGTTGAACCTGATAATATCTCAACTTGAATATGTTGTTGACCGGGTCATGGTGCCGCTGAAATGAGTCTTTTCCAGTGCAACCACATTTGCCGGTATGGGACGGCCTTAATTCGTTTCATTGTCGTGCCTCTGGTAGGTGCCTCCATCTAGGGAAGGTTATGGGTGTGCTGTACCCTGGCCCGGTAAGTAGGCATAACCTTGTGAGCCCGTTGTTAAGTTTTTGGTACCGGGTCCCAGAGTGGATCATGGCCACGACGGTGGTCATTGTGTCTTGAGGTAGACACAGGGCCACCTAGGACTAGCCCGATGGGGACTGAGTCCGAGTGGCCGGGAGAGTGTCATGGCAATGAAGTGGTTTCATCGGAATGCCGTTGGTCCACCCAAATGGGAGTACGAGGCCATGGTTTCCGTGGTATGGGTCCAGTGCACTACCTCTGCAGAGTGTATTAATCTATTGATAGTCGAGTCCACGGTTATGGACACGCTCGAAAGTAGGGTACACCTTGGGTCAACACTTAATGAATTTGCGCACTAAGTAAGACGTTTGCACTGTGGTGGTTGTGGAAGGGCTATCGTGTTGAATTGGACCAGGTGTGGTCGTGGTTGTGATCGCCGTAAGGATCACGGGCCATTTATTGGTCATGGTTGTGATCGCCGTAAGGATCACGTGCCATGTATTGGTCGTGGTTGTGATCGCCGTAAGGATCACGAGATTGTCACTGGGTTTAACATGGTTGTGATCTGGAAACGATCGCAGTCGGTAAGTCAGTTCGAGGGACGATTATCACAAGAGCATGGTCACAGCATGTTGGATAAATTGTTGCATTGTTATTAATTGATTAATTATCATGATATTGTTTGTCATTATGTTTATGCTTGTTGTGAACTTGCAAGTACATTCAATGTACTGACCTGGCGTGTCATGGCAAATTTCAGGAAAGTTCCGTTGGAAAGGAGAGCTGTCCGAGTCTAGATCGAGTCCACATCGGTGTCCCTGTCTTATGGAGTTCCTCTACAATGTTGTTCTGCTGCCGCGTAGTTGTCTTGATCTAGGCCCCTTTATGTTCACTAAATAATGTACATATTGTTCAGCCGCACCGTGTGTGCCGCTTGGCCTTGCTAACTGTTGTAATATGAACTCTGATCCGCTAGCATCAATAAAGCGGTTGCTTTTCTGTACCAAGTTGTTGTGTGTTGCCAGAAGACAAGGTCTCTGGGCTGGCAATGCATGGTAAACCGGTTGCTCTGAGCTGGGGTGCCACATCAATCATAAATGTTGAAAGTATAAACTAGATCAATTGCAAGAAACTAACCAATTAAGTGCAAAAAGTGTAAATACCATTAACCTACAAGAACCTAATCGGTGAAGTGCTAAAATTGTAAACCACTGAAATGCAACAACTAAGTGCATAAATGTTAAAAGTGTAAACCTCATAAAATTGCAAGAATTAACCGGATAAATGCTTAATTTGTAAAGTATGTTAAACTCAGAGAACTAACCACAAAAAATGCTAAAAGTATAAGCAATGCTAAACTACAAGAAGCTAACCAAATAATGTTAAAATGTAAACCATACTAGACTATAAGAAACTAACCATAGAAAATACAAAAAGCTAGGGGCTATGCGTAACAATGAAGAGGAGCAAATAGGTCTACTAGGGTTCCACTGAGGGACGTAGAGCTAGATCAAAACTTGATATGATCACTCATCACCTCAAACTGCTCGATTTAAAAACAGTTGAATCCCATAAGCAGGGAAGCATGGATACAATCCAAATACAATGTTATAAAGTAGAAAACAGATGTTAACCTTTGTATTGGTGGCATCAAGCTCAGTTCACAAATCCCATGCCGTCATGCTCAAGAAACACACTGCGTCTATGTAATGGGGGTTGAGTTGATGCTCTCGATAATAACCATACCTCTATATTTGTTCATTGGCCAGCATACATTGGGCTTGATTGTGTGAGATGTCGCAAAGGTAATTCAGGGTGGTGCTTCAAGTGTTTAATAGTATGAATATCCTTGAAGGATTCCTACGGATCCTCATGGATTGAATCAGGGATTCCGGGCGGAGGAACAATTGATGATAGGGTCTGCTAGGGTAGGATTTGAGATTATGTCGGAGTGAGAAATGGTAGTGGCTAGTAGGCTAGGATTCGAGATTGTGACAAAGCGATGAGTGGTGGGGTCTAGTAGACTTGGGTTTGTGATAGAGGCAAAGTGACAAGTGGTACTCCAATAGGCTAGGGGTTGGGATTGCAGCGGGATGGGGCTGGGAGATGTGGAACTGGCTTTTTACTTTACTGATTTTATTATTTCTATATATGTTTCCCCATTTCCCTTACAACATATCACTTGGTCGTGTGAAAATGCATAGTGTGGAAAAAATTCCTAGAATATCTCCCATGTGCCTCTTTGGTAAGGCATGCTAAACATAGATTGTGGTAGGAGCTATTTATTTGTGTATGTATGTCCAACGGATGCATAAGGACTTTGATTTTATATTTACTTTTTTGGCCTTTTTGGTCTCGGTTTTCTATTGCCACACGATTTATAAGTGGAACAATAAGTTAAATCAACCTTATAAGTAGAGATACTTTGTTTAGGAGGTTTGCAACATAACAGGTTCTCTTGCCAAACCTTAGATATTTTAGACCAGCGGTACAATTTTTCACTACTTGGTTTTCATGAAAGCAAACCAGACAGACAGGGTCCACAAATTGGAGAAATCAGTTAACCATACAAAAATACTCGTGATAGAACTACACATAATGTTATGCTAATAATACTGAAATGGTAGGTAGCTAGTCACAGGAACACACAATAGCCCAATGATTAAAATGGCAATAACAGAGTCTTGTAGAAGACGGACAACAGAAGCTAGGGCCACCATAAAAGATCTCCATGTTTGCATTTTAGGGATGGTTGAGTTGGCTTTTGACATGATGAGGATGGCGCTCACGAGCAAAATCTCTTTGTCACAAGCTCCTCACTGTCCTCCTAAAGTACCTTCCATTGATGCATCAGGGAAACATGAGATAAATGAGCATCAAAGGGTCCAAAATCAATTTATGGTCATGGTATTTCTTATGCATCACAACACCAGAATATACCAAATATAAGAATCCCATTAAATCGTTCATAACCAAAATCACATCAATTGGTCAGGACCTATCTACTGATTGTTTATAAGGTATTGGGGTCAATTGAGAGTTTAGCCACAAAAGTCCACAACTGATTGTCGGATAATCTCAATAAAGGCTAAAGGATAGCAAAACACGATGTGGTCAGAAGTTGCTATATCCCAATAGAGTTCACAGTCACGTCTCTAGGTCACATACAATATTTTTAATTGCTTAGTTGACTGAAATGTATTTTGCACAAATCCTTCTTTAGTTTGTTTGGATGCAGTACTATCCTCTATAACCTGATAGTGAACATCTTGTCATGCATGTCTTTTTTGATGAACTAGAACACCCAAATATTTCAGAGGTTGAGAACCACACATGCGGGTAAATTTTGACAACAATAAATGCTTCTCCATTTGATTCTTGCCCATATAGTATCACAGCTATAAAGAATTAATGCTAGACTCAGAAACCACATGTGAACAAAATGCAATCAACACAATAAACATTATACATGCAAGGTGGGCTCCAGATTAGAAAACCAAGGGTGCAACAACAAACTAAGGTGCATGTGGCTTTAGTAATTTACTTACATCCATCAACCCAACTAAAGTTGTGACCAAATTTATATTTGTTCATTAGGACATGAGTAATGTGTGAACCTACCCAGTGTAGTGGATAACCGAGATATACCACTAAACATGTTTCTCATATCCATACTAATACATACGCATAATCATAGCACTTCCTTCACATGAAAAACATTAATAAAGTACTTTGACTACAAGAAGAAATCAAATGATCAACATACAAGCATTAGCATAATTGCCTGGAACTATGTTCAGATACTTGGACAATGCACAAGGGTGGGCTGAGGTATATCCTTTGAAAGAAAATGGTGCCATATCAACCAACATCTTCTTTTTCAGATCAACTGTGATCAGCCATGTCTTTCTGCTATAAAATTTTGATTTACACAACAAGTAAACAACATTATCACAATCATGGGTCAAGCATGAGATATGTGAGATGCTAGCAGGTCCTTTAATGTCAACTCTCTTGCATAGGTGTCCCACAGAGTCAGGTCAGCAACAACATAGAATGACTTGGGTAGTCAACCGTGATTTCCTTGCCATAAGCTATGAATCCCTTGCTTCATTGGTCACAAGAAGTCATTCTATATACATGTCATAATACGACCTTTAATCAACATCTGGTCTTTCATATATTTTTATCTCAGCAAACTTGATCATGCCATTACTGTATGCAACATTCTAAACCAGTCGCACGGATAATTTTGCACTATTCGTGTTGCCAGGCATCACCTTAGGAAATGCGAAGAAGCACGCCACATGCATTTTGTTGAGCATGTCGCAGAACAAAATCCTCATCCAAAGATCAACCCATTCGAGCTTCTCCAAAGTGAATCACCTTGAAAGCTAGAAACTAGGTCATTCATGCTCTGACATGGAATGATAGCTCCACCTGCGGCACTTTACACCTCCAAACCCAGGTCATGGAGGAGGTAAAACCCCAAGGGATCGGTGAATAGCACAATGCAGCCAGGAAAAAATGGACGCCGTTATCATAGGGCAAGAGGCCGAGATCTGAGGATGAGAGGATGCGCTGGTGGGGACCTAGGAGCAGGCACAACGATGGCATGGGGTTGGCCTTGTAGATGAAGTACTCATGTCGCCCACTGAGGATGGGTAGGAAGAAAATGGAGAGGACAAGGAAATCCTTCTCCGAGCAGATGATGTTGTGCCTGCCACAACCGTCTTTCGTGAGGCCAGGGCAGTGGGCACACAGATAGGAGGCTGGTTGGTGATGAAAATGGTGACTTGGAGAATGTGGTTGTCCCTCGAGAAGGCCTCCGTGGTGGTGGCATTCCTCACATTGGTGAGGTATACTAGTGGCTCAGGGAAGACCCAGGCACGGGAGGGACGCAGCTTCACGATGAGGGTGTGTTGGGGACCCGCATAACACGGAGAAGATCTTTCTCATGTCCTCTTTGCTGCCAAAATCGAACATCATGCTCGGGTGGTAACAATCGGTGGTGGGACTGATCGGGGTTCAGATCGGATTTGGGAAGTGGGAGTTGTAGCCTATGGGTTTCTTGAGAGTGCTGAGGAAGGCTGGGGAAAGCTGGAATTAAATTTAGGTAGAAGGAAACAGGAAACATCCATACTTTTCCAAGGTATGTCATGTATCAATAACACTCTAGCCAAGCATGCAAAACAAAATTATGCATACTTGTGAATTTTAGCATACCAAGGAAAACAACACACACAGGTATCAATTCTCAGTAGCCAGAAAAGGGTGGCGCCAAGATCCAAAAGCAATCAAGTACCATGTATTAGCAAAAGCAGCATCAGTTTTATCTTTGTTTGCGTACAGAAGGTGGGATCTTTGGGAAAGGTGTAGCAAACTTAAGTGTCAAATACGCAACAATAGGTACATGAAAAATATTAGAATATGAGCTAGAAAGAAATATAGTTTTCTAGACACTCAAAGCACATGCTAAAGAAAATCTAGAGCCAGTGGCATGCCAAAGAAAGCATAATATGATGAACACGAGCTCCTATCATGGTCATCATTACTATGGTCTCCATCACTGCCTTCCTCGCCAAAGTACACTACTCGATTTGTCCCAAAGGTGCCCTTCTAAATAACCTCCCTTCTCTTCTTGTAATTTCCCTAGTCATTTTCTCCCATTTCGATTTTTGGCCCCGCGATAGTTCCAAGCATTCGGCCAAAGGTTGCATCGAGGATATCTCTGGATCGTTTCCCCTTCCCTATCCCATAATCTCCTGCAAATTTATACCCGTCATACCTTTGATGACACAAAAATCCTTTTATGGAGATCTCCTGCTTCACTATTGGTCTCCAAGAATAGTGAATTCGACACTCAAAACTGAACCAACCTCCTTTGGAATCGGCGTATGCTATTTATTCTTCCATGGATAGGTAGCAGTTCTCTTCACTTGAGTTGGATATTTATCATACCACATGTACTTCTCTGGCTGGAGCAGAATCTTGTCCAATTCATGTGCACGTAGTGGCAACCATCCCTCTCAACCTCCTATCTTGGAGGCCAAATTTGTTGTCTTTGGATGTAGATCCTTGGAAAGCAGGTCTTAAGTGTCGCTTTAGCTTCTTTGAGGAGGCCACCGCCTGCTTAAGGGGCATATTCCTCTCCGGTACATGCTGTTCTAAAGGATACTCGATGTTGGCAAGATATTGATCCTCTATGTCCAAAGGCTACTAGACGAAGTCGTCTTCATCCACCTTTAGGACGTCGGCCATTGTCTTCATCACTGGCGATTAGTTCTGGATCCTACTCGATGGTGATTTTTGGCGGTGAGTCTTGGAGGTGCAGTAGGGTCGGTCGACTACCCTAGCGTTTGCTAGACGTGTGGCCCTCCACGTGCTCTCTCCTTCTGTGGTTGTGTGGCACGTGTTATCTGGGGAATTGTAATAATTTGTTCCATGGAGTTTGTATTCACTTTTCTTAATCAACGGCAGGCCTTTTATTTCGTCGGTTAGTAAAATGGAAATCCACTTAAGAGATTGCAAATTTCACATCATCACATGACGACATTGAATGCACTAGAATGGAGGACACCATCAAAATGAGAAGGAAATTAGTCATAAATTCATCAAAATGAATCAAGATCATATGCCCAATGTCATAACACTAAAAGATGTGACTAGAAATAACCAAAAGGTTAAAGTTTCTAGTGTGTTATGGAAACATATGCATCTCCAATTTTTCAAGAAAATATGGAAATTTGACTGTTCTCCCAAATAAAAAGGTATGCACTTGTAGTTGCTAGTCTCCAATTCCATTTATGTTTACAACACAAACAACCATGATTTTCTTGTTGAGTGCAAACTACTAATGCCATTCCACCATCTATGTCTAGATCTAATTAATTTAGAACTTTTGCAAAAAAGGCAAGATAGTCATCACACTTGAGCCATAGGAATAAGCACATGCAAATTTGGAAACAGCAACCCAGTGGGACATGGTGGACACTCAAATTTTTGGAGGGTTATTTTTGCAACAGAGTTTACTTCTTCCTTGTTTGCTTGATTTCAAAAAATAACAATAAATAATGGCTTTTTGGTCCATTCAACAAGGTTTGAGCCAATAATCTTAAGGGTAGAGCAAACACTTATTAACCATTATCATTATGTTGCACGCAGGTTTTTAGAGGAGTTTTTTTGGCAAGGGTGCCCATTTTATTTAATCGGTCAATCACTTTTCTTCGGTTGCTCTCAATATGTTGCCACTTTGCTCCTATTGGAGATCATATCCAATCAGCTGCCATGGCAGCAGAATCCTCAAAATATATATACATTGTGTAACCATGTCGAAACAAAATACTTTGCATTCTAGAGGTCAACATGCACCCCCCCTTCATTAGGGTGTGGTTTCGAGTGCCATCAAACTTGCCCTCATCTTATATATTTTATAAATGCACTTTTGTAACAATTAACCACATCTTTGTGTTGTAATATATATATCGTCTACTCCATCCTTGTACGCAAAGATCTGGGTGTTCTAGTGCTTACAAAGCCCATTGCTTACACCCTCATGTTGTGGGTTCAAGTATCATGGAACATGCAACCTTTTAAAAAACTCCTTGACTTAAATAGAGGGAAACTAATGTGCTGATCAAATTGAGTCAAAGTAATTGCAAAAGTCAGAGCTGCAAAAAATAGTTAATTCGTGAGGTCGACATTGTTGCAAAAAGACCTATCTGAAAACTAGTCCATTTGCATGCAGTTAAAGATAATGTGACGTGGCAGCCACATGGTCGGTCTTCCGTCCCAAATCGATTTTAGCCTTATTTGATAAAACTAACAAATTTATGGCCCAAATGTGATCATTTTCCAAGTTATTGGTCTATAGGTGCAGTCAATTTGAGTTAATGGAATAGTGATGCATTTCACTCAAATGAAAATTAAACTATGTCGGAAAATCACCAAGATGAATAAAGCTCGTATGCCCCTTGTCATAATACTTAATGGCATCGCTAGAAATAACTAAAAGATAAGTGAAAATTCTAAGGTGTTTAGACTTCCATTTCATTTATGTGGAGAACACAAGCAACCATGATTTTCTTGCCAAATGCAAAGTACACACGTCATTCATGAATCTATGTCTAGATTTGTTTCTATTTTATTTCAAGAACACAAAAAATAGGCAAGATATTTATCACAATTGGGATCCTTATTCATGGGCACATGTGAGGTTCGAAACAGCAAACTCATTGGGACATGATGGGTATGTATGGAGGTCAAGCTCGCTCGGTTGAATTGATTGTGTCATAGCAAATAGGCGTTGTGATGTACGCCACAATAAGCATTGCTCAAATAAAGCCACCGATAAGTGGCATGCATGAGAGACACATGTGTATTCATTAATGTAGAACTTTATGAAAAACGGCAGCTAAGAATGTTCCAACCATATACCCCGAAGAGGTAGAGAGATGGAGACGTGGGGTTTTGCTATTTTGTGTAGTAGAGCAAAATGATCCATCACATCCATGAGAGAATACCAATAGTTCTTACGGATATATGTATCTTCTCCTACAACATTTTCTCGATGCTTCATATTTCTTCATGTTTAATTTTATAAACTATTATGCCAAACATTGACAATGGTGCACAAAAAACACCTAGAATGTAAGATATATTTTTCTAAACCATGTTGGAGAGTTTCTTCGAACCATGCAAGAGAATTGCATGTGATTTAACTGAGAAAGAAGATGATAAAAATCCAAAGAAGGAATGAACCATACAACATTCCAAAGAGGCACGACACATGAAACCAACATAAGAACCAAACCACCCTAAGGATAGCCAACCCAAGAGTTGAAGTTGTGCAACCAAAAGATGACTGAAACTAGCATACAAGTAAAAGTACAACACAATGCAAGAAAGGAAGAACCATCCATGCTAAGGCCTGGACACCAATCAACTATAACCGAAACAACGTGACTACTATAGCAAGGACAATGACAATAACTGAAGCACGTGTAACAGATGGACAAAACCACCATTAGCTTTGAGCCGCCAACACGTGTGTGATTGTAGACACCATGTCACCAAACAAAGAATCCGGTAGCCCGATGTTGTCAAAACAACAACCATCCTTGTCGTAGAAGGAGGACCGATGTGTGGGCGTGAACAAACCGAAGGGGAAGAAAGGTATGGAAAACCACAAAATATGAAGTTGTCCAAGATTAGCGACAAAGCCAAACATGGCCAAGGGGGTGGGAAAGTTTGGATCGCGCCCTCAATCTAGCCGAGCCAAAGAAGGAGGGGGTCCAACTACCAAAAAATCCCACACCATGGGTATACCAGCGAGCATCCTACGACAAGCCAATGCCATGACAACTCATGGCCAACGAGGAGAGCCATATGCCAATTGAAGATGAGATGAGGTACGTATGACTGCTATATCAGACAGAGGCACTTATGGATCTACTTGACAAGAGTGGGACGGGGATGTACATGGACAACCGAAGCAGTTGATGCCGCACCACAACATGGCTACAATCCACCCCTTATGGTGTGTTTGGTAGGCTTCATGAGGCCCATCTGGGCTCTGGGGAGACAAATTGGCCCATTTGGATGTCTGATTTTACTATTTTGGGCTACATGGCATGAATATTAAAGCACCATTCGGCCTGGCTCTAGAGGAACAACCGAATGAACTACTTCCAATGAGCTACACCCGAGCGATGTGAGCGATCACTCATGGTTGCAGGCAGGTGCATGTGTGGGACAGTGAGAGACACCGCATTATTTCATGGTGTGGAACCATAAATCCCTTCCCTCGTTTCTCAATGCTCACTCTCCCCTCTCTCCATTCTCACCAGCGGCGGTAACCATCGTAGGAAGCAAGATCTGGATGGCAAGCACAGGAGGCAAGTACTGGCGTCATCACTGATTTTCACCTCTCTATCGTACCTTCATCAATGGAGGTAAGCCCTCTCTCCACATCTTCACAAGGATCAATTAAGTCAATGTTTACCCATCGATTAAACTTCACACATCGGTTAATTGAGAGTGATTGATTTAGGCATTACTTGAATTAAGATGTGTTGTTTCAGGCTTGTTTGTTTGCTCTGTACAAGGGTATTGGGGAGGATTTTGACTAAAAGGGGGTTAAATCGATTAGAATACCCTAACATCCCTTATTTTAAGTAGGCGCAATGAGCCTAGAGGTGTTCAAAGCGGTAATAACCTTCATGTTGGTACTCTTCGACCTAATACGGCATTGTAGAGGAGCCAGGTTCAGGAACCCTGGCTGCTATCTCGACCACTTTGGCATTGCCAAATTCCACCATCTCCTCCTTGTTATCGTCCCCCAAAACAATGGTGGTCGGTTCCACCATCTAGCTGTCTGAACTAAATCTTGCGACTTGGCCTCCTCCATCGCCACAACAGTATGTCCTAGTACATAGCACCTTTGGCTGTGTCAGGCATCGTCATCTCTATCTCAGTCTTCATTGCCTACGAGAGCACAACTTCTGCCTCCTTGATAATCTTGTCCACGGTGTTGAACCGAGAGTACACCTCCATAGACTCCACAAACTTGAAGTGGTCGCCGCATGAGCACCCGAGGAGCAATGTTGTCCATCTAGGGATGTTGGGAAGGGGTTCATGGTGGCAGAGTGGTGTTGAGAAAGAGAGTGAGATGTGGAAGAGGAGATGGAAGAAGACGATCGATACATCGCAAACATATTTATAATTTAAGTATGATTCATGCTATCTTGCTATCAATTACATTCACTTTGGTATACATTTTTTAATTTTCATTGGACTAACATATCCTATCCTATATATATATATATATATATATATATATATATATATATATATATATATATATATATACATCTTGTTCCATCTATTCAACAACCTCATATTTCATGAGCTTGTCATCCATGATTGACTCTTCATCAAATTTATCCACGACATCATAGTTGCATAGATCGGCTCTGCAAGCGACGGGCACAGTGTGGTTTTCATGGACATCCACCTATGATTCCACTGATGCAAAATGATCATGTGTTTGAGCTCTAGCATAAGTTCACACTTGATATAAAACAATGTTAAGTTGCAAAAAGCAAAACACTTAAGTATTCAAAGTGTAAACAACGTTCAACTACGAGAACCTAATCAGTGAAGTGTTAAAAGTGTAAACGACATAAAATTGCAACAGCTAACTACATGAATGCTAAAACTTTGTGCTTTTGGTAGATTTTTACTTTCTTGTAAAAGAAAACCCCAATTTTAAGCCTCTAGTAGTTAGCAATACATAAATGCAGCATGTAATTTTCTTCTTTGCAAAAGAAGGAACACTTTGATAAACATATCATGTGATAGATATAGGGAGGAGAAATAGAGACGAGAAGGACAAAGAGATAACAAAGAGGTCTTCCAGATAAGGGATAAATGGTAGGGACATTTTGTTTTATTATGACACTTTTAGTTGTTCTAGAAATGTTACATGAGTGTGATGCCTTGTTGGGAGCCAAAGGAATTACCTGTTGGTGTTCTTATGACAACCAAATTTTCTTGTTGTGCCTATGGCCACCAAATTTGATTTGTGCCAGTCCATCGTTTGCCTTGCTTCCTATTTTTTTCATTCACAAACCTAGCTCTCCTTCAGAACAGTTAATCCTAAACCTAAATCTTGTTCTGCTTCCCAGTGGAAAAGGCAAGACCCCATGTTTCCTTTCATCTTATGTCGTGGAATTGTCACGTCAGATGTCCTAGTGTGAGGACTTAGTTGTGATACCAACGCATCTATGTGGTAGCTTGAGAGGGGTTGGGCTGAATCGAGAGACGCAACAGAAGACAAGGTTTTAGACAGCTTTGGGCCCCGGGAATCATCATCCGGTAAAAACCCTACATGCTATTTGTGGCTAGATCTCATTATCATCATGAGGGAGTCGACGTAAACCGGCTCTCCTAGTTATGTCTAACCCTTCCAATTATTTCTCTCCCCTCTTGGGGTGCCCTGCCCCTCCTTATATAAGTTGAAGGGGCGGGTTACATGTAGAGTCCATCTCGGACTAAGACTTAAACTATTCTGACTTCCCTTCATGGGCTTCTTAACATCTTGGGCTTGTTAACCCCAGGCGACTTTGTCTGCCGGGTTATGACTGTCTGCCGGTTTATGATTGTCTGTCGGTTTATGATTGTCTGTCGGGTTATGACTGTCTGTCGGGTTATCATCTGCCTTAACACCTGTCGGGTTATCATCTGACTTAACACCTGCCGGGGTATCATCTGACTTAACACCTGTCGAGTTATCATCTGATTTAACACATGTCTTAACTGTCGGCTGGTTTATCACCTGACTTAACATATGTCTTAATTATTACCCGGTTTATCACCTGCCGGTTTACCAAGTCCCAGCCGGGTTATTACTCTGGCCGGGTCATACCGCGGGGTATATCCCCGACATTATCCCCTAGTTTAATTTGGATTTATCCATGTTAAACGGATCCTGATAATCCTTAAATCCTTGTCATTTCCTTCTTCTAGAAAATCCGGGTCAATAGACCAGCTTCATAATCAATTTACTCACATTGGTTTATCATAGAGAAAAATTACAAAGAATAATTCATTTGACTCAGCTCCCAATGCTTAACAAGAATATTGGTCCTGGCAATACTCATCTAATCTTCAGCCGGCTTAAGGATGTAGAACTTGCCGGTTTACCATTGCCAAAATTGTCGGTTTATGAATATTGATGGCACCGGGTCATAATCGTTGTTAACATCAAGCTTAGAAATATACCTCTTATATGCATATCACTTGTATCCCCCAAGTCTTGAGAAGGTGGCGTAGCAACAGCTTAAGACTTGCTTCAATATAAATGTCACAACCTTGAAAAACATCTGATTTGTCCATCTCAGTCACGAGTCATAAACTGAGTATTCCACATATGTAGCCCCCAAGTGCCGGGTTGTCATGCTTGCAGCAACTTGGGACTTGAAATTGCCTTATGCTCATAAAGACTTCAACCAGTGTAGCCCCCAAGGGCCAGGTCATTATGCAATAATAAGCAGTGACTTTGTAAATATAATCATGTAGATTTGAGCAGTGATCTGTAGCCCCCAAGGGCCGGCTCAGTAAGATAATATTGAACTGGGACTTTATATATACTCCTTGGAAAAGAACATCATTTGATGTAACCCCCATCATGGGGCTTGAACCCACATCCACAAGGTTTTAAGAGCTTTATGCTTTACCAATTGAGTAGTGGACCCTTCAATATAATGGATTTAAGACTTGTGTACCTTGAATTGTTGACAGGAGCAATTGGTAGCCCCCAAGGGCCGGCTCATTATGATGTAATGAATCGGGTCTTCAATAAGGCCAGTAAAATGACTTTGCATTAGCCCCCAAGTGTCATGGTGCATGCTTGCAGTGACATGAGACTTGCATATTTGATGTAATCTCAACTTCAATAATGTAGCCCCCAAGTGCCGATTCGTAAGCCTGCAGCGACTCGGGACTATTTCCTCCATTGTAGAATAAATCATATCCATTGATAAATAATATCCATTGTGCTGAAGCGACTTCGAAAACTTTAATCATAATACTGGTTATTGATAACCATAATAAAAATCTAGCCATGTTGGCTATTTGAATAATATAACCCAACGATTTATGAGTGCATGATTCCAATGGCGCAATCCAAATATATACTGGAGACTTAACGTCCAAAGGAAGACTGGGTTAATAAACACTAGATATTTTCCCATCATACACTGGCGACTTATAGTCAAAGCCAGGCTAGGTCAATAAACACCGGAGAATTATCTCATACTGGCGACTTATAGTCAAAGCTAGGCCAGGTCAATAAACACCGGAGAATTATTATGTCACAAAAGAAAAAAAACACAAAAAGACGTTAAAAGCAAATCAACAGAAAAAATCCAAGGCTTTCATAGGCCGCCGAGCCAAAATATCTTCTACAATGGAACTAGTCTTAACCACTGGAAGGTACGCGCTTTCCGTGAGCCGGCACTCACACTACCACTTCGACATTTTAACCCGGATAAGTTCAGTTCTTATTTAAAGATAGACTTATCAGGAGTACGCGGGGTCAGAGTGCATCAAGCATCACAGGCAGAATTATCCAAGTTTCAAGGAAGGCAGCTGTAACAGCCTGAGCTTCTCTTTGCTATCCGTAAACCGTGCCATCTCATGACAAAACGGTGGTTTAACCTTAACAAGTGCAGGGTCTTTGCTGGAAAAAGATTGATTGTTAAGACTTCGCTAGGCCAATCAGGATTACCTGATGGAGAAGCTTCCGGAATACAGGCAGGATAACCCGGGGTTTTAGGTGAATACACCTGGCTTCCAAGCCTGGCTTTTAGAGCCTATCACAAGGGTTATAGCTACTCTTTTTCTTTAGAACAGAAAGAGCCCCCAAGCAATATTTTGAGCTGTGCTCAAGGGGCACCTATATTGGAGTTGTGCTTTTGCAACATACTCTCTTTGGTCCCTTTAACTTTTTCTGAGAACTCGAACTTTTGTGAGAGATAATACTCTTCTTGAGCCAGAATTTTAAATCGGATATTGAGAGCTTCAGAGCTTTGTGGGAGACAGATTTCCCATGAACCAGATTGTAAACCGGATATTTGAGAGCTTCAGTGACTGACTTCCCTTGAGCCGGATTTTAAACCGGGTATTTGAGAGCTTCAACGCTTTATGGGAGAGAGATGTCTCTTGAACCAGATTTTGAACCGAAATCCTTTCTGATGACCCGGAACTTCTTCATTGAGCCAGGAGTTTGTAATTGTCATATACTTTTTAAGCCAGAAATTTTCTGATGGCCTTTAAATTTTCACCAACATAGCAGTAGCCTCCGGGACCAGGTTATCTTTCCCTCCATCCTCCTGGGGTTCTTGAATTTGCTAAAACTGGCAAGATTTGCTGAGTCATGTCACCGTAGCCCCCAAGTCTTAAGATGACTCGAGGAGTTGTCTTGAGATTCTCAGTATTTAACCATAGCAGAAAGTATATATCATTGATGTTGATAACGCGATGTTAATTCCTAGAAGGTTGAGGTGACCTTGGCGGGTTATGAATGATCCCGTATGAGCCGTGTCAGCAACTCGGCCAATGGTTCCTTCCAATTGGCTGTTTGAAGTTAACCAAACGGTAGTGGTGGCGACTTATGCACATGTCCATTGAGCCATCCAGTGGAGACGGCAGCTGATGATAATTTGCCTCCAATTTGTTGGAAGGAAAACCGGACTACCCAAGTAGTGACGTGCTCAAACTCAAGAAACAGCTCATGCAGACAGGTGCAGCCCGGTGTGTTGATGTAGACCAGACGGCAAGGGCGGCAGCGTAAGCGCTTCTCGGCAGTGAATAATTGTCCCAATGTACCTGGGTGACAGATGATCTTATCATCTCTTCCATCAACATGGAACAAAAATATTTAAAGGAAGGATAATTGTTCTCGAAGGAATTTAAAGTACATTGAAAAAATAAATAAGGTGGATAGCACCTGATCCTTTCCTGGGACGTCGAGCCAGTTATGTACGTCGCTGGTTTTCCAACTGATCTGAATTTTTACAGCTCCCACGATCCCTTTTTTTTTCTTTTTTTCATCTAGAGCGAGCATAGAGGAAACAGGGCTCCTTCTCTGGCAGAGCGAGCGGCGAGAACCCGTGGGGCCGGAGCTGGTTGCGGCAGAGGCGGCAGCTGCGGCGGTTTAAGATGACTCGAAGATGAGAGCCACAATAGGAGTAGCGGGTCGAGACCGGCGGCTTAAGGTGCGAATGTTTATCCGGTTGGCGGCCCGAGATGTGGGGTCTTGCGCAGAGGGAGGCCAGTCGGGGTCAGCGACTCATGCATCGGCGTTTTGCCATGGAACCGCGGGCCACGGTACCATAGACCGGCGGCTCAATGATGGAAACGAATGGCTGTGGAAACCGGGGTGACTCAAAGCCGCAGAGGAGTCAACGGCGGCTCGACATGTCCGCGACAGCCCAAGACAGCACCTGGCAGGGGCAGCTCGAAGGGACGGCTCGACAAAGATGGATCAAACCATGCGCGGCCTTCGATCTCGCGCGGTGGCAGAACTGGAATCTGGCTCAGGCCAGTGAAGGTGGAGGCGTGTGGAGGTGCCCGCAGCAAATGGAATGGGCGGGTTGTGGCCTTCACGGTAGAGGGGTTCGGTCAATGTGAGACAGAGTCCAGGTGTGGGCAGCTCTCAATCCGGGAGTAAACCAGACTGTAGTGGAGACGACCGGCGGATTGGAAACCAGAGGCGGAGCGAGTCATAGCAGCGAGGCGCACCGACGAAGGGAAACCACATCATCGCCGTATCCCCTTCCAAGTCGTGGTAACTTAGAACCGTGGCTGGCTCAATGTCTTTCCTAGCAGCGAGGCGACTTCGGAGACAGCAACTCGAATCAGATCAGTGGGTCATGGCGATTCAAGGCAGCTTGGGGTGAGTTGGTGGCGGCCTTGATACACGGGCAAACAAGCAGGGGGCTCATGGTCGGCCACGGCCGGAGGCGACCCAGTGAGTGCTCGGCGGTTTAAAGGCGAGGCTGAGCTGGCCGGGCGACTCAGTCCTACCATCCTGGGGGCGCGTGCGGGCAGGGCCTCGATGGAGGCGGTAGGAGTAGCAGCAGCGAGTCAGCTCAGCAGAATTGAGGTCAGCGGGTCACGGCCTCGGTGGTTCAGAGGTGCAGTGAAGATAAACCAGAGGTGAAGCAAGGCGACTCGAAGAGCCAGCAGCAGGTTGAAGTGGAGCTGCCACGACCGTGGCGAGGAGCCGCTCTCGCGAAGGCTCAAAAGCGGGCGGCTCCAGGCTTTCTCTGGCGAGGAGAGACGGCGCAACGACACTACAGCGGGCGGCTCAATTCGGCATTGAACCAACGGGGGCAGCCCAATACGGGGTCAAACCGAAGGTGGTCGTTGACTCGGTAGCTTGTTGATGATGATGGGCGGAGGTGATTCTCACGGCAGAAATGGTGATTCAGGAGAACACGCACAGGTACAGCCAGAAGCGGGCCACAACAGAGATATTAGGCGATGACTTACGGCGCGGGCGGTTTAGAAACGGGACAGGCACGGCGGGTCACTTCTTCCCTAGTCTTCACGTGCTAACCCTGCGTAGCACCTTTTTCCTTTCTTTAATTCTTGAGTTAACTTCCGGTAGATTCCTCGTATGCATATAGCAACCAGATTTGACAAAAGACAAAACCGATCCGGCTTCAGGTAATAGTCTCGGCAACTCCTGTACGCGGCGGCGGCGACTCGGCGAATCAGACAAAAACAACAGTAATTTGATGATCTTGATCTATACTGATGAAATCCCCTTTGAACTTGGCTTCTCGCGACAATGCAATGGAAAGTGATCCAGCCATGACGGATCGCCTGGCTGCGTTTGACGGTGCACATAAATGCAATCCGGAGCTTTTCATCTGAAAATTACAAACTTCTCGAAACCCTATGAAGGATCCCTCCAAGAACTTAACACCACCATGCACAGGCCCCATGGTGGGCGCCAACTGTCGTGGAATTGTCACGTCAGATGTCCTAGTGTGAGGACTTAGTCGTGAGGCCAACGCATCTATGTGGTAGCTTGAGAGGGGTTGGGCAGAATCGAGAGACGCAACAGAAGACAAGGTTTTAGATAGCTTCGGGCCACGGGAAACATCATCCGGTAACAACCCTACATGTTGTTTGCGGCTAGATCGCATTATCATCACGAGGGAGTCGTCATAAATCGGCTCTCCTAGTTATGTCTAACCCTTCCGATTATTTCTCTCCCCTCTTGGGGTGCCCTGCCCCTCCTTATATAAGTTGAAGGGGCGGGTTACATGTAGAGTCCATCTCAGACTAAGACTTAAACTATTCTGACTTCCCTTCATGGGCTTCTTAACCTCTTGGGCTTGTTAACCCCAGGCGACTCTGTTTGCCGGGTTATGACTGTCTGCCGGTTTATGATTGTCTGTCGGTTTATGATTGTCTGTCGGTTTATGATTGTCTGCCGGGTTATGACTGTCTGCCGGGTTATCATCTGTCTTAACACCTGTCGGGTTATCATCTGACTTAACACCTGCCGGGTTATCATCTAACTTAACAACTGCTGGGTTATCATATGATTTAGCACATGCCTTAACTGTCAGCCGGTTTATCACCTGACTTAACATCTGTCTTAATTATCAGCCAGTTTATCACCTACCGGTTTACCAAGTCCCAGTCGGGTTATAACTCCGGCCGGGTCATACCGCGGGGTATATCCCCGACACCTTACCCCTAGAAACATTTGTGGGTACAGGCACATGAAACCATTTTTTGCTTCATGGCGTGGGCAAGATATGTCTGATTTACTTGTCATGGTTGTATGGGAAAATATATTAGCAATTTACTTCTGTTGGTTAATCTATAATTCCATATCTTTCAAACGACAAGCATGGAATTTCTCGCGAACTGGAACTCTTGCCGAAACAACAAGTCCCAGTTCCCTGCATAATATGATAAAAATATATAGATGATAGAACATAGAGTTCACACGATGAATGTGATAAAAAGAAAGAAAGCATCCAAGCTAATGGTGTGAACTATCGAACACAAACAGTCAATGAAACTTCATTAGGTCACCACCACAACACCTAGATTTTAATCATTGGATTTGTTTCTCGCCCGACATAGCTCGCTTTCTTGCAGAATGGGCTCAAGAATTTGTAGTGGTGGTAACCCTCTCCCCAACCATAAACCACATTGTTCCACTTGCACCGATTGGACCAGACACCCACTTTAGATCTAGATGTCATGCTCAACTAATCTAGCTCAGAGGAAACAACTTGATCCATCTGTTCAGTAAACTTATCTTTATTTATCTTTTCATCCATGATCGACTCTTCATTGAATTTCTCCACAATACCTCAATTTCTCAAGCTGGGTTTGCACGTAATGGGCAAAATGTAGTTTTCAAAGGCGCCCTCGTGAAATTACATCCTTACAAAATTCATCATGTGTGCATGAGAGCATAAATGTTGAAAGTATAAACTAGAAAAAATGCAAGAAACTAACCAAATAAGTGCAAAAAGTGTAAATGCCATTAATCTACAAGAACCTAATCAGTGAAGTGTTAAATTTGTAAACCACTAAATTTCAACAACTAACTACATAAATGTTAAAAGTGTAAACCTCATAAAATTGCAAGAACTAAACAAATAAATGCTAAATCTATAAACTATGTTAAACTGAAGGAACTAACCACATAAAATTCTAAAAGTATAAGCGATGGTAAATTACAAGAAGCTAACCACATAATGTTAAAATGTAAACCATGCTAGACTATAAGAAACTAATCATAGCAAATACACAAAAGCTAGGAGCTATGCATAACAATGAAGAAGAGCACATAGGTCTACTAAGGTTTTACTAAGGGTCGTAGAGCTAGATCAAGACCTGGTATGACCACTCATCACCTCGATCTGCTCGATTTAAAAACAGTTGAATCCCGTACGCAGGGAAGCATGGCTACCCTCCAAATACAAAGTTATAAAGTAGAAGGCAAATGTTAACTTATGTATTGGTGGCATCAAACTCGGATCTCAAATCCCATGCCGACATGCTCGACCCACACACTATCCTATGTAGTGGGGGTGGAGTTGATGCTATCAATGATAGGCGTCATACCTCTATATTTGTTCATGGCATCATGGCCAGCATGCATAGGGCTTGGAGGTATGAGTTGGTGCAAAGGTAATTCAGAGTGGTTCTACAAGAATTGTATAGCATGAATATCCTTGAAGGATTCATGTGGATCCTCATGGATTGAATCAAGGAATTGCGGGCAGTGAAACAATAGATGATGGAATTACTATGGAAAATATCCTTGAACTTCTCCCATGTGCCTTTGTAGTAAGGCATGCTAAACAAACAATGTGGTATTTTGATGGGGCGATAGAGGATCTATTTATCTGTGTATGCGTGTCCAACTGATGCATAAAGACTTTGATTTTATATTTTTGGTCTCAGCTGTCTATTGCCAAATGGTTTATAAGTGGAATAAGAAGTTAAGTCAATCTTATAAGTAGAGACACTTTGTTTGAGAGGTTTGCAAGATAACTCCTATGCTTGCAATACTTACGCTTTTCATTGTGTTCATATTTTTCACGGCAATACTCTATTACTACACATACACGCTTTGTTTTGTTCTAGAAAAGAATAGTATTTAAGAATGATAGTCTCAAATCTAATGTTGGAAAGCAAATGCACAACCACAAAATTGCATTAGATGCGCACAATGCGGATACCTTCAAAAATGAAATTCAAGAGGCAACCATGTGCCATCTCTCAAATGCATCCCTTGAGTGTAAGACATGTCACTTTTGCGGCACTGAAGTTAAGATTCCACGGCCAACATGGCTACAAATGGACGCCCCCACCTTGTTTACTCTACATGTCCCCTCCACATCCCTCCTGTGTTTCTGCTCCTCCCCGGATCCATCTCTCTCCAATAGATACGGCAGCCTCGCCAGCCAGTGAGGTGAGAAAGGGGGTCCCCGCTCTTGTTTCGTAGTTCAAAGAAGCCTCAACTTGAGACAAAATCTGTCGGGCAGGGTTTTTTATCAACAAAACTAACCCCTTTTCATTTCAAGCTTCTATAACCATTTCCAAAATAGTCATATTCATCACTGCGAGGTTAAGATCAACCACTTGATTTGGGTGCACACTAACTGACGACCAATTAACTAGGTGGTTTTTTGTCCTCTGGCCCCATTACCACATGTCTACCTAGAAAAGCCTACTCCTTTTTCGACATTTTTGAAGGTCTATAAGAGACAAGCATGTAGAAAGGCTGTTATATTGCTACTTAAATTAGATTTGATAAGAACTAATCTTCCACATATAGAGAACCGATTCTCTCGTTAACCCTTAGATATTTTAGACCAACGGTACGATTTTTCACTACTTGGTTTTGATGAAAGCAAACCAGACAGACAGGGTCCACAAATTTGAGAAACCGTTAACCATACAAACATACTCGATAGAACTACACATAATGTTAAGATAATAATACTGAAATGGTAGGTAGATAGTCATAGGAACACAAAATAGCCTAGTGAAAATTTTCTTATAGAGGACGCACAACAGAAGCTAGGGACACCATTTAAAGATCTCCATGTTTGCACTGTAGGTAAGCTTGAGTTGGTTTTTGAGATGATGAGGATGCTTTTCATATGATGAGGATGGCGACCGAGAGAAAATGTCTTTGTCACAAGATGAGGATTTTTCATTGTCCTCCTAAACTACCTTCCATTGTTGCTTTAGGGACACATGAGATAAATGAGCATCGGTGGATCCAAAATCAATTTATGTTCATGGTGTTTCTCATGTATCATAACACGAGAATATACCAAATATAAGAATCCCATTAAATCGTTCATCACCAAGATCGCATCAATTGGTCAGGAAATATCTAATATTGTTAGGTACCATGGTCAACTGAGAGTTCAGCCACAAATGTCCACAAATGATTGTCAGATAATCTCAAAAAAGGCTAAAGGATAGCAAAACACGATGTGGTTAGAAGTTGCTATATCTCCACAGAGTTCACAGTCACGTCTCTAGGTCACATTCAATATTTTTAGGTGCTTAGCTGACTGAACTGTATTTTACAAAAAATCCTTTTTTAGTTTGTTGCATTACTATCCTCTATAACCTGATAGTGAACATTCTATGATGCATGTCTTTGTTGATCAATTAGAACACCCAAATATTTCAGAGATTGAGAACCACACATGTGGGTAAATATTGACAATAATAAATGCTTATCCATTTGAGTCTTGCTCACACAGTATGACGGCTATCAGGATTTAATTCTAGACTTAGCAACCACATGCGAACAAAATGCAATCACCATATTAAACATTGCACATTCAAGGTGCACTCTAGATCAGAAAACCAAGGGCGCATCAGCAAACTAAGCATGTATGTGTCCTTATTAATTGATTTGCATCCATCAAGCCAGCTGAAGTAGTAAACAAATTTATATTTGTTCATTAGGACATGAGTAATATATGAACCCTACCCAGTGTAGTGGATAACCGAGATACACCACTAAAACATGTCTCTAATCTGCATACTCAAATGTACTCATAATCATAACACTTACTTCGCAAGAAAAACATTAATAAAGTACTTTTCCTCCAAGAAGAAATCAAATAATCAACAAGCAAGCATTAGCATAATTACCTGGAGCTATGTCTAGATACTTGGACAATGCACAAGGGTGGACTGAGCCTTTGAAACAAAATGGTGCCATATCAACTAATATCTTTTTTCAGGTTTACAGTGATCATCCATGTCTTTATGTTGCAAATTTTGGATTTGCACAACAAGTAAACAACATCATCACAATCACATGTCAAGGTCAGGATAGGGTGAGATGCTAGCAGGTCTTTCAATGCCAACTCTCTTGCAGAGGTGTTACTCAGAGTTAGGTCAGGCAACAACTTAGAATGACTTGGGTAGTCAACCGAGATTTCCTTGTCATAAGGCATGAGTCCCTTGCTCCAATCGTCCCATGAACTCATTTTGTACAAAGTCATGGCCCTCCAACAAATCTCTTTGGGGTTCATCAAGTAGTCTGACTCATAGAGTGTATCCATGTCATCATGCAACCTTTCATCAACATCTGTTCTTTCATAATATTATATCTCAACAAACTCTATATGCAACATTCTGATCCAGCCACACAGACAATTTCTCATTGTCCGGGTTGCCATGCATCACCTTAGGAAATGTGATGAATCGCATGACATGCATTTTGTCGAGCATGTTGAAGAACAGAATCCCCGTCGATAGATCAACCCATCCGAGCTTCTCCAAAGTGAATCACCTTGGAAGCTAGAAACAAGGTCATCCATGCTCTGACATGGAACGATGGCTCCACCTACGACACTTTACCACTCCAAAACTAGGTCCTGAAGGAGAAGATATGGAGGGTAAAAACCCAAGGGACTGGTGAATAGCACAACGCGGCCAGGATTAAATGGTCGCCGTCGTGGCAGGGAAAGAGGCCAGGATCCGAGGATGTGAGGATGTGTGTGTGGGTGGGGAACCACCCGAGTCTCCCTAGAGGGGGCGACATGGGGGTCAAAAGGAAACATGTGTCCATTGTTCTATAATTTTTTGCATCATATACCGAAGAACACATCTACTCCGTGGGAAACGCATGCTCTACTCAGAAATCACCTTTCTTCACCTCGTTTTGGTGCAAGAGAAAGTTGAATACCTAAAATATGCGGACGTGATAATATATTTGTCTTCGAAATTGTTTTTGCTTCTAGGAAGTCCAAGAGTCTGCGTCACAACTTTGCTGACCGTAGCTCAAGGAACAGACTATGGGCTCCACAATCAGTTTATCCATACATCCAAACTTTTAATTGAAGTGAGGCAAATTTCTTTTTTTCATGACTGGATCTTCAATCAAATTGCTTTGTGGCAGCATAGTTGCACATGCCAATAATGCAGGTATTATGCATAGTGCAATTTTCAAAGGCATCATCTTTAAATTCCACCCGTACATGACACTTGATATAAATGATGTTAAATTGCAAGAAACTAACCATGTAAATGTTGAAAGTGTAAATGACATTAAATTGCAACAAACTAACCACTTAACTGTTAAAAGTGTAAACGACATTCAATTGAAATAAACTAATAACTTAAGTTCTAAGAGTGTAATCGACATTCAATTGCAACATACTAACCCTTAAAGTATTAAAACTATAAACGACTGTCAATTGCAAGGAACTAAACGTAAGTATCGAGAATGTAAGCCATGTTAAATTGCAAGAATAACCACATAAATTTTCAAGTGTAAATGATGCTAAACTACAATAAGCTAACCACATAAATGTTAAAATCACAAAGGATGATAAACTGCAAGAAACTAGCCATGGTGAATACACAAATATGCATGGGCTAGGAGCTATCATATAGTGAAGAGGAACACATAGATATACTAGATTCTGGTCAAAGCATAGAGATATCACAAAACCTGGTCTGGCGAACTGGTCACCTCAGTTTCACCCGGTCTAAATCCATTATAGGGCCACAGACCCGAATCACCATTTTTATTTCTAGAAATGTCAACCATGTTCTAGAAAAGTAGTAGGTTGATGCTAACATGTAGATTGCTCCACCTGCGACACTTTACCGCTCCAAACTCAGGTCCTGGAGAAGATATGGAGGTTGAAAACCCAAGGGGTCAGTGAATAGCAAAATGCGGCTAGGATGAAATGGTCGTCGTCGTGGCAGGGAAAGAGGTCGGGATTCGAGGATGTGAGGATGTGCGGGTAGGGACCTGGGAGTAGGCGCAGTGATGGCACGGGGCCGACCTCATAGACGAAGTACTTGTGCTGCCCTCTCGGGATGGGTAGGAAGAGGATGGAGATAACAAGGCAGTCCTTCTCTAAGAAGAGGATGGTGGGCATGACGCGGCTGGATTTCGTGAGGCCAGGGCAGTGGATGCACAGGTAGGAGGCTAGTCAATGATACAGAGGATGACCTGGACAATGTGGCCGCCGCTTGAGAAGGCCTCCACAGTAGTGGCGTTCCTCACGTCGGCGAGGTATGCCATCGGCTCGAGGAACACCCATGCGGAGGCGGGGACATGGCGTATGATGTGGGTGCCTTAGGGATTTGCATGTGATGGAGAAGATCTTGCTCATGTCATCTTTGCTGCCAAAATCAAACATCATGCTCGGGTGGCGACAATCGGTGGTGGGACTGATTGAGGTTCAGATCGGATTCGCGACGTGGGAACTGTGGTCAGCGGGTTTCTTGTGAGTGCTGAGTGACGCTAGTTGGGGACAGCTGGAAATAAAATCTGGATAGAAGGAAACAGGAAAGCGAGCCATATGTTTTCAAGGTATGCCATGTATCAATAACACTCTAGCCAAGCACATAGACAAAATATTAAGCATACTTTTAGATTTTAGCATACCAAGGAAAACGAACACACAAGTATCAATTCTTAGTAGCCAGAAAAGGGTGGTGGCCAAGATCCAAAAGAAAGCGAGTACCATGTATTAGCAAAAAGAAAACAGTTTTATGTCTGTTTTGATACAAAAGGTGGGATCGTTGGGAATGGTACGGCAAACTAAAGTGTCAAATACGCAGCAATAGGTACATAACCAATGTTCGATTTTGAGCCAGAAAGAAATATAGTTTTCTAGACACTCAAAGCACATGCTGAAGAAAATCTAGAGCCGTTAGCAAGCCAAAGCAAGCATAATATGTTGAACACAAGCTCCTATCATGGTCGTCCTTTGTATGGTCTCCATCACCGCCTTCCTCGTCAAAGGCCTCTGCTCGATTCGTACCGAAGGTGCCCTTCCAAGTAACCTCCCTTATCTTCAATTGATTTCCCCATCATTTTCTCCCATTTTATTTTTGGCCCCACGATGGTGCCAAGCCGTCGGTCAAATGTTGCATCGGGGATCTCCCTAGATCGTTGCCCCTCCCCTATCCCTTAATCTCCTACAAATTTATACCCGTCATACTTCTGAAGACTCAAAATAACATTTTCTAGGGATCTCATGTTGCATTATTGGTATCCAAAAAACTGAATTGACCTCCTTTGGAATTGGTGCATTCTCTTCCTTCTTCCATCACTACAAAAAAAATACACTTCCGTGATGATACGTGTTTGTCATAGTAGGTCGCGTTTTTGTCATGCAAGTACATCCATGACGATTTTATGACAGAATCAAGATAGTCATACCTGTGCTGTCGTAGAAGTGTTCCATGACATAACCAAAATTATCATCACGGAAGTGTCCACTTCCATGACGATAAATCGCGCGTCACAGAAGTGCTTTCGTCAAGGGTGACCGACACATGGCATCCACCGTAATGGAACGCCGTTAAGCTATCGGGTCGGGTTTTGGATCCGATAACCCGTTAACAGCCCCGACCAATGGGGATTTTCCACACGTAAAATAATCATTGGCTGGAGGAAACACGTGTCGGCTCATCGTTGGGACAGATGTCATCCACTCATTGGACGGAAGGCGCCTATGATACGTCAACACGTGGCACGGCCCAAAAGAGGCCCATTCCTGTGAAAAGGCCGGCCCGTTTGACTTGGTCAAAAGGTGGCGGGTCGGCCCATGGAAAGCCTGTTAATGGCATGTTCGCATATAGCCCATTTACAGCCCGCTAACTCAAGGCCCATTACGCCCTATCCGAATTAGGCCCAATAGCGTCATCTGGGCCATCCAATATGATTCCAGCCCGTTTTCACTTCTGGTACATGTATGGCCCATGACGTCTTTCGGCCCATATGAGACCCTATGTAACTCTTGGCCTATTAATGGCCCATGGTGAAACTGGCCCGTAATGAACAGTGTATCACTTTACACCCATTAACGGCCCATGGTGAAACTGGCCCGTAATGAACAGTGTATCACTTTATACCCATTAACGGCCCGTTATTCCGTTGGGCCGTTTCCAACCCATGTTATCTTTCGGCCTTCTCAGAGCCCATTTATTCTTGGGCTCATTTCCAGCATTTGTTTACTTACGGCCCGTTACTATTATTTTCTGCTTGTGGGCCAAATTCAGCCCGTGGTTACAATCGGTCCGTTTGTGGTATGTTAATACGTTGGGCTGTTTTCATAGCGTCATAAGATATAGCCTATTAACGATGGCCCGTTATGGTTGTCCCAAGAACGGATGATTCCAACTCTAGCCCGTTTACGACCATAATGTGGTTTATTTGTCCCATGTTTGGCCAATCGATCATATGGCATGTATAAGGCCCATTGATGATACGGCCTGCAGAAGGCCCATTGTTTCTACGGTCGTAGAAGGCCCATTGTTTCTATGGCCCATAGAAGGCCCAATGTTTCTACGGCCAGTAGGAAGCCCAGTGTCACTATAGTAAATATTAGCCCATGGTTATTGTGGCCTAGTTTTAAGAAATAGGTTATTGTAGCCACTAGCAAACCACATAAAAAGAACTGCAATGACTACAAGCAAACAAATAAACAAGACAACAAGGAAATAAATAATCAAGCAACTAACGCTAGGCTATCATGGCTATTACACATATTACATCCACTGGGCATCAAAGTTTGCCACCAGTGCAAATATAGGGAACAAAGCAGCATATCATATACACTGGTTGTCAAAGTTGGCGACCAACGCAAATAAACACTGCAACAAAACAAATCCAGAACTGAAACCACTTCCGAAGATCTCAAGAAACAATATCCTGGGTACCCATAATGCTGGCAAGATGCTTAGAAAGCCTATTAACTTTCTCTTGTTTGGCGCTTAAATCCCCCAGCGCTTGCTGTTGCACTAGAAAATATGCATCTGAATTCTGCAGGGACTTCCTCAGTCCTTCAGCTTCCTATCGCAGCACATCTGATCGATGTCTTTCACCTTGAAGTTGAGACTCAAGAAGACGAACTGATTCAGGTTGCGAGTTCAAAGACCTTGTGCCAGCAGTAGTGGCCAGTAACTCGAACACTACATCAAGACAGGACTTTTGGGTTCCCTCACTGTCGTCAAGATAGTTTTTATCAGCTTTCTTGGAGACCAACAGGGATGTCTCACTATCTTGAACATTATCTGCATTACTTCCTTTACCATTGGATAACGTGGTACTGTTCTCCAATATTTTGTCCGCATTCTAAAAGAGAAACAAGCAGACACATCACATGTTTACCATGTTGTATATGAAACTCATTTTGGTAAATGAGTTCAGTAGTAAAGTGGACAGGATAATAGCATGAAACAAACATATATCTATGTATCATGGTCACTTTATGGTCTATATCATTCTAGTTTTTGTTGCCAAATCAAGATAGAGACACAGTTCAAATAATATTTGTTCAAGACAAAGCAAAATAGACAGAATATAAGTGTGGGTAACTATAGAGCAATAACAACACTTGTAATGTGCATGACATGAGAACATAACTGTTTATTCAATTGAAACTAAAATCAACATAGAGCGGGTTACAACAGCAAACCAGTTAAAGAAACAGGTTTAAAACATACCTGTTGCGCCATTGGAGTTTCAATTCCATCCTTCAAATTTGAAAATAGTTGGTATTAGTAAATACAGTAATGCAAGAGCAAAGGAGTATGAACCATAGCTACAAAACCTAACCGGAGAACAAATCTTCTTCTCCTTTAAGCGTTGAGTTGGGATTCGGAGTGGTGGTCCTCGTGCTTTGGGCACTGCAGTTCCCTTACTAATTGCTCGTGTTTGGGTGCTCTGTGGTGGAGACGGTGTTGTGTCAACTGGAACTGGGTTACTATCTGCCGGGGTTGGGGTTAGAAGGGGTGTAGCTGGTTCTCTGTCTAACTGGGTAGGGGTACAATCTGCGAGAGTCTGGGTTATGTGTGGTGGATCTGGTCCTTGGGTAAGTATAACTATGGTTCTATCTGCATCAACTGGTAGCACTATCTTTTCTGAAGACCATGTTGTTACTCCCTTAGATACTTCCATCACGCTCTCCGATTCAAATGGCTGATAAACAAGAAAAGTAATTGAAAGTATAGACATTGTATGATAGACAGGTGCAATGGATAGTGGGGAATAAAAGAGGGCATAAAATAATTCATATTTATGTTGTCTAACCAAACAGGATAGCATGACACAATTTCACATATATGATGGCTAACTAAACAGGATAGCATGACAAAATTTCACATTATGATGGCTAACTAAAAAAGATGGAAAGACATAGTTCAAAATATGAGACTATGTAAATAGGATGACATGACATAACTATATAATGTGTTTATTAAATAGGTTGGCATGCCATAATTCACATACATTCACGGATAGAATGCCATAATTCAAAATATGATGACTGTAAACACTAAACAGGATGAGATGATATAACTATATGATGTCTTTATTAAATGGGTTACCATGTCATAATTCAAATAGATGATGTGTATGTAGTTATGTACTATGTAAACATGATGGCATGATATAATTAAAATATATGATTTATATAGTAAGAAAGTAAGCAGATGGCAATCCATATATGATGTAAAAACTAAGCAATGCAAGACAACATGCATGACATGGGTAATATAACCCTGCCAAGTTTGAGCATAGACCTCAGGGGGGAAATAGGACTGGTCATCAGTCTCTGAATCCTCCTCTGAGGAGCTCTATGTAACCAGCAAGATGTCTGCTTCAGCGGGTAGCATTGTCTGCTCTGAATACCTTGTTTTCACTCCAGATACTTCCATCACCACTTCAAATGGCTGATGCACAGGAAGAGTAGTTGAATATACAAACGTTGTCGACAAATGGAACACGTAATACAAAAAAATGATAGCATGATATAATTCACATACATGATAATTGGCTAACTAGCATGGCATTGCATAATTCACATATATAATGCCTTTGCAACAAGATAGCATTGTATAATTCACATATATAATGTCTTGCAACAAGATGGCAATGCATAATTCACATATATGGTAATTAGACACTGAACAGGTGGCATTCACACAAAGCATGTCTAAACTAATCAAATGACATAGCAATGCGAGACACCATACGCACGATATGAGCAACATAACCCTGCCAAGTTAGAGCATACACCTCGGGGGGAATAGGACTGGTCATCTGTCTCTGAATCCTCCTCTGAGGAGCTATCTATAACCAGCAAGATATGCGCTTTGTTAGATAGCATAGTCTGCTCTGAAGACCTTGTTTTCACTCCAGAATTTGCCATCTCTGTGTCAAATGGCTGATGCACACGAAGAGCGATTGAATGTACTAACATTGTTGACAAATGTAATATGTAACGGAAAAAAAGGATGGCCTGATATAATTTACATATAAGATGACTGGCTAAGCAGGATGGCATTGCAAAGTTCACATATATGATGCCTAGCTAAACAAAATGGCGTTACATAATTCACATAAACGATGAATAAACTAAACATATGGCATTCGCACAAAGGATGTCTAAACTAAGCAGATGACATATTTGATGTATAAAGTAAGCAATGCAAGACACCATATGCATGATATAACCAACATCAGCATGCCAAGTTAGAGCGAAGACCTCAGGGGGTAAATAAGAGTTGTATTCTCCTTCTGAATCCCACTCAGAACAGATATCTTCCTCTCGATTACAATCCGAAATGCGTGCAGGGGGGGCTGCCTTTGCGCCTACCATGGAGCGACGTCTGCATGAAATTTTATTGCCATGCAAGGCTTGTCTCTTTTTCTCTACATGTTCAGTTCCATTGTTTACAATAACTGTCATGCATAGGAATAAAACATAGTGAGATTATGTAAGGAGTGCATGCAGAAATCCAGAGTGATGGTAGCAACCTGTGGATAGACCCAAAACCAATAATAGCAAGCAGATAATGGCTTCAGTTAAAAATATAGATAATGGCTTCTTTAGTGTTTGTTTCCCACCCAACATGAAACTCATAGTAGACACCGGAGATTAACCAGATAGTAGATAGATACTATTGATAGTGGCCCCGATATGTACCCCACAACCATTTAAAAACTCTAGTTTGACCATTAGTTTGGAGCTGACTCAGAGTCTAATCGGTGAACAGGACGATAAAGTAGCATGTAATATTAAGCGATGCATAATGTAAGCAGACACGAAAGAGTGTGACCTCTCTTGCGGACCCGTGTAGTCCTCGAGGTCATCTGCTCAGTTGATGATGGTAATGCAGTTTTCATGGCTGCCAGCGGCGGGGAAGAAGATCTGAGACGGCGAAAGACAGTCTGGAGGCCGGATCCCTGCTGTGCTGGACCCTTCTGTCGTTGGAGCAGCTGAGCTGGGGTGGACGATGACGCAGCAGGAGCGGGAAAAACCACGCAAGGTTTTCTTTGACAACTATCTGTAAGAGAAGTAATTCTGTAAGGGCTCGTTTGAATTGGAGGATTCCAACAATGGAGGGATAGGAAATATACAGGAATAGGATAGGAATGCACGTGCAAAACAGAGAATTTAAAAACACAGGATTTCTGCCAATCTAGGTGTTTGATTCACAACAATTGGAAGATCACAGGATGCAAAGAAGCATGGTGAGATTAAGTCAAACCACAAGAAAATGTACGGTTATAATGCTATTATGCTACTATCTCTTAGTCTTGTGCTTCATGAATAGGAATTTGAAAAGGAGGACAAGTGAAAATTAAAATTCCTACGGTTTTCTTTCAAGGAGACACTAAAATAACAAATCTGCGTGCTCAGTGGACAATATATATAACATGTAGAGTAAAAAAGAGATGCAACAAGTGTACAACCTCTTTGGCGAAGCCATGTCGATCTTAGCATGATTGGGTTGGCCGGTGAGGATGCTCCGGCTGACTTTACTGTCGGAGGAGAGGAAGAAGATCTTAGGCGTCTGGAGATGGAGCCCGAGGTACTGCTCCGCTGTGATGGAGGCTTTCGTCGTTGGAGCAGCTCCGGTGAGTTGTACGACGCCGAGGCTGAAGCAGGCAAGAGAGACAACGAACAATGTTAACCTGAGTGGAATTCTAATAGCATCTCCAATACATGACATAAAATACATAACCACAAAGTGCTAGATGTAAAATACATCAGCCGCTCATCTCTGAACTTAAGTGTCGAAACTGAATTTAACTGTCGAAACTGAACTTAACTGCCGAAACTGAACTTAACTGTCGAAACTGAACTCCGGCGAGCCCCACGCCACCGCCCCGCCAACGCCCCGCCACCGCCGGTGACCACCGCCCCCACCCTGAACCCTAAGATAGATAGTGGGGTACCTCTCCAGCGAGCCCCCCTCCCTGCTGCGGCTGGTTCTTCCTTCACCCCAGCGAGGCCCCCCCTCCCCCCACCCCCTGAAAATCGACTGACCCAAAAGTCGATTCAGTCGACTGAGGTGTAGCTAAATCGGAGCAGCATCGCAAGCAAGAGCAAGAGCGAGAGCAGCAGTGCGAGCAAGAGCAATAGCAAGAGCAGACCAGGCAGGGGACCGAGAGCAAGAGCAGAGCAGCAACGCGAGCGAGAGCAAAAGCAGCAGCAGCTCCTATTTATGTGGGCGTCGCCGCCGAGGGAGCGACGCCATGGAGGAAGTGGTCGGCGATGCCGCCGTGGATGGAGCCACGCCGTGTCGGCTCGGAACCGAGCGCCGGTAGCACCATGAGATCGAATCAAGAAGAAAATGTGGCGATTAGTGTACAGCCTCTTTGGTGGCACCGATTAGGCCGCAGCTTCATCCGAGGAAACGGTGATGATGATGCTCTTCTGGTGGTGCAGGTGAAGATGGTGGTGTGGGAATGGAGGTGGAGCGAAAGACGAGGGGAACATTGGGGCAGCTCCTTGGAGGTGGAGGACGGGGTGGCTGAACCGGCGGGACGATGAGATCGACGACGGATGCTCATCCGGTATGGTGGATTAGGGACGTCGAGGTGTTGCTGTGGACGACGTCATCGGGGAAGAGGCTCCGGCTGGGTGGCGGATGGAGAAGGGTGTGGGGTTTCGTCGGGGGTTTTCGCGGCCTCGGTGTATGAATGGGTGGGCGGAGGGATGGCAGTGGGGAACCATGGCTTAGAGACGCGCTTGTCCGAAATGTGGGGTAAGTTATGAAAGTACCCCCACCGATTTGAGGCGGTTCTTTCGGTTCAGGAGTACCACGGGCATTTCGCGTGTCGGGATTTCACAAGAGGTGGGAGTTTTCGCGCGCGTTGTAATTTCGGAATAGCAAGGTGCGGGTTGAGATGGAGGGAGTTGTCGGAGCACAACGAGACAAAGATATATCTTAAATATTTCGGGCTAACAAGGCGCGGGTTGAAATTTCCGGACAAGCCTAACGTGTACTGTACCAAATCAATGCGCACTACAAATGTCATTCAAAACTTTGAATTCATGTTATGTTCAATTAAAATATTTCGCTGCGTGTATAATGCATGCAACCTACTACTCAAATGAATGTTTTAGTGCATTCCAAACGTATATACTACCGCTTCAATATGAACTAAATTCGAATTGGTTTCTCTATTTGAATAAGATCTACAGTAATGATTGTTGTGAAGTCAAAGCATTTGAATTCGTTTATCTGTTTTAATAAGATCTACAATCATCATTATTGTCAAGTTAAACCATCATTTGTGTATTATCTTCACAGCACACCACATGATTAGTCTCGAGTTACATATGAACTATGTGTACTATATGAACTCGAACTAGATTTTTTGAATCCACTTTATTTTGATTTCAAATCACATTACATTTCTAGATCTAGCTAGATCTTCATAATCTAAACCATGTCTCATATGTATAATGTGTTTATCACATTATGTATGGTGCCCCGCCCCCTACGCCTACAAGTATTTAGATGTGAGTTGCAAACACCACACATTACCACAAATTCAAATAAAATGTGAGAATGTTCGATATATAGTATTGTTTAGATTGTTCGATATTTAGTTGTAAGCTGCAAATGCCACACATTATCACAAATTCAAATAAAATCTGAGATTGTTTGATGTATAGTATGGTTTAGATTGTTCGGCATTTAGCTGTGAGTTGCAAATGCCATGCATTATCACATTATGGTATAACATGTGCACAGCACGTGTATCATCGCTATATTCATGCATGCGATGTTTAAAACACTATGATCTCCTATTCAAATATATGAATCCGCTTTCATATCAAATTATGATCTTTGTTTGTCTCTTACACCCACACAATCCTCTAACCTTTGTAGCTACCACTAACTTTCTCTCGTGCATGCACACGCCCTCCTCGCCTTCCCCGTCCCTCGGCATTCTATCCACCGGGCACATTCATTTTTTTATTTAGGTCATTCTCCCAGAGTCTCCACAACTCCTTTCCGACACACACCGATCGATAAACCTCTCCAGCGATGCCTGCCTACAACATACACACACACCTTCAATCTCCTCCTTTATGTGTCCTTGCCTCATGTCTCTCATACGGTCAGACACACATGTAAACTCTCGTCCCTATTTTCATCGATCTCACAACCGCACACTCCTCCCCCAATCTGGCTAGTAGTTGGGCCTCTCGCACCACCTCCTAGCTCCATTCTCTCTGTCTATCCGTCCCGTTGGGCCTTATTTGCCTCTAACAAATGGACGTACACCAACTGATCTCTTGCTATACATATAGCTAGATAGGTCCTTATAACTTGTTTTTACCCACACGTCGATCGATCTACCTCATTAGTTGTGTCTCTCCCTTCCTCCGACAAACAACAATTGATCTACTGATCTATTTAGGTTTGCTTACCAAACACATGGTTCCCCTTCATCATCCATGGATGTGTCCCGACAGATCTATCATGCACAGGCACACATAGAAACACATCCCCACTCTTATTGATAACATTGCAGTTCCACCCTCAGTTTGTCTAGTAGGCCTCTCCCACCATCTCCGAGAAGCAACTCCATCACCCATCCAACACTCTACCCCTCTCCCTCCCTCTCCCTACCTCTCTCTCTCCTCTCTCTCTCTCTGTCCCATCATATTTCCCGTCCTTCAGTTATGTATGGATGTCGACCGATCTCCCTCAAGACATAGTTGGGTCTCTCCTTCTCAACACATATACGAGTCGTTCTACCTCTATAGTTAGGCCTCTGCCTACCCCTCCCCCCACCCCTCCCCCCCCCCCAAACACACACACTGGTACATCGAGCGCTCTAGTCATGTCTCCCTGCCACACACAAACCTTACATGTGCCCTCTAACATTTCGGTAGGCCAGTCACCCTATATCTTTCACTTGCACACACACACACACACAATTTCGATGGCTCTCTTCATCGATCTCGCACCCACCCACTTGATCCTCTCTTCGACTCTATCGATAGCTATGACCCCTCCCTCTCTTCTCGTGGATTGCCCGACCCTCTATGTATGATATGGATAGGCCTCCATTTCACACGCATTGCATGCAATATTTTGTTTGAGATGTCATCGACACATATTCCCACAAATAATTCACAAAATCAACCCCCCATCCCAAAACAAAAAACACTCACGAACGCGGTTTGTATCTCTCACACACACCCACGTAGGTGGGGGACGTGCACGAAGAGAAGAGGTGCATGCACGGCGCACGTACTTCCATCTCTTTCCCAACCATACCCGCGCGGGTACACGGTGGAGCTCATTTCTGTATGAAAAAGGCAGCCCACGTGGTAATTTGGCACGTGTACTGGTTGTCCACTTGGTGGAGGGAGGATCGTCTACCACGGGTGAACAAACAAATTGCGACCTGACGTGTTATGTTAAAAAAATAGGCAAACCATGTGGGGCCTACCTTAGAGGCAAGGCTCTATACACTGGAGTATTTTTGATGTGTCCCGTCAACTCGCAGAACGAGGAGAAGCTTGCTTAGTACGCCATCTCCCCCGCCCACGGGCGCGGTGGCTCACAGGATGAGGTGAAGCTTGCTCCGCCTTACGCCCGCTCCCTCACCCATGCGCGCGGTGGCTCGCAGGACGAAGAGAAAAATTTACTACTCCCTCTGTTTACTCCTCGTCATTACTACCTTGGTTATAGAGATTATATCATATTGTTTGGAATATATATGTCCTTTAGTAGATTTCAATATGAACTACTAGTACATACTCCAAACACTGATGTATATAGACGTATTTTAGAGTGTAGATTCACTCATTTTGCTCCGTATGTAGCACTCTACCTTGCCCCTCGACCCTCGCCCACGTGGTGGACGTGTAGCAATTCATTCGATCTCATATAGCTAGAACGATATATACTACACTACCATTATTGCTCGACTTCCCGGAGAGGGGAAGAGACAATCGCAAGATTAATATTTTGGAGATGCCAAGCGCAAGGTTATACGAGAACGAGTAGTAGGTTCCGCGTCATTTATAAATAAAGTTTTTTTTCTTTAGTGGCACGTACGCAATATGATAGGTTCATATGGAGAGAAAAGGAAACCGCTTCACTATATACATAGTCAGGACGGGCCAGCCTATACGGTTGCTTGCTGGGGTTGCTCTCTTCACACTCTCTCGCACAAAACGAATGTGGCCACATCTCTAACATCCCGGCGGATCACGTCCACTTGGGGAATGGGTGGATGCTTAGTGTGGATGCGGTGGCCGTCGCCGACGGCGAAAACCCACTATCGGCACGTCCCGATCAGGGGTCCCCGCCGTTCTCTCTCACAAAGCTGGTGAGGTTGCCTTCGTCCCTTGCTCACTACCACGACATGGGCAGTTGCTACCTCCCGCCACCCTCCTCAAGGTTGAGCTACGTACCTCAGGTACAACTCCCTTTACAGTCGGCTTGCACCACTGCTCCAGTTGCCCACATCACTCCCTGTGGATATTTCTCTACTTCTTTGCCCCGCACATACCTCTATTGGCTTCTACGTACTGTATTTGTGATGAGTTTATGTCTCATCAACTAGTCCCAGTAATCTTATTCTAATCACGCTTCTTCAATTTCTTTGCCACAGGGATGCTCATCTCGATTTTGGTGAAACTGCACAAAATGATCCGATGGTCAAAAGGTTGCAAACTTCATTTATTAGGAAGCTCGAACGTTGCCAGCAAATTGAAGCCTGGTCAGGGTTCACGGTTCAAGGGCTAGGGACTGCATGGATCATTTTTTTTCTTTAGCTGCCTCTGTTCCAAAATAAGTGTCAACTTTAGTAGTAGTACAACTTTGTACTAAAGTTTGCACAAAGTTGAGACACTTATTTCAGAACGGAGGGAGTATGTCGGTGTACTAAAGTAGGGGGGTACCTTAGTACCCCGAACTTGTGCACGGGCAGTAGCGGCAACCCGCGGCAGGGCTTGCCGGGCGTCCGCCAAGATCCTCCGCGGCTACGATGATGCCGTTCAGGGACGGAGTACTCAAGCTAAAGCCCCCGGCAAGAGGAGCTTGCCGGGAAGGCCAACCAAGGCCCCGGCAAGAGGAGCTTGCCGGGAAGGCCAACCAAGGCCCGGCAAGAAGAGCTCGCCGGGAAGAAAACAAAGGCCCCGGCAAGAGGAGCTTGCCGGGAAGGCCGACCGAAGCGCCTCCAGAGGACTTGCCGCGGCGCCCCGCGCGCCCCGGCAAGGCCCGAGGGCCGGCAAGCTTGCCGGCACGACAAGAGGAGGACCGCGGCAAGGCACTTGCCACGGCAAGATCGCCAACCAAACTCCAGCACATCCTGCGACTTGTCATCACAAGGCCGTCCCAAAGGCACGTGGCGAGGCACTACACAGCCATGCGGAGCGAGGTGGCAAGCGGAGCTGACAGAGACGCCATCGTGGCAACCGGTGGCTCATTTGACGATCGCCTCTCTGCACTGTTGGGGCAACCGGACGGGCATTAAATGCCCTTGTCCCCTGCCGTCAGTTAGGTAGGGGGCACTGTTGGTCACTGTTTTACCAACCTGCGTTTTTACCTTTCTACCCCCTCTTCTTACGCTGCCACCTGTTGGTGCCCCCTTTAGACTATAAAAGGGAGGCCCATGCGCACGTAGAAGGTGTTGGGTTCGGCTGGATAGGTTTTAGGGTTCATCAGAGGACGCAGGATCAGAGTCCGGTCCAACACATACACACCACACCACCGTGCGCTCGTATTGGAGCAAGATCAAATAACAACACAAAGCAGCAGTAGGAGTTTTATCTCTCCGGAGAGCTCCGAAGCTGGGTAAAAAGATCGCCCGCCGTCTCTCTCAGATCCACCGCGCTCCCGGGACCTCGATCCGCTCTGCACGCGGCCTCCGCCCCCCTCTCCGAACCAGAAAAGGGGCCCTCCGTGCCCCATAGGTGCCCGGGCGGCCACGGAAGTAGACCGTGCCCCCGCCCCGACATCTTTGGTGCGCCAGGTAGGGGGCGCGTCGAGGTCGTGAGCATCCGATCCGGTCTCCGCGCGCGCTGCATCAACGCCTTCATCGACATGCCACCGAAGAAGAAGCCTTCGGAGGTAGCCGCTCCGTCTACATCGATTCCGCCACCACCGCCGGAGCAAACGGGCGGTGGAGTGGGCGCCGGCGGAGGAGCGGGCGCCGACGGTGGGACTCACGTCGTCACCAGATCCAAAAACAAGGCCCCGCAAGCGTCGGCGACCATGCATACACCACGCCCTTCCCAGGAGGTGCAAGGTTGACAACGCCCCGGTGCTCCTAGCACCGTGCTCGCGTTGGAGCAAGGCCAAGCTGGCGGGTCGCGAGACGCTCGAGGTCAGCATGCACGCCCGCATGCTGGCGCGAGCGAGGTACGGTCGCCAGGGCGGGGTGATGCACCTCCCAATCCAGTTGGGAGTCCGAGCACATCCCGCTCCTCACGCCGCTCGTCGCCGCCACCACCCAAGACAGCAGAGGAAGCGCTGGCCCGAGCCCAGCTGCTCCTAGACTACCCTCCGGCGCCGCACAAGATCGACGACTGGAGGATGACCATATACAGTCTCATCGCCTTCGCCGACGGCGACAAGCCCCGGCAAGGCGTCCAAGCGCAAGCCGACGCCGACAAGACTACTGGGGGAGCCACCTCCATGCACTCCCAGCCCCGAAGGCCAAGATCGCCGGCTCGTCGGACCAACCCCGACGGCGACTCCACCGCGTCGTCGGACCCGCGAACTCGATGCGACCAGCGCCACGTTCTCCAAGAACGGCGGCACGAAGACGCTCGCACTCGCATCGAGCGCAGAAGGGAAACGCGACGTCAATCTGACCAGCGTGCTGGGCCCACTGTCGACATGCATGCGCTAGGGGAGCCAGGCGACTTGCCGTACGCGACAGGTTGCCCTGCGTTCACCCTCGAGCTGCGGCAAGTCCAGTGGCCCAAAACCAAGAACTTCAAGCCGGACGTGCCCGAGAAGTACGATGGCAGGATACATCCATCGGAGTTCCTCAGCATCTACACCATCGCGGTGCAGGCTGCCGGAGGGCGCGATGAGAAGATCCTCGCCAACTACTTCCCGCTGGTACTCAAGCCCAATGTCAGATCTTGGCTCATGCACTTGCCGGACGGTTCCATCTCTTCATGGGCTGACCTGTGTCATCAGTTTGTAGGCGCCTTCACGGGCGGCCACAAGCCTCATGGCCAGGAGAGTGACCTCCACTTGCTCGTCCAGAAGGAGGGGGAGCCCCTGCGCAAGTACAAACAGAGATTCAGCCAGGTGCAACGCAACATCCCAGACGTCCACCCTGCCGCGGTTATCAGCGCCTTTCATCAGAACGTGCGTAACCGCAGGATGAGGGAGGAGATGGCGATGTGCAAGATCAGAGACGTCAGCGAGCTCTATGCTCTGGCCGACAAGTGTGCACGGGCTGAGGAGGGGAGGAAAATCCCCGGAGAGGTTGCGGGAGCAGAAGGATCTGACAGTGAGGATACCGCCCCGGCAAGGAAGAACCGGAGATGGAACAACAGGAAGAGAAAGACTAAGGATGTGCTAGCTGTTGAGCATTCCGGCAACGGAGGCGGCTCCGACAAGGCCAAGGCCGATGACTCTGGCGAGGCTGTGGTAGCCGCCGACAAGCAGGATGGCTCCGGCAAGCGGTATTGCAAGATCCACCGCACCAAGGGCCACGATCTCCAAACCTACAAGAAAGTCGAAGAGATGGCGGAGCTACAGAAAGCAGAGTACGAGCGCCGCGATAAGTAGAGAGCCCAGGGAGGTGGCGGAGGATCCGGCAAGAAGCTTCCCGCCCGGGGAGGACACCGCGGCAAGCCCAAGCCGCGGCAAGGAGATAGGCCTCCCCGCGGCGGCGACAAGGACGAAGATGAAGATGAGATGGAGGAAGATGAGACCGATGACCAAGAGTTTCAGAAGGCGACAGAGGTGCTGTGCATCAACGGCGGCGCCTCTCTGCATGCCTCGCACCGCCAACTCAAGCAGTGGGTGCGAGAGGTGAACGCAACGGAGCCATCCGTCGAGGCGCGCAGGCCTCTGCAATGGTCCGGCACGCCCATCATTTTCGATGTAGAAGACCACCCTGATCGCATCACTGCGGTCGGGTGCTTGCCGATGTTGGTCTCACCAACAATCCGCAACCTCAAGGTCACGAAGATGTTGGTTGACGGCGGGGCCGGCCTGAACCTGATTTCCTCCACAGTGCTCAAGAAGCTCCAGATCCCCGACAGCGAGCTCGAAGAGACTGGTACCTTTCAAGGGATAAATCCGGGAAGGAGCAAGCCCAAGGGGAAGATCACATTGCCAGTGACGTTTGGCAGTGAGCTGAATTTCAGGACAGAGAGGGTCACCTTCGATGTTGCTGATATCCCATTACCCTACAATGGGATACTCGGCCGACCAGCGCTTGCCAAGTTCATGGCAGCCTCTCACTACGCATACAACGTGCTCAAGATGCCTGGCCCGATGAGTATCATTTCTGTCCAAGGTGACAAGAGGGATGCACTCATCTGCGCCGACAAGATTTACCGGGAAGCAGCAGCCGTAGCAGAGCGCGAGCCACTTGCCGCTGAAGCTCCCCGGGGGAAGAAGAAGCTCAAGTCCGGCAAGTGCAGCCCTGACGCCCACTCCGGCAAGCGCACCTCCTCGGAGTGCTGCGCTGCCGTCGAGAGCGTGCCATCGAGCTCCACCGGCAAGTGCAAGAAAGCAAAGGCAAATCCGCCAAAGATCAAGCCCAGCAAGAACAGCTCTGGTATCTGCTCCGGCAAGCACGCCTCCCCAGAGTGCCGCGCTGCCGTCGAGGATGCGCCATCGAGCTCCACTAGCCAGTAGGGCGAAGAAAGCGTCCAGCTTTAAGCTTTTGGATTGTACTCCCTGAGAATCCGTACCTTGTACGAAGAACCTGCGCGCAGAAGGGTCGAATCGTGGCTAAGTTGCGCCCTTGATCCGTTTCGAGTCCGCTCAACGACGAAAGCGCGCCGCAACTAGCCCGACGAGTTCTTCTTGCCGGAAGCAACACCGCCAGCGGGCTGCTGATGTCCCGCACTCAGCAAGTGTGTTTACACCAGCAGGTTCCCTGAAAGCGCGGGCGGGGGTGAAAACGTACAAGGGAAGGAGTCAAGGGAGGAGTGCGGCTTCGCCGGACCGCGAAAGACAGAAAAGCTAAGTCACCCGAGCTCGAGCGCATAGCTCTTTTCTTTAGTTTTGGGCGCTTATGTTATGTTCCTCGTACGTTTGTCCCTTGTACGAAAAACCCGTGCGCTGAGGAGCCAACTCATGGTTAAGTTGCGCCCTTGCTTTGTTTTCGAGTCCGCTCAACAATGCAAGCGCGCTGCAACTGGCCCGAGAAGGTTTCTTGCCGGGTACAACACCGCCAGCAGGCTGCTGACGTTCCGCACTCAGTAAGTGTGTTAGCACCGGCAAGTTCCCTAGAAGCGTAGGGCAAAAACGTACAAGGGGTATAATGAAGTCGAGGATGTAACGTAGCAAGCCTTGCCATGGGACGTCCTTTGTATGAGAAACTTGTGCGCAGAGGAGCTAACTCGTGATTAAGTTGCGCCCTTGCTTTGTTTTCGAGTCTGCTCAACAATGCAAGCGCGCTGCAACTGGCCCGAGGAGGTTTCTTGCCGGGTACAACACCGCCAGCAGGCTGCTAACGTTCCGCACTCGGCAAGTGTGTTAGCACCGGCAAGTTCCCTAGAAGCGTAGAGTGTAAACATGCAAAGGGTGAAACATGGCATCGCATTGCCCAACTTGAGGTTATGTTGCAAAGAATAACTTATTACAGCGCTGTCTTAGTTATTTTTGTGACTGTAATAACAGCGACAAGGAGAAACCAGAAGGGCGCACTGGCGAAGAGGCCCCGGCAAGCCGATTTCACTGGGGGCTGCGGCCGCCAAGATCCCTACACGGCAAGTCAGGGTACCCGGGGGCTACAATGCTGGCGGCAAGGACAGAGCAAGGCGCACCAGCGCCTAGGTCCCAGCGGAGCCAAAGTTGCGGGGGGCTGCGAATATCAAGATTCGCCCCCGGCAAGCCAGAGTCGCCGGGGGCTGTAATACCAGATAAGTTTTCCATCCCTCGTCATGCATCCTCTTGTGGGCTGGGGAAAGCGAGGCCGCGTCTCTGAACGATCATGCCTTGTACGAAAAGAACCTGTGCGCGGAGGAACCGACTCGTAGCTAGTCGCGCACCGACTGTTGCCTCGAGTCCGCTCGACAATTTAGGTGAACTGCGGCTAGCCCAACGACAAGGTTTCTTGTCGGCCGCGACACCGCCGGCAGGGAACCAACTCGTAGCTAGTTGCCTTACTGTCGTTTCGAGTCCGCTCAACGACTTAAGTAAGCCGCGACTAGCTCCGCGACAAGGTTTCCTGTCGGTTGCAGTTCCGTTGCCGACGTTCCGCACTCGGCGCTCACGGCAAGGTGCCCGCGCCGGCAAGTTCCCTAAAAGCGTAGAGTGAAACCGTACAAGGCACGCAATCAAGTAAAAGACTTAATCCGGCAAGCTTTCCCCTCTTTTCATTAAAAAACATCCCAATTTAGTGAGAGTCCATGGAGGATGAAAAACATGATAGAGAGGATTACAAGCTTTAAATACAGCTAAGGCCCGAAGGCTTACAAATTAAAAGATAAGGTGCCCGTAATCCCTCTCCTGTTTTCTCTTCAGGAGGTAGGTCAAGGAGGCCCCGGCAAGAGAAGCTTGCCGGGGAGGGCAAAAGAAACGCCTAGGCGAGCTACGGGTGCCAGAAGACACCAAGAGAACTTCCCGGGGCCCGGCCAGGAGCTTGGCGGAGACGGAGGCGCCGGAGGCAGAGCTCGAAGACGGGGCGGCAGGACGTCAGCACGCTATCGAGGGCACCTCGCCCTCGTACTCCGGCTTGGCGGCCTTGCCGCCACCCCTCTTCCTCTTCCGCCGCCTCCCTACGCCAGCCGCCCAAGGAGACGGCCCCGGGGAGTTCAGAAGGCCGGCGACCCGGATGATGGGGTCGCCGGTGGCGCGCGCGAGGCAGCGTCCGACGCCTAGTCGGACCCGCCGTCCTCGTCGTCGCTGTCGCTCCCCTCCTCGTCACTCTCGCTCGAGGAGGGACCTTCGCTATCGGAGGAGCTGTCCACGCAGCATCTCGCTCGGGTGCCGGAGTCCCCGAAGACCTTGACGGCGAGAAGGTTGCCCTCCATTAACTTAAAATGGAGGGTAAACCCCGCCGTCAAGCTATGGATGCGGGCGAACGTCTTCCACCCTCGGTCGAAGTACATCATGCCGGGGGCTGGCGATACGACACTAACTCGAGTGCCACTGATCCCGCAGCCCCTCATGCGCAACTCCAGCATCTCGGGCGGGTCCGGCTCCATCGCGCTCGCAAAGGGAGCCAGAAGACGGAGGCGTCGGCGAGGTGCCCGGCGCAGCTTGACGAAGAACTCCCAGGGGTCGTCCCCAATATACCCCGTGAGCATGGGAGCGGACACCTCAAAAGCCGCGTGCTGGCCCCGTCCAGTAAATGCACCACGCCCCCACACCTACCTCCATTTAGGAAGGGGGGGCGTGGGCCGTCCCCTCCGTCATGGCCTGATGCGTGCTCGCGAGGACTCAGCCCCGCACGCACCGCCCACGTCGCCCACGATGCCGCGTTTGACGCGTGCCACTCCGAGCGTGCGCGGTGGAAGCGGAGTCCGATTTTGTGTGGACCCAGGCCACGCGTGCCCGTGCACTGTTTTGGGCCTGGCCCAACAACGCTCAGCACCGTGTATGGCCCAGGCCCGGGGGCTACTGTCGGTGTACTAAAGTAGGGGGGTACCTTAGTACCCCGAACTTGTGCACGGGCAGTAGCGGCAACCCGCGGCAGGGCTTGCCGGGCGTCCGCCAAGATCCTCCGCGGCTACGATGATGCCGTCCAGGGACGGAGTACTCAAGCTAAAGCCCCCGGCAAGAGGAGCTTCCCGGGAAGGCCAACCAAGGCCCCGGCAAGAGGAGCTTGCCGGGAAGGCCAACCAAGGCCCGGCAAGAAGAGCTCGCCGGGAAGAAAACAAAGGCCCCGGCAAGAGGAGCTTGCCGGGAAGGCCGACCAAAGCACCTCCAGAGGACTTGCCGCGGCGCCCCGCGCGCCCCGGCAAGGCCCGAGGGCCGGCAAGCTTGCCGGCACGACAAGAGGAGGACCGCGGCAAGGCACTTGCCGCGGCAAGATCGCCAACCAAACTCCAGCACATCCTGCGACGTGTCATCACAAGGCCGTCCCAAAGGCACGTGGCAAGGCACTACACAGCCATGCGGAGCGAGGTGGCAAGCGGAGCTGACAGAGACGCCATCGTGGCAACCGGTGGCTCATTTGACGATCGCCTCTCTGCACTCTTGGGGCGACCGGACGGGCATTAAATGCCCTTGTCCCCTGCCATCAGTTAGGTAGGGGGCACTGTTGGTCACTGTTACACCAACCTGCGTTTTTACCTTTCTACCCCCTCTTCTTACGCTGCCACCTGTTGGTGCCCCCTTTAGACTATAAAAGGGAGGCCCATGCGCACGTAGAAGGTGTTGGGTTCGGCTGGATAGGTTTTAGGGTTCATCAGAGGACGCAGGATCAGAGTCCGGTCCAACACATACACACCACACCACCGTGCGCTCGTATTGGAGCAAGATCAAATAACAACACAAAGCAGCAGTAGGAGTTTTATCTCTCCGGAGAGCTCCGAAGCTGGGTAAAAAGATCGCCCGCCGTCTCTCTCAGATCCACCGCGCGCCCGGGACCTCGATCCGCTCTGCGCGCGGCCTCCGCCCCCCTCTCCGAACCAGAAAAGGGGCCCTCCGTGCCCCATAGGTGCCCGGGCGGCAACGAAAGTAGACCGTGCCCCCGCCCCAACAGAGTACATATTTGCTATGATCTGTCAATCATTGAGATGCAATAGCATGCATGTTAGTCTCCTTTGTATTTGATGAAATGTTGCAACGGCAACCTTGGACGCAAGATACATGTAATAGAAGCTGGAAGCTTCATAGCATTGTACAAATTTATCTGCTGATAAATTACAGTACGTACTATACTAGTACTTCCTCCGTTCCTAAATATAAGTCTTTGTAGATATTTCACCATGAACCACATGCGGATGTATATAGATGCATTTTAAGTGTAGATACATTCATTTTGTTCTGTATGTAGTTCACCTAGTGGAATCTCTACAAAGAATTATCTACTAGTAATAGCTAGCCCCCACTACTAGGAATTCTCTATCCTCTCCTTGAGCCACATCATCAAAATTGATGTAGCTGTTAGATGAAGTAAATCAGTCCATAATAGCCGTCTGATCTAGACATTGAGAGGCTCCGCACTAAGCCACATGCAAGCATGCAGAAATACCGTGGCACATGCATGTGAGTGGGTTTTAAATCACATCAACATGTCTGCATGCAAGCATGCACCGGTAGCATGCATGTAAGTGAGCTTTTAAGTCCCATTAACATGTCAAAAAGAAAAATATAATCCCATTATGTAGTAGGAGTTGGCTGATCTTTTTTCCTTATGTGGGATGATCTAAATGATGATGGGAGTTTATTTAGTTTGGCTACCACATTTGTCATGCGGTTATAGAGTTTTTTTTAGTTCTATGAAATCGATAATTTTGCGCAGAGAGATATACGGCTATTCCGCGGCAACGCGTGGGGCCTCATCTAGTAATATTTAGGAACGGAGGGAGTACTATGTAAAGAGTTAGGTGTCGCACGGTGATAGTGTGAGGTGGGCCATGTAATCACTGAGCCTGCGTGTTTTCACTACTCTTGCACTCCTCCACTGTAAGAATGGAGAAAATTGTAATCTAGTAGTAGTAGTACCACCTTTCGCCAAAAGCGTAGGACATCCAGCAGTCCTACCACCTCAGTAATAAAGACCAATGAGCTGTCAAATCACATAGACCCAGCAGTAAGTTGGACAGAAGAAGCAACCATCACTCTTGCGCCAGTGAGAGGTTGCGTCCGCTCTGTCCGGGCATGAATGCGACACCGATTCTTTGGAGCGGCACTGACCGTTTTGGGCGGGAAGCGCGCGCGGACGATGGAGGGGCTTTGGGTTGGCCAGGCTGGTCAGGAGCGGGCGTGGCAGCTGTCCGCATGTCCTTACCGGACACGCCCGAAAACGAGAGGATGCACCGACTCTCGCAGATAAAATCGTACACTACACACCATCTCTCTGTAGGAGTAGGTCGATCTGTCGCTTTCTCTAACACACACATGCTGTTAAACACACACACGCACACGCATGCACCTTGGTCCCGTTGCACCTTCTAACGTGACTTATTACACCTAGACGGAGGGAGTAGTAAGTATACGAGATACGGTGGCACACTGACTTAAGTCGAATACAAGTTCCCAAAATTTGTGTGCATGTTATAATAAGGATTCACTTAAAATAGTACATGAGTGAACAGAGGGATCAATTGGACAGTGTTCCCGAGCAGTAGCGAGATGTGTGAGGTAAGATACACCGCTAGTGCTATTAATTTTTCTTATTAATTTGTTTGTTTCACCCTCTGACTGGTGGGACCCAACGTAATACGTGGAGAGAGGTAAGGTGACTAAGGCTACATTATTTCTACACCATTGTGGATAGTCTTACCACCAAAGCCAGATGACACAATTATGATTGAAATCCCAATGACTCCCACACACAAAAAAAAACACGACATGCTTGTCACACGAATGCAGGAATGTATAAAAGTTTATTTTCCTCTCGTTGAACATAACGGGAGGGTTCTGTAGCTGGTTTGCCTATTCGCTCATCAAACTTGAGGTCTCGGGTTCGATAACTACACTTGAGCATAATTTGTGCCAGGAGGATTCTTTGACTGGTCAAAATGGATGGATACGGAGCTATACGATCTCGTAGTGACCGTATAATCACCTCATCACGTATAAGCTACAGCCTCGGCACTTGTTTTCTAGGGTTTGCACGCTTCACACTCTCTCTCCAGTATATATATACACGCTGGAGCCTCAGTGCTTGTAGTTGCTCTCTTCGCACACTCTCGCCCTCTCCAGATCTAAACAAAACTTCGTTGGCCTCTCTCTCCCCTCAGTGCTGCTCAAAGAGCCGGCAGGATCCGTCCACCGGGAAGGGAAGGAGGCTTAATGTTGTCGCCGTCGGCGAGGGAGGGAATCCACTACCGGCGCAGCTGTTCACTTTCCACCCAGCGGCGGCGCGGGAGGGCCTCCGACCCCTTCTACTTCGCCGTCGTCCCATCGCCCACCGAACCACACCCCAACAACCTTAAGGTATAATTTACTTACTCCACATGCATTGCTCTAGCTGCATGTATACCATGAATCTAGTACATGGTTCAAAGAGGAAAGGAGTGGGGGAAAGTAGTGGGAAAAGTTGTATATAGTATGAATCTAGGACGTGGTTCAAAGAGGAAATGAAGGGGGAAAGTTGTATAGCATGAATCTAGGACATAGTTCAAAGAGGAATGGAATGGGGGAAAGTAGTGGGGAAAGTTGTATCGCATAAATCTAGGACGTGGTTCAAAGAGGAAAGGAAGGGGCGAAAGTACTAGTTCAAAAAGGAAAGGAAGGGACAAGGCTGTAGAGTTTGAGCAGGACTAGATTTGCTGCGCTCACATAGGGAAAGGTGTCTAAAGATAACAAAACTGGGACTAACACAAATATTCTCCTTGGTTGTTTGTTCTTTGTTGCAACAGACTGTGCATGACCATAGTACATTGGTAGATGCGCATGGTGTTGGTGCGTCCACTGTCCCGTGCAACTCATTAGCTGTTGTTAATCTAAGGCCCTGTTTGGTTAAAAACTCCCTAGTCCCTACCTGCTTGGTTCCAGGGACTAAACATGGACTAGAGGTTATTAAATGACATGCTAAAAGACCATGTTACCCCTAGTAATGAACTAATAGAGACAAGGTGCGATGCGTGGCAGGGGCAACTGTTGGAAAAAGTCCCAAAAAGACTCCCTCGGGGTCTTCTTTCTTAAGTCCCAAATGCCCACTTTTAGTCCCTAAAAGTCCCTCCTGTTTGGTTTAGATGGGTCTGACATGGAGTTTTTTTAGTCCCTACACCAAAATGTCCCTGTAAACAAACACCCTCTAATAATACCACTGGAAAATTGATGCAATACCACAGTTAAAAGCAAATTACATGTTTAACAAATTTTATTGTTAATATAATCTCTATGTTAATATTAATTAATGCCACTGTTTGAGAAATGCTACTGTCTTGCTTTCTTTCCCATTTAGATAAGGTAGATGCTTCTTTTTGTTGGCTTCTGTGTCATCCACCGTTATTGACCACTAATTGTTTCCTTTGCACCTCTGTGTAAACAGGGTTATCTACTTCACCTCGTTGCCATTGTGACCTTTTGTTGCACTGCACAAAACACTTTTGTTTTAAGAGTGTTTTGTGCAGTTCAACCAAAATGTCACACCGACAACATTGCTTGATTGCTTGATCTTAGTGGAACTACACAAGAGGAGATCTTACTTCCTATCCGTTAAGGCGAATTTGGTTCAGATCTTCTTCTTGTGAGTTGTTTGAATTCCGCATAATGAGAGGTTAGTACTAGCCTTCTTTCACATGATTCTGCAGTGTGCTTTCATATGTTGTGCTACTTGTACGATAATGTTGCTTGATTTTAGTGAACTGCACAAATGGAGACAAGACTTCCAATCTGTATGTGCACCGTAATATCCCATTGAGGTAAGATTAGGATATTTCACAACTGTTGGCCTGTATTTTGCCACTTTCATCAAAAAATTAAGTTTAGTACTATACTTGTGCTCCCTAATTGACATGCCAAATCTTACATTGAAGGCGAAGCTTGTCTGTTATTGAACCAAGTGATGAAGGGGAAGAACAAGCGAAAGAAAAACAAAAATCAACTCCTAGTGCTGTAATGAAGCACTGGAACTGTGATGACACAAGTAATGATATAGTTTTGCATCTTAATTTATTGCTATGGCTGGAACGAGCAATTGTTTTGCCACTGATTTGATGCCACTCTTAATGTAATACGTAATTATCTCTACTTGTGCAAACAGGGATCTTCTTTGAAGATACCATATATTTTAGTGGAACTGCACAAGAAGATGTTGGAAACATTAAACTAATCGAGGAGTATATAGTAAGCATGGCCACCACCGTAGATAGCAACAGATGGTTCCAGAGAAGTGCTTCATCTGTATGCTCTACACAATAAGCCTCCTGACAAAGGTTGGTACTCGCCCACTGATTTCATCCATATGATTGAGCTTTGTCATCTCTATTGGTGTTGTGCTACTGTTTAGATACTGTCATGAAAAGGTGGTATTGTCCTTGAGAAGTGCTTCATCTGTGTTGTTTTAAATATTTCCTTTCCTTTTTTTCGAGCAAACAGGGATGCTAGCATTTAGTAGTCCTCTTGTCTTTGCACAATAGGATCATCTTCCTCTGAAGAAGAATATGGAGTACGTGAAGTGACTAGTTCCGATTATGCCAGGATGAAGAAGCCATGTCTATCTTCTCATCAGAAGGAGCAGTTGAAGGATAGTTACATTACTCCCCACAAGACCAAACTAACTTCACCTCAGAAGGACTAACAAATCTCCATTTTTTGTTGTGATGTGCGAGTACAATGTTGTTCTAGGATTCTTTCTGGTGAGTTCCATTTTTCTAAAGGTGTGCTCTACATGGACCATGTATGTGCATGTTGAAACTGTCAATTCATAGTACAGTTTGCTTTATACTAATCACTTTTTTGTATTTGTGCAAACAGGGGTGCTCAGCTTGATTTCAATGGGAACTACACAAAATGTTCATGAATACATCGAATCATTCATTTCCACCACAAGAAAGGAGGTGACAATAAGTTCAAGGCATTGCAACATATAAGGGCGAAATCATACAAGCTACGCGTGAATTTGGTTGATTTTGGTGCAACTGCACAAAAAGAACAGCTGGTTTATTTAGCACAAGGTGCCATGTCAATGTCCGAACTGATGGCAAACCCTGCCCATTCCACAATCGTAGGCATTTGATATTTTGGAATGGGACAACCTTGTCAAATTTTGCTCATTAATTTTAGCAAGACATGCGTTTGATATTTTCAAATGGGATGCCCTTTGCTGTTAGCAGCATCGATCAATTTTTTCTTTATTCTTTGGTTGTGAAGTAAATATTGCCTCTGACATGTGAGTGCTGAGATGCATAATCATCGATTGTTTTGAATGTTCTCTATGAATTGCCAGGCCTGTGTGTTTGATTGCAATGTACAGAAACGCTAAAAAGCTGCTCAAACTCTTTGTACTCCTTCTGTTCCTTTTTACTTCGCACATTGTGAAAGTTCATACTTTTTTGTACAAGATTGGTCAAAGTAGAGATACTTTGACTGCAGAAAAAACTTGTATGCAGACTAGAAAGGACCGGAGGGAGTACATGTGAAACTGCTGCAAATGAGGTGATCACCCTGGGAATAATGCTAGTACGTATTGTTTTGCATGTTCATCCAATGCCAGTGATACAGGAATTCGAACTAACCGAAATAAATTCATTCATACATGGTCGAATTTCATATAAACATGCCAGATTTCATTACATTTCATACATTCTTCAACTAAAAAGGGGTGCGCTGGAGGTATAATTAATTAACTGAAGCTACACACCTGTGTCCCGCTGAGCCGAACAGAAGCTTCAGTGACTTAACTGCAGGTGCAGTTGTGTAACTGACATGTGGCCTGTTGGGCCCACATGTCAGTCAGCCAACAGCACCAGTAGTTAAGTAGAAGCAGCGTTCTTCTCCAACGCAGCTCTCCGACTCCACGTCGCCCCCAAGAAGCTAACTGGCCGTTAATGGTCAACCCACCTAGCTTGGCTTCAACCAGAGGGTAGCAGCGGTGGCCTTACTTGGACCCGAGCGGCGGCGACCTACCGTGTTCTACTCTTCCTTGTTTTCTGTGTGGCGCGGGCTCGTTGGCAGCGGGCAGGGCCTCGGCGGAGCCGGCGATGTCCTTTGTCTCGTTGCCAGCGGGCGACGCCTCAGCGGAGTGGTGGAAATCCTCCCCCATGTTGCCAGAAGGGTGGGGCCTCGGCTGAGCCGGCGATGTCCTCTGCCTCGTTGCTGGCGGGGCAGGGCCTCGGCGGAGCCGGCGGTGTCCTCTGCCTCGTTGTTGGCGCTACGGGGCCTCGGTGGAGCAGGGCCTCGTCAACGCCAGCGGAGCGGGGACTCATCGGAGCCGGCATTGTCCTCTGCCTCGTCTTTGGTCTCGCCAAACAGCTCCTTTGTAGGCGGCCGCTTCATCGCCCTCTTTGCTAGCCTCTTTGTAGGCGGCCGCAGCCTCCGCCACCCGCATGTGGTACCGCTAGCGCTCGAGGCAGCCCTTGTGGGCGGAGCGGTACGAGTCAAGCAGCGCCTCCTGCTCCGACCGCTCCGTGGTGATCTGCTCCTCCGCTTGCAGGTGCTCCTGGAGGAAATGGTGGTTGTAGGCGGCGACGGCCTACGCCTCCCGGAACTGCTCCTCACGCATCTGCCTCACCGTGTCCATATATTGCGCGCGGGCCTCGCTGATGGTCATGGTGTAATGCACCGGCGAGGATGGTGCGGAGGAGGGGGTTGGCGCTGGATCGTCGACTACCATGTTCTCCATTGGAACGTCGCCGTCCTCCGGCTGCCTGCCGGCCAGCCGGTCGGCAGCAATGGCTGCCATCTCCTTGTGGTCCGTCGTCCGCCCGTCCCAAAGAGCACTGGAGCGCGAGGAAGCCATGGTGGGCAGTAGTGGTGTGGACAGGAGAAAGGGAACGGATGTGGATGACTGCGGCTATGGCCGGCGCAGCAGTTTATATAACAATGGTGGGTGGACGGAGGGACAGACGTGTGGCGCCGGATTAGCCGCCTCGACAATCGCATATCATTAATGTGGGCGGCATATGGACGGACGGACGACACTTGTGTCGTTTGAAGGCGGAGCAATCGCCTGCACCAGGAATCGGGGCGGGCGGCGCTGACTGTTTCGGGCGGAAAGTGCGCGCGGGCGAGCAGATGACTTTATTTGGAGAGGATGATAATGGGGACCCACCAGGTCCATAGCCTCACGTACGCAAGTGCCTCCTTATTATATATACATACACACACACACACACACACACAGATATATATATATATATATACACAGACGGTCTATTCTGCTAATATTAGCAGAATAACTATTCTGAACACCACTTCGGCACTGCACGCTCAACAGAAGCGCACTGCATCATTTTGACGACGAGCACTGCAATAGAGACTAGTGAACTTCTCGTCGGAAAAAAACTGCACGCGTTATTTTTTCGGTACTGTTTTCATTCTAATTTTTTAACCGTTTATCGGAATGAGGCGTGTAATATACTGTTGAAAAGCTATGAATTATGCGCAACTTCGACATGTTGAACACTTTTCGAGATTCCACACAGTTTAAGAGCTGTTTTGAAAATGGTACGGCGGATGACGAGTGGCAGCGAGCGTTTTTTTGCATTTTTTTTTCTAAAGTGCTTGTCGAAATGAAGCAAATGATACGCTGTTGGATAGATATGGTCGAGGCGCATCTTTTACATATATAAATCTTTCTCTAATTCATTACGGTTTAAGAGCAGTTTCAAATTTACTAAATCGCGGAATTTTGTTTTCCAAAAAAATTCAAATTTTTGGTACTGTTTTTGCTCTAGTTTTTGAACCGTTTGTCGAAACGAGGCATGTGATACGTAGTTGGAAAGCTATGGACAAGGCGCAACTATCATATGTAGGAATGGTTTTGAGATTGCTTACGGTTTTAAGTTAATTTTGAAAATCGTGCGGCAGAGGACGAGTGGTAGCGGCCGTTTTTTTTGAAATTTTTACAAACCAGTTGTCGAAATGATTCAACTGATATGCCGTTGGAAAGATATCGACGATATGCAAATTTTTCATGTAGAACACACTCTCTAATTCCTTACGGTTTAAGAGCAGTTTTAAAATTAGCAAAAAGCGGACACTCTGTTTTTTCGTGACACCAAAATCGTCATCGGACAGAAGAATGCGCTGCTTCAAACTGAAAACCGCACTGCAATAGACAGTCAAGTGAACTTCATGATTTCTTTTTGTCAAACATAAATTTTCTCGCATAAGTTTTTGTTGTCTTTTTTTCAACTTTTTTCCGAACGAGAGTGGACCACAACACTTCCGAAAGTGAACCGTAACACTACCAAAAGTGAACCTCATGAGTACTTGTTGTCTTTTTTATACTTGTTAACTTTTTACGCGCATTGACCAAGTGAGTGGACCTTTCATCGGACAGAAGAATGCACTACTTCAAATGGAAACTGCACTGCAGCAGGCAGTCAAGTGAACTTCATGATTTCTTTTGGTCGGACATAAACTTTCTCGCAAAAGTTTTTGTTGTCTTTCTTCAACTTTTTTTTGAATGAGAGTGGACCGCAACACTCCCGGAAATGAATCACAACACTATCAAAAGTGAACCTCATGAGTTTTTGTTGTATTTCTTTCATACTTAATAATTTTTTACGCGCGTTGACCAAGCGAGTGGACATTTCATCGGACAGAAGAACGCATTGCTTCAAACGAAAAACCGCACTACAGCAGGCAGTCAAGTGAACTTCATGATTTCTTTTTGTCGGACATAAACTTTCTCGCAAAAGTTTTTGTTGTCTTTTTTTCAACTTTTTTTTTGAACGAGAGTGGACCGCAACACTCCCGAAAATGACGCAACACTATCAAAAGTGAACCTCATGAGTTTTTGTCGTATTTTTTCATACTTATTAATTTTTTACGCGCGTTGACCAAGCGAGTGGACCGCAAGGAGTGAGCGGGTGAACTACATCTAATAGGAAGCAAGCTTCTTTTGAGATGTTTTTGTGTCTGTTTTACCAAGTGAACCATGGAGTAGTTTTATTTCCATTAACAATATGCACAGTCAGCTCGCATCACACACAAACATTTGGGTATGTGTCCTTGAACAATAAAACGAAACTTCCGAAAAATGATGGCATACTTTTTCTCTCCTTTGGTACATGTGTCGCACTGCTCGTTGATGCAATCCGCACTACAAGACATAGACCAAATAAAAGTTAGCCGGGGCACAATTTTTGCAGAAAGTTAACTCCTGTACAATTTTCTTTTACAAAGTGAACTCCTCTATACTATGCTATAACCATTTGAAAGTAAACTAAGGACTGCATGCAAGAACAACTAAACTGATGCTAAATGTAAATGTGTCCCACACAACAATGAACATTTTTTGCCCAAATAAACTCAACTTAATATATACTTTTCGCAAAAAGAATTGTCTTGCTTCTGCAAAAAAACACCCCAACAGTGGAAATTCTTCACAACAACGATGGCTAGAGGACCTGGCAAAAATGGAGTAATGCACACAACGGAGCTGAAACTGAACCTAACTTTTTGCACTGCACGCACTGAACATTTGTTCCAAAATCAAGCACCGCTGTATCACAGAGTGCACTGCATCAACACATGCCACCATAGAGATAAAATAAACTGCAGAAATAGCACGAAGTGAAAGCAAATACGTGTACCAAATAGAATTTGCAAAATTAGCCTGTCCAGCGAGCGGCTGAGATGGATCCAACTGTGCTCGTTGAGCCTGGATCTGCTCCATCGCTTGCGGCTTCCCACTGTGGTCACTTCAACGGCAACCGGACGCGGGGGCTCCGGGAGAGCTCGTGGTCGCCGGGGCTGACCGGGAAAGGCGGGTCAGGCCGCTAGGGAAGCCCGACGTGGTGGCGAGGCAACGAATTGAGATGAAGTGCAGTGGGCAGGGACTGGTGGTGCACTTCGTGTCGACGGTGCCGTGATCCGGTGGGCGGAGGACTGAGCTGCACGGGGCCGGCAACCGAGCTGCATGGGGCCGGCAACAGAGCTGCACGGGGCCGGCAATAGAGCTGCACGGGGCTAGCGGCGCGGTGGCTGCCTCGGCTCCCTCCTTGTGGACCCCTGAGATAACTGAACCCCCTCCAATTTTTGAAGCCAGCTGCCCCTGACGCCCCTGGGATTGCTAAGTCCTTTGGCTGTGACAATGGACTGCATGGCTCAAGAGCAAGGGGGAGGAGAGCTCGCCGGAGCCAGGGGCGGACAGGAGCTGGGCTGGCCATGGATCTGAAGCAGGCGGGGCATGGCGAGGAGGCCGCCGTGGGTAGCAGGGGATCCGTGTGTGCGGATGCACGAGGTGGAGAGGAGCGCAAGTGTCACGCGGAGATGGTTGTAGGGGGCGGCGCGCTAGTCGTCTCCGGGCAAGAGGTCGCTGGGGCACCGTGCATCTTGGCTGCCTTGACACCAGGGGAAGGTAGCATGGATGGAGCGGAGTGGATCCGGGATTGGCCGGCTCCATCGGTGGCGCGGGGGGGAGGGGGTGTGGGGCACACGGCGGGGGGAGGTTTGTGGTCGGGGTGGTGCAGAGGACGCGCGGCGGCCCCGGCCTGGAGGAAAAGGTGCGCGGGGGGAGGGGAGCGGCGACGCGTGCCCGGGGGAAGAAGGTGGGATGGGGGAGCGGGGCGCCAGCCGCTGCGGGCTGCGCGATGGAAGAAGGTGGGGTGGGTTGCAGGCCGCGCCGGGAGGGAGGGGGACGTTGATGAAGGTAGTGGGGGATTCGGGGGTGCGGTCGTCGGGGAGTGTTATGAGAATAAGCGATTTGGTGTGCAGAATAAGACTCTTAAGGGTGTTATTAGAATAGACCCACCCTATATATATATATATATATATATATATATATATATATATATATATATATATATATATATATATATATATAACTATAATTTATTTTGCTTCCTCCTGGTTTCCTAACATCACGGTCCCACACCATTGTCAACCTATGTACTCCCTCCTTTCCAATTTATAGGGCTTATCTCAAAATTTTAGGTTTTCCATTTTATAAGGCTCAATTTTGTTGTTTTCCATCACATGTTCAGATTCCAAGATGCATTAAATCATTGCATGCAAGTATTCTCCACCCTGCTGGGCTGCAAATCATTCCTAGGAGGGATGCATTAGGCTTAACAAGAAAATGGGCTTTAAGAAATAATAAATGGATGTAATTATAAAAACTGGGCAGTAACTATAAAAAATGCACCAACCACGTGATTACTTTATAAAATATTATTTTTGGATATTGAAAACTTTAATTTCATTAATTGTTGTGAGCGCAATGTTTCTTTGGATTTTTACGTAATATAAATTTATATTGAAATTGTATTTAATCTAACTAGAAATTTTGGGATAAAAATATTTCGGATCCCATCAAAATGTGGGAAATTTTATTGAATTCTGTTTTGAACGGTTGGTTGAAATGGGCTGTACTTTTAACAAACTGTAAATGGGCTGTATTAAATTCCATTAGAATTCTAAAATGGGCTACACATTCTTACAAATCTCAAGTGGGCTATAAGTTCTCTGCCACACACTTCTGGCCTTACTAAGTTGACGCGTCCCCTAAAAAACAGAGTTGATGTGTATGCAAGGCTTTGTCAACTTATAGTCAACACACGGTTCTAGCAGCAGTAGTCGTTGGATGTCCATCCAACGGATGCCGTGCTTCTTCTTCAATCTCGGATATTCTAGCTTCACCCGCCCAAAAAATGATTCCTCCCCCTGACATCTAGGGCGCACCTTTTCGGAAGATGACCTATGGGCCTACTAAGTTGACGTACCAAGGGCTTTGTCAACTTAGTCAATATAAACGATTCTAGCTGCAGTGACCATATGATGTCCATCCAATGGCCGTCGTGCTTCTTCAACCTCTAGTCTTCTTGCTCCAGCCGCACAAAGCAGCGCCGGTCGTGCCGCCTGCTCCTGCCTCCCGTGGCCGGCTGTGCTGCCGCGGAGGCCTCATCGCCCCTACTACTCCCACCGCTGGCCAGGCCATCCCTCCACTCACCCACACCCCCTGTTATTCTGCGGCGACGGCAGCACAGCCGAACCAGTGAACCCTCGTACTCCTCTCCGCGTGTGCATCCACTGCCGCGTCTTCCCCGGCTCCGTGTCATCCCCTTCCTAGGCCTCGTCGTCGTCCACCGCCGTGGTGCTCTCAGCGTGGCATGGTCAACGTGGTCAAGAAATGACTTCCATCGGACGTGGACTATACATGGAGAGGCTGACAGCTGGGTCCACGGCAGCCGCAAGGAAGTGCCTCCTTATTACGAGCAAAATAATTATTCCTCCATTTAACAGCGGGGACCCACCACACGGGCCACCGTATTTCGCGAAAAAAATGATTCGCCCCCTGACTGCTGGGACCCACGAGCTACATCTTCGCACGCAAGGAAGTGCGTCCGAAAAAAAATGATTCGCCTCCCTGACTGCTGGGACCCACTAGCTACATCTTCGCACGCAAGGAAGTGCGTCCGAAAAAAACGATTCGCCCCCCGACTGCTGGGACCCACCAGCTACACCTTCGCACGCAAGGAAGTGCGTCCGGGCAAAAAAAAACCATTCGCCCCCCTGACTGCTGGGACCCAGCAGCTACACCTTCGCACGCAAGGAAGTGAGTCCAGGCAAAAAAAACACAAAACGATTTGCCCCCCTGACTGTTGGGACCCATCAGCCACATCTTCGCACGCAAGGAAGTGCCTGACAGTCGGGACCCACCTGGTCGAAGCGTACGTAGTGTTGTCATTCTGGTTGCGAACGTGTACGTACATATATACTGGTCGATGTAGAGACGCGCACGTGTCATAGAAGAGGCGCGCACGTAGCATGTATACGTACATACAGCGGCCAGGGTGCAAGAAAGAAAATACGGCTACGTACGTACATACGGGCAGGGTCTCGAATGCCTACTCGCGCATACGTACGGCCAGGGCTCATGTACATGGCTGGGTCGAAACGGAGAAACAACATCGTCATCGTGTTCATGGGGAGGCAATGGAATGCGTCGTGTTCATCGGGAGGCAACAGAGCGCGTGGGAGCCAACCGGCTGGGTCGGGATGGAATGCGTGGTTGTGTTCATCGGGAGGGCTTGGACGAAACAGACGATGGAAACGAGGCCTAGCGTACCGTAGAACGGAGGAAACGGGATTCCTACGTTCGGACGGGGTCCTGTTGATCGGGAGGGGTGTGGCATACCGCAAAACGGAGGGAACGGACCTCCTACGGTCGAAATGGGGGTCCTGTTAATCGGGAGGGGTGTGGTGTACCGCAAAACGGAGGAAACAGGACCTACGGTCGAAACGGGGGTCCTTTTGATCGGGAGGGGTGTGGCGTACCGCAAAATGGACGAAACGGTCTTGTGTTGGAGCGCTACGGTCGAAACGGGGTCCTGTTCATCGGGAGGGGTGTGGCGTACCGCAAAACAGGACTCGACGGGATATTTTTCATCTCCACCGTTGACCTCGTCCAGCCTCCACGGGCTCCTGTTCATCTAGCCTCCACCGCGCGCTACTCCACCGGCTACTGTTCAACCACCCCTCCACGGGCACCCCTCCACCATCTACTGTTCATCCAGCCCTCCACACCACAGGGTCCTGTTCAACCACCCCTCCACGGGCACCCCTCCACCATCTACTGTTCATCCAGCCCTCCACACCACGGGGTCCTGTTCATCCAACCCCCCCCCCCCCCCAATCCTCACTTTTCATCCAATCGATCAGCTTCAGTTAGCAGCAGTAGCGAAGGAATTGCTCGATCAGGTTCAGTTAACAGCCATCGATCGATCGCTCGGGTTCAGTAACGCGTAGCCTGCAGTGCAATCACTCGGGTTCAGTTAGAGCTCAACGCCTCGCTCGGGTTCAGTTTGAGCCAACGCCTCGAACACACGCGCGTACATGTACGAGAGAAACGTGCATCGCTCGGCCCCCGACCTCCCATCGTAACCGGGAACTCCCCGAAATTTTCCTCGCCCTCGCTTCTACCATGGTTTTTTCCGTCATGGACGGCCCAAAGAATGTTATGCAGCTGCGTCTCCGGCCCGCCCAGGACGAAAAGCCCATTTTCTGTCATGATTTTTTGTCATAGAAGTAGGAGCCCACCACATCTTTGATGATACCGGGTTTTGTCACAATTATCGTCATAGAAGTGTCATATGTATGACAAAAAAAAACGTTCGGCCCAAAATGTCACGGATGTGTCTTTTTTTTGTAGTGCATGTATAGGCAACAGTCCTCTTCACTTGAGTTGGAGATTTATCATACCACATCTACTGTTCTAGATGGAAGGAGTCTCTATCAAATTCTTGTGCATGTAATGGCAACCATCCCTCTCAACCTCCTCTTGGAGGCCAAATTTGTTGTCTTTGGATGCATATCCTTGGCAAGCAGATCTTCAGTGTCACTTCAACTTCTTTGAGGAAGCCCCCGCCTTCTTAAGGGGCATATTCCTCTCTGGTGCAAGTTGTTTGACAGGATCCTCGGTGTTGGTGAGACATTGATCCTCTATGTCCAAAGGATGCTAGATGAAGTCATCTTCATCCACCTTTAGGTTGTCGGCCATCATCTTCATCACCGGCGTTCGGCTGCGGGTCCTACTCGATGGTGATTTTTGGCGGCGAGGCTTTGAGGTGGAGCAGGGTCGGCCAACTCGCCCGGCATTTGCTAGACGTTTGGCCCTCCATGTGCCCTCTACCTGCATGGTGAGTGGCACGTGTTATCTGGGGCATTGTAATAATTTGTCCCTTGGGGTATGTATTGACTTCTTTTAATCAATGGCAGGCCTTTTATGTCTCCTATTAGTAAAATGGAAATCAACTTAAGAGATTGCAAAATTCACATCATCACATGACGACATTGAATGCACTAGAATGGAGGACACCATCAAAATGAGAAGGAAATTAGTCATAAATTCCTCAAGATGAATCAAGCTCATAATGCCAAAGTCATAATACTAAAATATGTTTCTAGAAATAACGAAAAGGAAAGTTAAAGTTTCCAATGTGTTATAGAAACATATGCATCTCCAAAATTTCAAGAAAATATGGAAATTTCAGTGTTCTGCAAAATAAAAAGGTATGCACTTATAGTTGCTAGTCTTCCATTTCATTTATGTGTATAACACAAACAACAATGATTTTCTTACTGAATGGAAAGTACACATGCCATTCAACCTTCTATGTCTAGATCTATTTAATTTAGATTTTTTGCAAAAAAAAGGCAAGATAATCATCACACTTGAGACATAGGCATAACACATGGAAAATTGGAAACGACAATCCAGTGGGACATGATGGCCTATGTATGGAGGTCAAGCTTGGCTAAATTGATAGTGTTAGTGATGTGATGTATGTTTGAATGATCATCACTTGAATTAGGCCACCAATAAGCGGCACACAAGAGAGCCGCATGCATTTCATTAAGGTGGAAGTTTACGACACCAAAGAATGTGTGACCATATACAGTTTGAGAGATGGACATGTGGGGGGTTTCTATTTTATCTAGTGGAACAAGATACACATACGCACACACACACACACACACACACACACACACATACACACGAGCAAATATGACAGTTTGGAATATACATCTACAATTTGTTCTATGGTATTTGTCTAGCTGCTCCATTGTTTCTTCATTTTTAATAAATGCACCATTTTTCCAAATGTTGACAATGATGCTCATAGACGCCTAGAAAGCGAGATATACCGCTATTCTTGAAAAAAAATTATTTGAAAATGTAGGAGAGATGCATATGATTTCATTATCACCAACCCTAGCCAGCTTAGTCCCCATCCTCTCCCCTGTCAGGAGGCCTCATCGGTGGCAAGAGGAGTTGGGAGCCATCTGTTATGTTTGTCCTTTACTTAGGTTTTAGTTTCCTGGCGGTATTGACGAGGTGGTGGAAATGATGGTGTGTTTGAATAAGGTCTCTTCGGCCTCTTCCTACCTCCACGATGCCCAATCCGGCACCGACGAAGGGGTTGTCAGAGTTTGCATCACCAAATCTATTGGTTGTCTTTGAATATTGGCAGTTGATGTGTCTATCAAGGAGTGCAATTGACTAGCTATTGGTGCAGCAACTTTGACATCTTCTTTCATGTTTTTTAGGCATTTTTTGGTTTCTCCAACTCTCTGGACTGGTGGTGATGGACTGCAATCCTGTACCGCGTAGGGTGATGCTCCAATTGATGTTTCTTCAGCGATTTTTAGATATCGTTTCAAGTGGCAAGTGGTTATTGTGGTCTTTAAAGCCTAGTATGGCATGGGCGTTTGCAGGTGTCCCTCTTCTTTACTATTGGTTCGGTTTGATTTTCAATCTTCGGCAAACGACAATCAATCAAAGGAATAAGATGGCTAGTATGTTTTCCAATGTAGTTTTATTATTTACTTGTCATTCTATGTCTAGTTGTCTTTCCATTGTACTGGTTGTTTTCCTTGATATTTATCAAATGTGAGATGCCCTTTGGGTGACTTTCTTCACACAAAAAAGGTTCACCAACCAAAGAGTCTGCATTTTTTGAACAGAATATGAACGAATCCAACATTCAAGCAAAAGTAAAACACGAGGCAAGAAAGGGAGAACTATCCACCACATGGGCTTTAGTCAACTATGAAATGTCCCACACGTCTACTATAACAATGATAACGACGACAACAACTAAAGCACAGCCAACACAAGTTCAGAATGACCATCCACCTTGAACCGACACTGCTTGAGCGAGCATAGACACCACATCACCAAGTTATGACTCCACCAGCCCAACATCGTAAGACCCAAAACCACCTTAGTCATTTTTTAGCAAAAAGAGGCCTCCCTCTCCGATTTCATATAAAGAAAACAGTGTTATTTTTTACAAAATGTTGACAACCATCACCGATCAAACCAAAAGTTGCCATGAGCACTCGTTAAAAGTGTTGAAGCCCATTACATGTTGGAGGTACGAAGACCAACCAACCATCCACACCAGGATCAAGCAAGATCCAAGAAAAGGAGGCCAGGCGAAAGCTGGAAACCCTCCAAAGAATCAACTCACTCTGAGGTAAACCGTACTTTTTCTAAAATAGAAGTAGTGAACCACAACAGCAGCACCGGGAGAGCAAAAGGGGATCGTAATAGAGCCAACCAAATGTCACAACCCTAGCTTAGTCTTTGCTTGTCATTGCATGATCATCATGTCATCATGCTTTAATTCAAATGACTTTGAAATGGGGATAGCAGAAAGTCTCATTAATCATTTTGGAAATGATCAAGATAAAAAAATTGCTCCAAATAAGTCCAAGAAAATGTTCCTGTTTCTCTCTGAAAATATTGGCAAGAGATAAATTCAAACCAATATTTTTAGGAGCCCAAAAATATTTATTTTGGGCATTAGAGGTGGCCTACGGTGGGCAGTCTATTTTGATTTGACTTAAAATCAAACAATTTTATATGCTTCTAAAAATAATTATGTGGTTAGATATAAAATATCCAAAATAAATCGGAGAGGAGGCTCCTAAAAATATTGGATTAACTCAAATGCCCAAAATAACTATTTCTGGGCTCCTAAAAATATTGGTTTGAATTTTACCTCTTGCCAATATTTTCAGAGAGAAACATGAACATTTTCTTGGCTTATTTGAAGCAATTTTTTTTATCTTGATCATTCCAAAATGATTTCTAAGGCTTTCAGCTATCCCCATTTCAAATTCATTTGAATGAAAACATGATGCAATGATGATCATGCAATGACAGGCAAAGACTAAGCTAGGGCTGTGACCCCAAACAATTTTTAGTTATCTTTAGTTAGCCACCAAGTCAAAGAACTCCACGTCTCCAACCTTGAGATGCTCGATACACTTCACTGCTTTTTTCTCTATAGCACATATCCCATGTGTTGCAATGGGAGAAAAATTAGTATGCATCTAAAGTTAGTGAGAATTATATACGCAAGCAAAACCTTGTGCGCACTTGAAAAGGAATATTTAGCTTCCCGATTTTGCCGAGTGTGAAGTAATCAATCCGCTATTTTTCTATCCATTGATCGAGGGCATTTAAGAGTTTTGTTATGTCATTGTATGCTAGAGAAGGCCCATGAATTATTCAGTCTACTTTTCCTATCAATCGAGGAGATTTTAAGGTATTGTAACATCCCAATTTTCAATTTGGATGTTATACATAGATCATTCATATGCATACATGTTTTATTGCATTTTGTTGTTTAGTTTTGGTTGCATTTTGATCCAAGAGGCCTTAAACAACTCAAGGACCAATTTGAGAGAGTTGGAGGTTTCACAAAATCCAATTTTGATTTATCAAAATTTGGCATTTGGATTAAATTGTTTTTTAAAATTCTTTTTTCCAAATATTTAAAAATAATTAGAGAAGATAATATGACTTCTTCAAATCCATATAAAAATATTAGAAATTGATTTTTGAATTTTTGAGAGTTTATTTGATTTTATTTGCTAGTTTATTTATCAATTAGCTGAGTAATTAGAATGTAATGTTTGTTTTTAGATTAGGCATTTTAGTCCAAAAAATGTTCACGAGGTCACTAATAAGGCCATTTAGCTACGTGAATTTTTCTGGAATTTTTAGGCTTATATTTATATTTACTTTAAGTGTCTAGTCTCCAGAAAAAATTGTTTTAAAAAAGGTTTTGACTGGGTTGGCCCAGCTCAAGCCAGGCCGCGGCCCAGCTCCACCCTCGTGCCGACCGACTTGGGAGGAGTCCCGAGCGCCGCCGCTCGCCGCCGTGGAGGAGTCGGCTCTGACTCCAAGTCATCACCGCCCCCTCCTCCAAGCCAACCTCACCCCGTCCCTCCTTATAAGCTACCCACCCCCGCCCCTCCTATCCACAAGTCGCCATCGCCCGCAGCCGCGCTGCCGCCGCCGCCAAACACCGCCGACGCCTCACCTCGCCTTGCCGGAGCCCCACCGAAGCCGGATTCGCCACCGCCATCGGTTTTCTCGCCCCCGTTGACCGAACCGGCCAAACGGTATAAACCGATCCGGTTTTTTTTCTGTTTACTAATTAGATCGGTTTTATTTATTTTAGTTCGTTAATTAGCGAACGTTCACCCGTTTAGATCTGTTAATGAACGAATTCGTTCATTTGTCTCTGTTAGCGGACGTTCGTTCGATAGATTTTTCTTTTTCTGTTTATTTTCGGTCAGGGACCTATCCACGAATAGTTTTATCGCAGTTTAGCCCCTGATCTTCAAACTAGCGTAACTTTTAGCTCGTTTGTCCAAATTAGATGAAACCAATGCCTGAATCTTCGAAACGATCCCCTCTATCCAGTAAACCAACTTGAACACGATTTCGATAATTTAAAATTTGAGTTTAGTTCAGATTAGCATTTGATCTTGTTTTGTTCGTATCTTGAGTTTCGTAGCTCCGTTTGCTCGTTTGTCTATCAGATATGTGGACGCCGAGACGAGGAATGGGAGATGATTCGTACCAGGAAGGATGGATCAATTGCAACATACATTCAGGAGATGGACCACCACATACGTCGATACGAGAACCAGATGTGCGCTATCATGAAGAAGACCAAGAAGCTGATGAAGAGGAATATCGAGCTAGAAGAGGAACTCAAGTAAACACGCGATGGATATGAAGAGGAAATTGTTGTGCTACTGGAGAAGCATGAAGACCTGAAGAAGAAGCTAGAAATTCCCGTGGTGAACCCGAAGCAAGAACCTGAAGTGGATATCCGTTCGAAGGACTACATCATATTGGATGACACCTACATGTACATTAATGCAAATGATGACAGTGATGATGATTATGAAGACGAAGCTGGAGCTGACATTATGGAGTCTTCCACCGATCAAAATTTCTAGACGACCACCATGTTACTAGTAGTATTCTTCCAAGTAGTTAGTATCGATCGATTTGTAATCATAGTTTAGATTGTTTGTGTGAACCTTGTTTGTCTTTGAGTGATGTGAATTGATTTTAATTGCCTCATACGCATATGGGTAGTGAAATATCTCTTAGACCTCATTCTATCCTATTTTCTCACCCCTTCTAACCCATCAGATGCCTCCGAGACATGACACCAGATTCTCTTTCATGCCGGAGCTCATCCACTTGATCCTGCAGCAGAATGCCTTGATGCAGATGTTAGTCTAGAACCAGAACCAAGGCAGCAACAACAACAACAACAACAACAACAACAACAACAACAACAACAACAACAACAACAACAACAACAACAATAACAACAACAACAACAACAACAACAACAACAACAACAACAACAATAACAACAACAACAACCCACCGCCACCACCCCCTGTTGACAACCTAGCCCGTTTTCTGAGGTTGAATCCACCCACCACAAGATTGGAAGAGAGATGACCACTGCCGAATGCACAGATGTGGAGAGAGTGCGCTTTGCCGCACATCAGCTTGACGGACCCGCAGCATCTTGGTGGGAGAATTTCACCACCACTTACCCCATAGCTACAGTTACATGGGATCAGTTTCAGCAGACCTTCTGCACCGCACATGTTTCAGCTGGAGCCATGAGTTTGAAGAAGCGTGAGTTTTGCAACTTGCACCAAGGGAATCGTACAGTGGGACAGTATGTGGATGAGTTAAGCAAGTTAGCGCGCTATGCCCCAGATGATGTGGCCACAAACGCCACAAAGTAGGAGAAGTTTCTTGAGGGACTCAATGATGAGTTCAGTATGCAATTGATGGTAGCAACCTTCAACAACTACCAGGGCTAGTAGACAGGGCCCTCATGATAGAAGGAAAGGAGCAGCAGATTAACAAACGCAAGAGGACGTATGGACAGGGAAGGTACAATTCTGGAGCTCAGCAGAAGCCTCGCTATTCCTCGTACTCGGGAGTACATACTCATAACCATGGAGGGCATAACCATGGAGGACATTTGCGCAATGGAGGAAGTTCACACAACCACAGTGGACCTAAGAATGGCAATGGGAATGGAGGAAGCAACAGCCAGAACCGTTCCAACCCCGCGACACCCGCCAAGAAGGATCTGAGTCACATTACTTGTTTCAAGTGTGGGAAGACCGGACACTACGCCACTGAATGTTCTGAAGCAAAGAATGGAAATGGCAACGGAAGTTCTAGAAAGAAGCCTAGCCCTTTCACCAGAGGTCAGGTGAACCACGTCAGTGTGGTGGAGATTGAGGAGCATCCCAATGCAGTTGTCGGTAAGTTTTTGATTAATGAATTTACAACACTTGTTCTTTTCAATACTAGTGCATCTCATTCATTCATATCAAGGGGATTTGTGGACAAGTTGCCAACCCTAGCCCTTAAGTCACCTATGTTAGTAAGTTCCCCGGGAGCAGATTATATGGCTAGTCGGGGATGTTATCAGTTGCCAATAACCATAGGTAGACATGTTTTCCCCATGACCTTATTGTCCTGGAGTAACAAGGATTGGACATGATCCTAGGCATGGATTGGCTATCCAAGTTTAAGGAAACATTGATTGCGCCAGTAAATCAATTCTTCTCACCACCCCAGAAGGAAAAAGGATCAAGTATGTGTCTAGGCATGCGCTGAGGAGGACTCAAGTGAATTCCCTATTGGGAGTTGTTCAGGATGATAAAGGATTATACCGATGTATTTCTGGAGGAGTTACCAGGCATGCCACCAGATCGAGACATTGAGTTTTCGATTGAGTTATTGCTAGGCACCGGACCAATATCAAAGAGAACGTATCGGATGCCCGCAAATGATCTGGAGGAAATAAAGAAGCAGATTAAGGAGTTACTGGAGAATGGTTATATTCGACCAAGTTCATCACCTTGGGGAGCCCTAGTGCTTCTAGTTGAGAAGAAGGATGGATCTTTGAGGATGGTTGTTGATTGTCGTGCACTGAATGAGGTGACGATTAGGAACAAATACCCTCTACCGATGATCAATGATTTGTTTGGCCAGCTGCAAGGAGCTAAGGTTTTCTCCAAGATTAATCTTCAATCAGGTTTTCACCAGCTGAAGATCCGAGAGCAGGATATACCTAAGACAGCTTTTACCATGAGGTATGGGCTATATGAGTATACAGTTATGTCATTTGGTTTGACTAATGCCCCTGCCTATTTCATGAGTATGATGAACAAGGTGTTCATGGAGTTCTTAGACAAATTTGTTGTGGTGTTCATTGATGACATATTGGTCTACTCTAAGAATGAAGAAGAGCATAAGGAACATTTGCGCTTGGTTCTTGAGAAGCTTAGGGAACATCAGTTGTATGCCAAGTTTGGCAAATGTGAGTTTTGGTTGAAGGAAGTTGGATTTATTGGACATGTTATATCAGGAGAAGGAATAGCAGTAGACCCTACCAAGGTTGCATCTGTCACTAAGTGGTTGCACCCACCTCAGTTGGAGAGATCAGAAGTTCTCTTGGACTCGCATGTTATTATCGGAGATTTATTGAGAATTTTTACAAGATCGCGAAGCCCATTATAGAGTTATTGAAGAAGGACACCAAGTTTAAATGGACTGAGGATTGTGAGGCTAGTTTTCAGAAGTTTAAGAAACATTTGGTTACAGCCCTAGTGCTGATTCTCCCAGACATATGCAAGGATTTCCAAGTATATTGTGACGCTTCACGTCGAGGACTTGGAGGTGTGCTTATGCAGGACGAAAGAGTTGTTTCATATTCCTCGCGATAGCTTCGACCTCATGAGTTGAATTACGCTATGCATGATTTGGAGTTAGTGGCCGTAGTGCATGCGCTCAAGACATGGAGACACTTTCTCATTGGTAACCGTTGTGATGTTTACACAAATCATAAGAGTTTGAAGTACATATTCACGCAGAAGGAGTTGAATGTCAGGAAAAGGAGATGGTTGGAGCTTATAAAGGATTATGACATGAGATTGCATTATCATCCAGAAAAGGCCAATGTCGTAGCAGATATGTCGAGCCGCAATAGTTATGTTAACACGCTCATAAGCGGAGGATTACCTCAGGAGTTAGCCGATGATCTCCGAGAACCTCGCTTGGAGATAGTTCCGAGAGGTTATGTAGCAGCATTGGAAATTCAATCCACTTTGCTGGGAAAGATCCGAGAAGCCCAGAAGACGAACAAGGAGATTTCAGAGATAAAGGAAAGGATGAGTAAAGGAAAAGCTAAAGGATTTCATGAGGATGAACATGATACTTTATGGTTTGAGGATCGTACCTATGTGCCTAATGACCCTGAGATCAGGAAGTTGATTCTTCAGGAGGCTCATGATTCGCCTTATTCGATTCACCCAGGAAACACCAAGATGTATCTGGATTTGAAGGAGAGTTTATGGTGGACATGAATGAAGAAGGATATTGCCGAGTATGTAGCAGTATGCGACGTATGTCAGAGAGTTAAGGCAGAGCATCAAAAACCAGCAGGGTTACTTTAGCCTTTGCCGATACCCGAATGGAAGTGGGATAAACTTGGCATGGATTTCATCATCGGATTACCCAGGACCAATTCAGGCTATGATTCTATCTGGGTTGTAGTCGATCGCTTGACCAAGGTAGCCCATTTCATCCCCGTGAAGACAACTTATACGAGTGCTAAGTTGGCGAAGATATACATGACCAGGATCGTATGTCTGCACGGAGTTCCGAGGACCATTGTATCAGATAGAGGAACACAGTTTACTTCAAAGTTTTGGAATCGGTTGCATGAAACTTTGGGTACCAGGCTAGAGTTCAGTACAGCCTTTCATCCACAGACAGATGGACAGACCGAGAGAGTCAACCAGATTCTGGAGGACCTATTGAGAGCTTGTGCGCTAGATTATGGATCTAGTTGGGATGATAATTTACCCTATGCAGAGTTCTCCTATAAAAATAGTTATCAAGCCAGTTTGAAGATGGCCCCTTTCAAAGCTTTATATGGAAGGAGGTGCAGGACACCATTGTCCTGGGATGAAGTTGGAGATCGATAGTTGTTCGGACCAGACTTAATCAGAGATTCTGAGGAGAAGGTTAAGTTGATTCAAGATAGGCTCAAGATAGCCCAGTCCAGGGAGAAGAGTTATGCAGATACTAAACGCAAGGAGGTAGCCTATGAAGTCGGAGACAGAGCATATCTTCGTGTGTCCCCACTTCGAGGAGTTAAGCATTTTGGAGTCAAGGGGAAGCTAGCACCATGATTTGTGCGACCATACAGAGTTTTGGAACGTATGGGAGAAGTTGCCTACAAGTTGGAATTACCCGAAGGATTGTCAGGAGTCCATGATGTGTTTCACATTCCCCAGTTGAAGAAGTGCCACGCAAAGATGGCCGACATTCCTCTAAGAGATACAGTGCCATTGGAAGTGATTCAGTTGGATAGTGATCTGACCTATGAGGAGAAACCCGTAAAGATTCTCGAGTTTTCCAGCCGAGTTACTCACAGCAGAGTCATCAAGTTTTGCAAAGTTTAGTGGAGCCACCATACCGAGGAGGAAGCGACCTGGGAGCAAGAAGAAGACCTCTGCAAGGACCACCCACACCTTTTTGTTGACCAACCCGAATCTCGAGGGCGAGATTCATCTTAAGGGGGTAGGTTTGTAACATCCCAATTTTCAATTTGGATGTTATACATAGATCATTCATATGCATGCATGTTTTATTGCATTTTGTTGATTAGTTTTGGTTGCATTTTGATCCAAGAGGCCTTAAGCAACTCAAGGACCAATTTCAGAGAGTTGGAGGTTTCACAAAAATCCAATTTTGATTTATCAAAATTTGGTATTTGGATCAAATTGTTTTTCAAAATTCTTTTTTCCAAATATTTTTAAAATAATGAGAGAAGCTAATTTGACTTCTTCAAATCAGTATAAAAATACTGGAAATTGAATTTTGAATTTTTGAGAGTTTATTTGATTTTATGTGTTAGTTTATTTATTAATTAGTTGAATAATTAGAACTATAATATTTGTTTTTAGTTTAGGCATTTTAGTCTAGAAAAATGTTCATGAGGTCACTAATAAGGCCATTTAGCTATGTCAATTTTTCTGGAATTTTTAGGCTTATATTTATATTTATTTTTAGTGTTTTAGTCTCCAGAAAAAAATTGTTTTAAAAAAATGTTCCGACTCAGCCGGCCCAGCTCAAGCCAGGTCGCGGCCCAGCTCCACCCTCGCGCCGACCGACTCGGGAGGAGTCTCGAGCGCCGCCGCTCGCCGTCGCGGAGGTGTCCGGCTCGGACTCCAAGTCGTCGCCGCCCCCTCCTCCAAGCAAACCTCGCCCTGCCCCTCCTTATAAGCCGTCCACCCATCCCCCTCCTCTCCACAAGTCGTCGTCGCCTCGAGCTGCGCCACCGCCCGCAGTCACGCCGCCGCCTGCCGCCGCCTGCGCCGCACGCCGTCGGAGCCCCGCGTCGCCGCCGAAGCCTCACCTCGCCTCGTCGGAGCCCCGTCGAAGCCAGAACCGCCGCCGACACCGTTGACCGAACCGGCCGAACGGTATAAACCGATCCGATTTTTTCGGTTTACTAATTAGATCAGTTTTATTTATTTTAGTTTGTTAATTAGCGAGCGTTCACCCGTTTAGATCTGTTAACGGACGAATTCGTTCGTTAGTCTCTGTTAGCGGACGTTTGTCCGACGGATTTTTCTTTTTCTGTTTATTTTCGGCCAGGGACCTATCCGCGAATAGTTTTATTGCAGTTTAGCCCCTGGTCTTCAAACTAGCGTAACTTTTAGCTCGTTTGTCCAAATTAGATGAAACCAACGCCTAAATATTTGAAACGATCCCCTCTATCCAGTAAACCAACTTGAACATGATTTTGATAATTTAAAATTTGAGTTTAGTTTATATTAGTATTTGATCTTATTTTGTTTGTATCTTGAGTTTCGTAGCTCCGTTTGAGTTGATTCTTTATGCTAATCGGAGCTAATCACATGTACCTACTGTTAAGATCTAATCCACATAATAATAATGCTGTTAGGAATTGTTTTCTGTTTAGTTTAGTTATTTGCTTGTTTTGAGTTTTATTTGGATCTTTTCTCGATTTCTCTTTGCATCGTTTGCTTGATTGCTTATGTATGTTATTGTTTGTCTATGCTAGATTTTCCAAAGTGCGAAGCTTGCTACTACGAATATCTAGAGTTTTCCGATCGTCAGCAAGGCAAGTTACACTTTGATCATACTTTTCTATACCCAGTTTTTACTATGCATTAGTATTGCCCTCAAATATTTGCATGAGTAGGTCTGGGAACATGTGGTTTGGTTGTAGTACTTGAGGTAGGAACCTATTACCTTTGATCACCCTGGGAATATACGTTATGCTCAATTATTGCTTAGCCATGCCCGTAGACGGGGATTGGATCGTGATGTACATGGAAGTTGTGAGAGATAATAATGGTATTTGAAAAAAAAGTAGTATTCTTTAAATACATAGAAAATGCAGAGGTATCAAACGGGGCCTAAGTGGTTAATATGTTGAATGTTTGCCCTGAATAAGGGAATAAAAACTATAAGAAAAAACAACATATTTTTTTACATAGCCTTAATTTTGATTGGTGGAATCAACTAAGGCATGGATCGATGACATGGCATACATCCGTCCATCCACCCGTCCATCCAACCATCCCGAGCCAGCCACCCCACGACCCCAGACCAACCGTGGCCTAACCTATCCATTCATTTCCCACCCCACGATCTTTCCTCTCCTCTCCTCCACATCCGCCACACCCACCCACCCATCCCCCGTCGCCGCCTACCTCCACTCCACCGATGACCTCCGCCCTCTGCCCCCGATCCTCTCCACCTCCCCTCACCTTCTATCCTACAGCAGTCCCCTAGATCGAGGAGGCAGGCGCCGTCAGATCCGCCATGCCCACAGCTCTCTCTGCCCCACCCCAAACCCTACCCACAGTCGCCGTCGTGCTCCATCACCAGCGACCTTGCCGCTCCCGCCCCTCTCCCCTCGCCCTATCTCCATACCCGCGACGCCGAGCCGGACAGGAGGAGCCACCGCCCCGCAGCATGCGCGCGCCGGTAGGGCGAGGGGATCGGTACATACAGGCGGTGCCCCCGCCGGTTCTGAACAAGAACACCGAGTGGTTCATGTACCTAGCGTTCCTAGATCCATCCGCCCCACCCTCACCTCACCCTATCTCCCTCGGTGTTGGGGCATCCAGATCGAGCAGGTCAGGTGCCGGCGCTCCATGATCTCCATGCGATGCGTCGGCGAGGCGACGGAGGTGCTCATGGTGGACGCCTCCGCCGTATTCCACCGACACACAGCTGCGCCCTCCGACACCACTCTTCCACGCGACGACAGACCTGGGTGCTGCTCGGCTGGGACAGAACCCCGCGCTCGACGATGCCATGGACATGGAAGTCTTCAAGGTACCCTCTTCCTCTCCTTCTCTGTCCCTCACCTCCAATACTTGCCACTGAGCTCGTGACGATGACATGGCTCACTTGGGCCCTCTGATGCTTGCTCGCTACGGTCTCTCGATGAACACAATTGCTTACTCCTAAAATCCCTAATTCCTAGGGTTTACTCTTGTTGTTCTACATATTGTCATGTACCACTATCATACTCTAGGCTTGCTTAGAATTGCAATTTCACGCTTAGAATCATGACACCATCGAGTCACAGGGACATCTCAACTTCTGAACCAAAAAAACATTATTGTTTGCTGCATTGCATATACCATTACAGTTCTTGATTGAGTTTTTGACTTGTGTACTTCTGTCATCAGGGGAAGTTGATACCCACACAGCCAGCTTATGCTCACTATGTTTGACGGCCAGCTCGTGCTCTACCGCGACGAGTACCGATGCCTACACAGGTATGACCTGCGTGCCCCCCATGACCTTGCACCGGTGCTATGTGCGTGAGCGCGCGCGCTTGCTGTAATGTTGGGTGCGGTGGTGTGCTGCAAACTTGTGATGGGGGCGGCCAGGTGGTGCGTGGCCATGTGTGTGGCGATATATGGAGCTTTGGAGATTCCTATTGGATTGCTGAGACTTGGTCTTGGTTCTGCCATTGGCGTGTTGTCTTTGCTCTAATCTGGTTAAAACTGTGTGATTAGACTAGTAGCATCAGCTCTTTATCTGGAAAAAGAATACTATCAAGTCCTTAGCTAGCTAGCTAACTAGTACAAGCTGCAACCCAATAGGAACAATAGCTTTCCTACACACATCTAGCTAGCTAATTACACTACTAGTATTCAGAAACAACTTCACTTTGAAACTCTGAATCACTTCTCCCTGATAGACACTTCACCAAAATGTATCATGTTCCAAAATCTTATCTGTATCATTATTTAGTATTTTTGTTGAACTAATCTTGTCTGAATCATCCCTCTTCTGTAGGTCTTTGTGAAGCTTTGGAACTTCGGGACGGTGGATCTGACTACTTGGGAAAGGGTGTTTCCAAGGTTCCATTTGAGCGAATTTTATATTAGCGTGAATAACGAATTCCCGGGCTACAGTCTTAAGCAATTCTGTTACCTAGTTAGTGCTAGTGTAGTCTACCGTCGCTCACATCTTTTGGTCTAACATATCTGCAGTGTTACTTATGCATGATACCTTGCTGCTCTGTTGCCCTGACATTTCTGCATGGTTGTTTTGCGCTGCTGGCCTAATTAAATAAGATAAATATGTATACTTTTTTGAGATAGAAATTCCATGCATGTTTATGAGGCACAAATTCTTTGAGATAACCATAACTGTACTTCAAAAGTAAACATTAGCATCTCAAATAACCAGCTTACTGATGTAGGAGTAGTAGGAACTCCATGGTTTCAACATGGTAGATGTATCTTTTGCATTTCAATTACATAGCACTACTATGTAATGAAACAGGTTTATTCTTATATTCTTGGATGTATACTTTCGAGATTTACCATGCAACATCTTTTCATCTAGTAGTAGTACTACTACTGGTTTATCTATAGCCATATACATTTAGTACCTATTGCGATTTTCATTTCTAAGATTAATTTGGTACCCCAGGTCCTGCAGCACTGTCTTCTTTGTTCCTGACTATAAAAATTTCCATGTGTACTAGTAGCATCTAAACCCTGCAGACTAAATCATTAGGCACACTGTACTGCACACACTAGTTAATGTTCTGTCTTTTTGAAAACATTTTGTATCTGTTGTCTAGTTCTATCCGGTGATACTCGATTAGGGCCCCATGTGTTTGAACAACTAGTCAAGTAACATGGGTCCCCACTGGTGGTACAGCGTCAAGTTTGGAAGCAGCTGGAGTGAATGTGAGAAAAGTTGAACAGCTTACACATTTTCCTGAAATGGTATAGCTTAATTTGTTTTTTAGCTACTACAGCATTTCTTGAAATGATTTTTATTCTAAGCGTTTTAGTCATACTCAATAAGCTAGTTCCTGAATCAAATTTGTTAATGAAATGTTTCTGTACCATGCTATAGTTAATTAGTTGGCAAGTGTGATGTTCATTCACGCCTCCTCTGTTTTTTGCAGGTCTGGCAGCACCGCCGCGTCGACGATGAAGGTGGTGACCGCGGCGGCGAGCGGCGCGAGTTGGTGGCTGCGGGACTCGATGGCACGGCTCATATATGTGCTTCCGACTAATCCAGCTTCTTTTGGTCTAGCTGGGCATTACTTGAGTTCATATATGTGCTTGTCACTCCATAGGTTATAGTGATTCCCTCTGTTTCCTTATATGTTCTTGTAGTTTGGTTGCTTTCCTGTTCATGCATGTTTGTACAGCTATATATAGTTTTGTTGTGAATCTGTCGTGCATGTATTGAAATGCAGGAAATGTTGAATACATGTTCACTCTCAGCTGGGATATTGAATTGTACATAGTTATGTGATTCATGTATGCTTCTTATCTTATTAAGTGATTATATTTATGTCCTTGCTACGTGTAGGATGGTCAATAGCTTGTTTTGTAGTTCTCTACTTTATGCAAACAGCTTCCTGTAGCATTGTTCTACTATCTGTGTGAAGCTGAACAATATGCTATTAATCTGTTGATATACTCTCACCAAATGCACAGTTTATTTTCTTAGACCTACTGTTAAACAAAGTCTTAACTTGTATCATTTTTTCTTAACAATAGGCATAGAATTCCTGACTCTTATGTTATATGATCAGCTTACTCCTGCTTCACTGTACTAATTCCTGACTGTTGTATGTAAGGAGTAAAATAGTTTACTTGAGTGATATCCACTAGTTCACTATCTTAGAGCACCTTTTTAGCATTGTGGGCTGCTAATAGTATTTTAGACTTATCATATCCTCTTTGCCGTGATGGCAGGAGCGCATGATAGACTACTAAAATGGACAAGTATATGCAAGGTTCAGCGTCAAAGATGATGCTTACCAGATGTTCTACTGCAGCCCCATCCATATCATCGACATGAAGTTAGGTATCTACTCGTCCTAAAATTGATGGCCTGAAGCTTGATGCATGTATAATGTGACACACACATCAGGATATCTGAATAATTTTGACATGTTTGCTCTGTTCTCTAGCAGTAGGTTGATACTTGTCATTTTCCCTTTCCAAATATATCTCAGTTTTGTTGTTATGAGAATGTTGTATGCATGGTTTCTTATTAGATCTCAAATTCTGCAACTATGTTTCATTGTTAGGAGAATGTTATATGCACGACTACACTTGATCATGTTCCCTAACTTTTCTGATTTATAATCCGCAGATTTTGGCCTTCATTCGTCAAAAGTTTGTGCATAAGGAACTCCAGGAGAAGAATCTTTAAGTAAATAATTTATATAGATCAGGATCTTATGTTGTCGAGGTGGCTGCTGCTGTGACCAAAGATCTGCCTGGAGATGTGCATCATAGTCTTAGTTGATGTTGCCACCATGTTTTGGTGCTTGTGTATTTGATTGTATATACACTTGATGGATCGTGTAGTCGTGTACTTGCTGTTTTGAGTTTCATTTAGTGATTTCTAGATTTGATCATTTAATTGAGAAAATTATTTATTGTTTAGTGTTGAAATGTGTAAAATTGAAATATGTGATTGAAAAGGATTGAATGTTCTATTGGATCGAATAATACTTGGGCTCTAAAAAGGCAATGGCCCAAACAATAGTGCGGGGAATATTATGCAATGATGCAAATATGATACAAAAAGGCTTAATGACATGGACTGCGAAATAGATGAGGCCTTCAAATAAAAAGGCTGAATTACTAGGCCAGGCCCATGTAGCTAGCGAAAATTAGCAAAAAACTATATATTAAAAAGGCTGAATTAATGGGCTCGACCCATCTAAAGCACCGAAATGGACCAGGCTAAATCTTGTCAACAGCCTTTTCAATTGGTCATAATTTTGCCACGTCAGATTGCCACGTCGGATCCGACGTGGCCTGGGCAGATAGTCAGTGACCAAAACAAAAGGTCATGTTTTGGTCGTAAACGTCTACGACCTTCTCACAGAGAAGGTCGTTAATTTCAGTTTACGACCGCCAGCTTTTGACCTTCTGTTTTTGGTCACTAAAAGGTCGTAAATGAAAAACAATGACCTTTCAGTGACCAATAGTCAAGGTCACAAGTTGACATATTTCTTGTAGTGATGGAAGTTGTGAGAGATAATAATTTTTGGACAACATTAAGGTGGCAACGTTAATACACATCTGAGTTGATTGGTTGGGGCACCTGGAGAAACCAGTGCTTGCCCATGGGAATCCCGGAGTACCCGTGTGATTTTTCCTCGGTTCGCCACCCAGGCTCAAAGGGATCATATGATATTTCATGCCTAGAAACTTCCATGTGCAGCCACAAGCCATTATGGGCTCTGGCATAGTTGAGTAAGTTGTGTGAGCTCTTGAAGAGGTGGACTAGCAGATATAGGGGAAAGTAGGTGTACTGGTCTACCCAGAGTAGAGAGTTAATGCTCCAGAAAGACTATGTCTCGATCATCCGATCATGGATGCGGTCGAGTCTTGTGGGAAAAAGTGCACAACCTCTGTAGAGCGTATAAACTAATCATGGTTAGCCCTGTCCCCGATTATGGACATCTTAAGTATCTAGAAGTGGATATTATGGTTGATCTCATCACTCTTTAATTAAATGAATTTGGTTTAATGATGATACTTTATTAATGTTGGGATTTGAGTCGGAGGAACCTTTTCAAATATTGGTTTAACTTTGTAGTAAATAAAATTTATTCCTTTATTGTAGGGAAAAATTAGCTTTATGCAAAACATTTAAACTTAGAGCCTCCACCAGCCAAATATGCATGTAGATATAGTTTTTTCATTCATTTGCTCTATAGTGTAACTCTGTCGGCATATTCCATGTGCTAACCTACATAGTTGCAATGTCTCATGTTGCAGAATTTATCAACGAAGAATAAGGTGCGATATGTCGTTGTCATGCACTCAACTATGTCGTTGGAGTTGATGGACTCATTTATCTTCGAAGCTTCCGCAGTTATTTAGTTTAGTTGACCTTCAGCCTTATTATTTGTGTAACAGATACTCTTTATGAGGACCTCGATGTAATAAGTGTGTGATTGAACTCTGTTATAATTCCTCGAGTACTATGTGTGTTAGCATACCGATCGAGGGATGACACTTAAGCACAGAGACTTCGGTCCATTGGGATCGTGGTCGCTACAGGTATGAAGTTTCTGAATATTGTGGGAAACATGACCCATTTTTTAAATCCTGAACAGTTTTTTTGAAAATTATGTACTCTTTCAAAAAAACATGAACAAAATTTGAAACAGGTACATCTTTTAAAATTCTCAAATATTTTTTGAAAACATCAACATTTTTTTTACAAAAACATGAACATTATTTGAATTTGTGAACTTTTTTTGGAACAGGAACATGTGTTGAAAATTCTTAACATTTTTTGAAAATGTGTATCTTTTAACATTATTTTGAATTGTTAAAAATTCACTAAAACAAGAATATTATTTGAATATGGAGCACTTTTGAAACTGCCATTTTCTTTTTAGAAATCTCAAACAATTTTGAAAAACAATAAAAGTTTTTGAAAAAATGGGAATCATTTTTCAAGTTCTGAATATTTTTCAAAATAGCAACACAATTTGGAATTCTAAAAATATTCTATAATTTGAATTTTTTTAAAAAATATATGAACTTTTTTTGAGAATTTTGAATTTATGAAATTAATTCGATAAGAAAAATAAACTTGGAAGTGAAATAAGAGATAGGGGAAGGAGAATAAATAAATAAATAAAACACAGCAACAAAGAAAAATGGGCGAACCATTATTAGTTGTCCTGTGTGAAGCTCCCACTACTTGTCGCCCTGTGCGGTAAATAGAATTTTCACTGTTGCGTGGGCGGAAAAATAAGTGGGTTGGCTACGGTGGGACACAGCACGCGGCCCACGTATGAAATTCTGGAAAAGCCTTTTTTCAGCACACGAACGCATAAGAATTTAGTACCACCTCGAATAGGAAAAAAATCTTTTCGGCGGTGAACAGATGAAAAAATTGGCGAAACGCACCTTGCTATTTTAGTAGGTATACCTATAGATTAGTTTTGCTCCCAGCCTGAGCACCCTTAGTTCTAGCTCCCTTATCTACATAATTGCTCAATCAACTATCCAAGAGCACATTAGTTCAAATATCACCACCTAGGCCATAGAAGGCGGAATATGGGGATGGACATGCACAAACCTAGGGGGGCATAAGAGCGCACGTAGGCACGAAAGATGAATCCATCCATGACCAATGACAACTCCAAACATGACTAGAGAGGGAAGGTGGGAAAGTCCAAAGACACGCCCTCATCATACATGAGCCGAGGAAAGAGGGGGTTACCCGCGATGCCTGCTCTGCTACAAACTAGGGGTCCTCAGACAACCTACAACCAGACAACACCAGCATCGCGCGTGTCCAATGACTAGAGCCATATGTCGGCTGGAGATTAGGTGACAGGAGGCGGGAGAGTCAGATCTGGCACGGCCGCCGCCGGAACTGGTCAGGGATGACTGTGAGAACAGAGGCATGACAACATGAATGACGGGAGTGTCATGGGATGCACAAGAATAGTCTAGGGGAGCAGACACCACACCTTGATAAGGTTGCAAGCATAGCCCACAACGCTAACATGGAAAGGCGGAGGAGCAAGACTATCACAACAATGTCCGACAAAATCTAAGCACCAGGACTGAATCAAGACTCAACAAGGATGCCTACCCACGGTCATCCTTGGTCTTGGTGGACGTGTGGGCTTTTCCACTAGTGACTTCGACCAACAAAGAGGGAGGGGAATGGTGGTAGGCAAGCTGGGGCAGCTATGGGTGGGGAACCACCCGAGTCTCCCTAAAGGGGGCGACATGGGGTTAAAAGGGAACATATGTCCATTATTCTATAATTTTCTGCATCATATACCGTAGAGCACATCTACTCCGTGGGAAATGCATGCTCTACTCAGAAATCATCTTTCTTCACCCCATTCTGGTGCAAGAGAAAGTGGAAACCCTAAAATATGCAGAGACCATAATATATTTTTCTTTGAAATTGTTTTTGCTTCTAGGAAGGCCAAGAGTCTACGTCACAACTTTGTCGACCATAGTCAAGGAACAGATTCCGAGCTCCGCAATCAGTTTATCCATACATCCATATTTTTTAATTGAAGTGAGGCAAACTTCTATGTTTTTTTTTCATCACTGGCTCTACATCAAATTGCTTCGTGGCGGCATAGTTGCACATGCCAACTCTGCAGGTGATATGCATGGTGCAATTTTCAAAGGCGTCATCTTTAAATTCCACCCATGAGTCACTTGATATAAATGATGTTAAATTGCAAGAAACTAACCATGTAAATGTTGAAGGTGTAAATGACGTTCAATTGCAACAAACTAACCACTTAAGTGTTAAAAGTGTAAACGACATTCAATTGCAACAAACTAACAACTTAAGTGTTAAGAGTGTAAACGACGTTCAATTGCAACAAACTAACCCTTAAAGTATTAAAACTTAAACGGCTGTCAATTGCAAGGAACTAAACGTAAATATGGAAAATATAAACCATGTTAAATTACAAGAACTAACCACATAAATGTTCAAGTGTAAATGATGCTAAACTGCAACAAGCTAACCACATAAATGTTAAAATCGCAAAGGATGCTAAACTGCAAGAAAGTAACCATGGCAAATAGTTAAATATACATGGGCTAGGAGTTATGCATATAATGAAGAGGAACACATAGATATACTAGGGTTCTGGTCGAGGCATAGAGCTAGCACAAAACCTAGTCTGGCGAACTGGTCACCTCACTCTTGCCCAGTCTAAATCCATTGTAGGGTCACACACCTGAATCACGATTTTTAGTTCTAGAAATGTCAAGCCATGTTCTAGAAAAGTAGTAGGTTGATGGTAACATGTAGATTGTTGGCCTCAACCCGCATCCCATCGCATGTTGACATGCTCAACCCCCAGACCATCTCTGAGGCGGGCTTTGGGTCGATCCTCTTGTTGATGGCCAACATTCGCATTTGTTGGTGACATCATGGTCGGCATGCTTAAGTTTGACCATGCGGGCTGATGCGGAGGCAGCGTTGTGTGGTGCTCATCAAAGTTGGTTAACTTATTAGCCTTGAAGGATTCTTGCTAATTTGCATGGCTCGAATCAAGGTGTTGTGTGCAGCAGAGCGACAAACTTTGGGATTATGACAAAGCAACAAAAATGTGGGGTCCAATAGGCTAATGTTTGGGATTAAGGCGGAGCGACAAAATAGTGGGAGGTGCTATGGAAACACATGCAGTTACAAACTTTCGTGAAAATATATGCCCATTTGAAATTTGCCAAAAATAAAGGTATGTACTTATAGTTGCTAGCCTTTCATTCCATTTATATGTGTATAGAACACAAACAAACATGATTTTCTTACGAAATGGCAAGTACACACGTCATTCAGCAATCTATGTCTGGATTTGCATTTTGTATCATCACACTGAGAAGCCATAGTCATAAGCACATGCGCAGTCAAAAAAAAATCCTATGCAACATGATGGACTATGGTGGCCAACCTCAATTGAGTTGAACTGTCATAGGCAAGCGTGAGTATTATAGCAAATAGATGTTGTGATGTGTGTTGAAGTAGGGAGACCCAACAGCCAAAAAAGCACCTCTCGGAATGAGCATCGAACCAAGTCACAGACAAGTGGTGGAGCGGCGAGGGGCGGTGATCTTAGATGTCAGGATTTGGGATTTCAGCATAAGAGAGACAAAGCAGCAGACAGAATGTGACATGGGTTCTTTGTTGTTCTATTTCGAGACCCGCATGCATGTATATTCATTCAGAAGAAAGTTAACGACACCAAAGAATGTGCGACCCATATAACACCAGAGAAGGCAGAGAGATGGAGACATTTTTTAAACGAGGGCAAAAGCTTTACCTCATTCATTAATTAAGAAGATAGTTGCCAGTTAATTTACAGAAAACCGGGCGAAACCCGTGACATGCTTGGCCTCGAAAAGCAACCAAGCCACAACCCCATGATACAAGCAGACTACTCCCAAATCATAAGACCACAAGACCACAAAGAAAAATAGACAAACTCCCCAATCACGACACCCCTACAATCCACTTGCACATGAAATTCAACTTCACAAGTGAGCCGCCACATGTCGAAGGTAACTAGAGGAACCAACATCGTCAAAGGCCACAGACCTAAGCACACCCGTGATGACATGTCCAAACACTGAGAGCTATCCATGAAGCAATTGTCGACGTCTTCCCTATAGCGCCACTCTTCTTACTTCTGCACTTGTTTGATTTCTCCTTCAAGACAACAGGACGAGAGCTAGCACCACCATTTTTCTTATCCCTATTGGCCTTCTCCTTGAGGAGACACCCAATTGTCTTGCCGGTCCAGGGTTAGCAACGCCCAAGGTAGCGAGGGAATCACAAATCTCTTTCACTATGAGAGCCCCAGGCACACGAGCCATCACTCTGGGTGTGACAACCAAATCACCCGCAGGAACCATGTGCCCAATGGACTCGGATGAGCAAGACATTGCAACTCTGAATCTCCCTTCTCCTCGAAGTCGAGCATCTGGCTGGGCTCAAGGGGTGGTAATGGCGGTAATGCCACAACTGAGATCTCAAGGGGGTCCACCTTCAGTTGCTCGACGGACAGAGGCAGAGTCAATTCCCCACACAGCTCCAGAAGCTCGGGCATGATCTGTAGCATCGGAGCCACAACCACATCGATGCACGAACTCTCAAAGGCAGATAACGACAATCTAACCCCAGCACAAGGAGAGAAACGTCCATGAAGCCCATCTCCACTCAAGGTTGACATCAGGCACAACCAGGGGGCGCGGTGTAGGAGCGGTTTGCAACACAGGTGACACATGAGAGAGCCCGCTTAGAACAGACTCAGCTCGCTCTAGAAAGTTCCCCATCTGAAGCATCCAACCATGCATGGAGTCAACGACGTCAGCAGAGGTTGTACCGTTTCCTCGAGTCGAAAGGAAGCCATGTCGAGGAGCTCAGAGAAGGCAGAGAGATGGAGACATGGGGTTTTGCTATTTTATCTAGTGGAGCAAGATGCACCATCGCACCATGAGCGAACACAAACAGATTTGAATACGAATATACATCTGTAATTTCTTCCGCGGTATTTTCCTTGCAGCTCTGTAGTTTTCTTCATCTGTAATTTTCTATACTATGTCAAACATTGACAATGACGCACACAAGCACCCAAAAAGTAAGATGTACCACTGCTGTTGAATTTAGTTCATCATATACAGGAGAACGCATCTAATACATGGGAAATGCATGCTCTCCTCAGAAATCATCTTTCTTCTATAACATACAGACACCATCGTATATTCAAGTCATATTTGAAATTGCTTGTGCTTGCTATGGCGACTATTCTACGTGTACTGCTGTGTAGGAGAAACTTCAATGTAACTCTTCCTAGCAGATACCCAATAAGCACACAATTTCTAGGAAGGCCACAGGTCCCATTCACAGCTTCGCAGACCGTAGCTCAGCGATCGGTTCATCCATACCTCCATGCTTTTAATTGAAGTGAGGCAAACTGGCATGTTGTTGCATTTTGCTTTCTTGATTGCTCCACATGAGCTGCCTTGGTTCAAGAGGAGGTTGGTTGAGCCAACTCCCTGTAGTCTTTACGTATACTCCACAGGATCTCTGCGCATCGCCTCATGCTCGGCCGGCTCCTCTTCTTGGGAGCTAGGCATTGCAGGGACAGCTCGTACATCTTCTCAATTGCCAGGTTGGTCGCGTCGTTCACTTCTAGATTTGGATCCAGTGTTAATATCGCATCGCCCTTTGAGAATTTTTCCATTGCCTGTGCCGACCATAAATGGAGCAAACTTAATTAGCAAAACCAAATGGATCAGTTGTCGATCTTTATGAATTATTTTACATACTCCCTCCGATCCAAATTAATTGACGCAGCTTTAGTAACCATTAAAGCTAGATCGGAGGGAGTATTTCATTTGATATTGAAAACCATTAAAGGTAGAAATATAATATAAGAATGGCACAAACTAACCCATTTTGCTGTGACACGTTCGACGATCGCCCTCTTAGGTTCGATCGGGCGCCTCCCAGTAACCAACTCCACTAGCAACACTCCAAAGGAGTAGACATCACTCTTCTCAGTGAGCTGGTATGTTCTTAGATACTCTGGATCAAGGTACCCAGCTGTTCCTTTGACTTGAGTAGAGACATGTGTAGCGTCAGTTGGAGCCAGTTTCGCAAAACCAAAGTCAGCAACCTTAGCTCGGCAGTTGTTTGTGAGAAGAATGTTTGAGGATTTGATGTCCCTGTGGATGACCGGCTGATCTGCATCGGTGAAATATAAGGGTCAGAATCTAACTGATTTGGTGGTTCTTCACAGGTCATGTATGTTTGTTTTTTGGGCATCTGCACATCAGGCCCTAATAGTGCAACAAGTCATGGTTTTGCCTTTTTGAATTGAGATATTTGACATAAACCCTCTGTGGTCATCTCCTATCACCAGTAATAGTTCTGGTCTAAATTTGGCTCGGAGAGTTGAATCCCAGCTTAAATAGAGGCTTTATTTCCTATTGGTACTAGGAAAATATCCTAGGCACTGGTTGTTGTGATGCAGCTATATCTTCCTTGTGAAGTTAAGCAAAAGCAGACCAAGTGCTCTGTTTTTTTTTACTAAAGGATTCTGCAGTGTCATCATATCTGAACTAAATCAAGGAAGTGCTAGATTAAATTCTTAATGATCTTGCTTTAACTTCTTCTCGGGGGATCATTTCTGATCACCCGGTGTCCCAAGATCATTTGCAAACCTTTCAGATGAAAGAACAAAACCCAAATAGGAACATGAAACCAAAATGCAAAGGAACATTTATAATTACTCTGCATTACCAGAGTAGGTGTGAAGATAGGTAATGGCATGGGCCACATCGATCGCGATTTCCAACCTCACAGAGAACTCCAGGACTTTTCCATTCAGACCTGCATACGTCTAAACTCGGTAAGACGATAGAATTAGCAAAAACCATGGCACTTGTCATCCCCATAGGAGCAACGGGCAGGATCCTATGATTGTTACCTTCAAGGTGCTCCCGAAGATTGCCATTGGGAACATACTCCACAATGATCAACTGCTCACCACCAAACTCAAGGAACCCATGGAACCTAACCAGATTCAGGTGCTCGATGCACCGCAGCATCTCTATCTCGTTTCGGAACTCGTGACCCATATGCTTGTCATACATATTCTGAAATGAAAAGAAGACGAACATAGCCATGTTATGTAACAATCACCAAGCTACTAGAACCGATCATAAGAAGTAAGCCCTTGCAAACCTTCTTGGCCCGTTTGACGGCGACGAGGGTGCCATCGCTGAGCTGACCCTTGTATACTGTCCCAGAGCCACCCTGCCCAATCTTGAGGTTGGGTGAGAAGTTCTTCGTTGCTTTCTGAATCTCTGGCAAGGTGAACTTCCTATCGCCGGGTACCTCCCTCTCTGAAGAGTTCCTGAGGGTGGAGCCATAGAGTCCCCTAGCTGATCTCCTGCTCTCGAAAGTGCTCCCGCTGGTAGAACCTTGAGAGCTCAGCGACTGCGAGTCTGTAGATTCATAAGAAAGAACCGTCACATCTGAACTTGACAGAGAACCTAACCGATGATTCTTGTAAGCAAAGTGTTATTTGCATAGTCTGATGAATTGAACAGTATCCATTCCATTCCAGGATATACCATAACGAATGCAAGTGTCACTCAAGGGCTGTCATGAGTGACGTGAGGCCTTGTTAGCCAATGGTACTCTTCGATGGTGTTTTCTTACTTTGAGAAAATCAGAGAAGGAATTAGCAAACGGTAAGAACATTTTGGCCAAGATGGGTTATGGTCGCTGATTTAGTACTGTGCTAAATCAGCGACAATTAATATGAATCCGGGGAGTACTGGTAATTAGTATTGTTTTTTTTCTTTCGAATTTTCAATAATTAGTATAGGAAAGTACAAACTGATGGAGAGAGTGTCACACACCTCTGATTAAACTAAGGCTCAAGAGGAGAATGCATCTTTTATTCGTATTGCCGTACATATGCGACTGTACGAGGGGGACTCTTTCCTAGCGTTAGTACACAAACAGTGCTCTGCAAAGATCCTAGAAGTCGCAGTTCAATTGAGTACAAAGCTGAAGTACGCGTTGACCAGGAATGGTTGACGAACAATATGCTACTATCACACAACGAGATTAGAAGATGACGAAAATTGGCGTTTTGGATCAGAAGGGCACACACAGGGGCCACTGGAGAAAAAGTTCGGGGAAGGCGTGCGCGAACGACGTACGCTGGTGGGAGGCGTCGAAGTCGACGTCGGAGAGGGAGGTCTCCGGCGAGCGCGCGTCCGAGGGGGCGAAGCAGGAGCGGAAGGCGTCGAGGAAGGCGGCGGCGCCGCGGCCGCTGCCGGACGAACGGTCGGACGAGGCCGTGGTGGTGGCGACGGAGTAGCGGGAGAGGTCGTCGCTGGCGCCGATGAGGTCGCTCATCGGCCTCCTCCTGGGCGCCGAGCCGGCGCTGCCGCTGCTGCTGCTGCTCCTCATCGAGGTGGCGTGGCGAGGCGGCAGCCGCGGAGAGGAGAGGAGCGGAACGGGACGACGCGCTCGCTTCGCTATTGCTGCGGAAAGCGGTGGCTTTGATGGACGAGGATTGATTAGTTTGGCGCGTCAAGGTGGACTAATTCAGGACTTGGGAGGGAGGGAGGGAAGACCCGTAGAGGTGGACCACGGCTGCATGTAGGCCTAGTCCCTCGCCCATGTCCACTATCTCTTTTTTTAGTAAAAAAGTGTTTTTTTAAATTGTCACCGGGGAGGGACTTCCCACCTGAATTTGATCTAGTTCAAAGAAAACTTATCCAGTTATAAAAGCAAAACCGGATTGAAAATCTGAACAAGTCGACCACATTTATGCCTGTCCGAAAACCGAACAAGTAACAATGGTAATAGAAGAAGAGAAAAAAATGGGAGCACAGGACGGAGAATGGCCTAGCTAGCAGATAGAAGGGACATCACGCCAGACGCGAGTAGATGTGGGATGTCGTCCAAGGATCACAATAACAAAACTTTGCAAATAGACAATAGCACCGGCGTGCGTATCCGAACCCCGGGGTGCAACACAAAAGCATCCACAATCAACGAGCAGCATAGCATGACCACATGCTCGAGAAGAATTGGAGCAATGCAAGTCCAGAGAGAGGAGATGAACACAAACCTTGACTGAGAGCTCCACCACGGGAAATCGGAACGATTAGCAAGTTGGGAAGCATCTTGCGCCATCATTTAGCAAACATGAACCGAGACAACACCAAGAGCATGAAGCTCGACGTCTTGAGCAAGCATCAGCAGGGACATCGCAACACACAATGGACAAAGGTGGATGGATGATAGCAAAGGGCTCGCAAATGACGTCTTCAAGAAGGTAAACGACGTCATTAATGGACTTTCGTCCGGAGGCCCATATCAAACGGGTCAGGTACAGGTCAAGGACCACACCCCCATGAAGGTGGGCGACATCCGATTGGTGTCGGCGTGGTCATCTAACGCACGAGTCATAGGGGATTTCTCCCAAAGCAAGTACCAGAAGCATGCCTACATCGAGGCATCAGTCAGAGCACCGCAGCGGTTGCCTCCATCCAATGGGAGTCAACGGGGCGATGGGCGTGCGTCGATGGAGAGGGCAGGGGTAGGAGGAAGTGGGGAGGGGGGTGACCGGAGGTGGTTGTCGATGTGGTGATGTACATGGAGAGGGTCGATGGAAGCTGAGGTGTGGATAACCGCCGAGAACGAGGCTCCGGGGAGGAGATCCAACATCGAGTCGGATATAACATGATTCTAATGAAGCTTAACCCTGCGGCAGATGGTGGGAGGGGTTAACGACCGCATGGAGGACCCGGAGGGAGGGGAGGTCGGTGTGGGCATGGGATTGTTAAGTGACCAGGTGGTTGGTGCAGTCGGTTCGGTGCAAGAAAATCAAGAGAAAATTCAAAAATGAAAAAAAAATCACCTATACAATAAAAGACGAAAAAACACCTAAGAACAGGAAAACAAATAAATAGGATAATTTATGAGACAAGTTAAGTGTAAAAAGCTGCTAAATGAAGTGAACGATGTCACAAACGTGAGATTAGAAGAACGAAAATCACTGTAATACTGTAATACTGTAATACTGCCTCCGATCCGAATTAATTGGCTCCGTACGATGTCCATTTTACATTTGCATTGTATAGAGGTTGCCTCAGTTAATTCGGATTGGAGAGTATAGTAAAGACAAAAGCGATTGACCGGAAGACTAATTTACAGCACACATACGTATTAGTGATGAGGAACCTAAAAATCGTGCTAGGGGTGCACTATGGCTCACCAGTCATGGATCAGCTAGAGGGACAAGCTAGCGTTGCCGTGTGGAGCAGGAAACGTACTAGTACTACTCCGTGCTAGTGGAGCCAAAGTGAGCGAGTCAGTCAGTCCAATTTGGTTCGTCCAACGCCTCGTCTACACATGCCTAGGCATGCATGGGGCCCGGCCGGCAGCCTACGCATTACCTGGATGGAAGTCGACGGCGCGCTGGACTGCTGGTACAGCCGTAGTAGTGGCAGTCTGGAGTAGAAGAAAGCGTGGCTTCGAGGCTTGGACACACACCGCATGCAGCGACCGGTGAGCGAGCGGTCAGCAGTCAGCAGCAGGCTAGCCTCTGGCTGGCAGGCAATGCTCCCCCGCTGGCTGCAGCTGTGAGCGAGTTTCAGACCCTCCGTCGGTTGCGGCGTGCGGCCAGCGCGCGTCTCCATCCCGTGCGCGAAACGGCCGCGCCGGCGTCGCGTAGGCATGCCACCGCGCGCTACGGCATGCGTGGCAGCGTGACAGGACGGTAGCGCCCGGCCGGCCGATGGCGTGCGCATGCAGGTAAAGTCGTGCCGGCGCCGCGTGCTCCTGACGTAAGAATGCAACTACAGAACGATCGCCTATTCGCCTTTGGTCTGGTTTGGTTTGGTTTGGTTTGGAGTTGGAGCTACACGGACGGAAGCACGGAGCGAAGCATGCGTCGATCGATCGGCACTTGACCAAGGCAGGCACTGGTGCACCGTGCACGAGGTTGCGACTTGCAAAGCACGCGGCCGGCCGGCCGGCCGAAACCATGCACGCAGCCTGGCGTACGTACGCAGCCCGCAGCCGAATGTGGTAATTAACTACGGCGACCAAAAGTCAGCCAGAACCATTTTTCTAATTTTCTTTAAAGGACAAAAGCCATACACAACACAACCGTTACAAAGACGGAGCACCCGACACACAACAAGAAAATAGAGAAAGAGAACCCGAGAGGAGCTCAGTCAAACGACCAACATTTTTGTTCTTGGCGTCGCCGTTACATCACACTCCCCCTTTTTTCGGAAAAACTTCCAATCTATTCATCTTCAATCATGGCAGTACAACGAATACGAGAAATAAAAATTACATCCAGATATAAGGCGCCGGTTGATTTTTTAGGTCTTTCTTGCACAATTTTGGCAACAAGAGCAAGAGCGAGTGTTGTTGAATTAGTCGAAAGATATCTGATGTCTAGAAGACGTAAAGGGAAAAGTCACCAGCTTGCCTTCCAATCACTCCCCATCGTGAAGAACTAGGAGAGTCGCAGTCGCCACGAAGGGCATCCAACCGCAAAGGGCACGTCGCGATAAAAGTGAGCGATTGGCCGCGCACTGAAGTGCAATGCTCCACCGAAACAACCCCTGCACCTCCTCTCGACCACCCACGGCCACCATAACTAAAGGAGTGGACTGGGGCACTATGCAAGGCAATGAAACCTCAAAACGTCAACAAAGAACATTGAACGCTGAGACCTCACCACCGCCACGAACACCCCTGGGAGAAAGTCGACCATGGAACATGAAGGTGCAAAAACTTAGTTGACATGTGGTCATAGAGCACTTCGTCCACCACTGACATACCTCCCCAATGACTGCAAACAGACCAACTGAGACGTTAGACAACCAACAACAAACCAATGGCCACAAGACGATCGCCCCTATGAGGTAGCGACGTCTATGGTGCTATCGTCGCTCAGTCTAAAGATGGATCTAAGGCTTTCACCCGAAGCGCGTTGGAGGACGAGGTGCAGAAGCTTCACGATCACGCTTCAAGAAGAAAAATGGCGACCAAAGGCGTTGCCGTCATCAGCGTCAACAACACCAACACAAGGCCTTTGCCTAAAGCATCATAACCCTGACCTCGTGTTGTTGCGCCTACGACGAGTCCCGCAAACACATTGAAAGGATCGATATAGTTGACTAGAGGGGGGGTGAATAGGCAACTAACACTTTTTAAACCTTTTTTTACCAAATTAAACTTTGCATCAAAGTAGGTTGTCTAGATATGCAACTAGGTGAGCAACCTATATGATGCAACAACAACTAGCACATAAGCAAGCAAGGGATACAACACAAATAAGCTTGCACAAGTAAAGGCACGAGGTAACCAAGAGTGGAGCCGGTCAAGACGAGGATGTGTTACCAAAGTTCCTTCCTTTTGAGGGGAAGTACGTCTCCGTTAGAGCGGTGTGGAGGCACAATGCTCCCCAAGAAGCCATTAGGGCCGCCGTAATCTCCTCATGCCCTCACACAATGCGAGATGCCGTGATTCCACTGTTGGTGCCCTTGAAGGCGGCGACCGAACCTTTACAAACAAGGTTGGGGCAATCTCCACAACTTAATTGGTGGCTCCCAACGACACCACGAAGATTCACCACAATGGACTATGGCTCTGTGGTGACCTCAACCGTCTAAGGTGCTCAAACACCCAAGAGTAACAAGATCCGCTAGGGATTAGTGGGGGAATCAAATTTCTCTTGGTGGAAGTGTAGATCGGGGCCTTCTCAACCTATCCCGAGCAAATCAACAAGTTTGATTGGCTAGGGAGAGAGATCGGGTGAAAATGGAGCTTGGAGCAACAATGGAGCTTTTGGGGGAAGAGTGTTGGGGAACGTAGTAATTTCAAAAAAATTCCTACGCACACGCAAGATCATGGTGATGCATAGCAACGAGAGGGGAGAGTGGTGTCCACGTACCCTCGTAGACCGGAAGCGGAAGCGTTAGAACAACGCGGTTGATGTAGTCATACGTCTTCACGGCCCGACCGATCAAGCACCGAAACTACGGCACCTCCGAGTTCTAGCACACGTTCAGCTCGATGACGTCCCTCGAACTCTGATCCAGCCGAGTGTCGAGGGAGAGTTCCGTCAGCACGACGGCGTGGTGACGATCTTGATGTTCTACCGTCGCAGGGCTTTGCCTAAGCACCGCTACAATATTATCGAGGAGGACTATGGTGGAGGGGGGCACCGCACACGGCTAAGAGATCAAGAGATCAATTGTTGTGTCTATGGGGTGCCCCCCTCCCCCGTATATAAAGGAGTGGAGGAGGGGGCCGACCAGGGGGGGCGCCCTGGGGGGGAGTCCAACTCCCATCAGGAGTAGGACTCCCCCTCTCCTATTAGGAGAGGGAGAGGGAAGGAAGAGGAAGGAGGGAGGAAGCAAAAGGGGGCGGCCCCCCTCCCAATTCGATTGGGCTTGGGGAGGGGGGGGGGCGCCCCCTCCCTTGCTCCTTTCCCCTCCTTTCCACTAAGGCCCAATAAGGCCCATATACCTCCCGGGGGGTTCCGATAACCTCCCGGAGCTCCGGTATTGTCCCAATCTCACCCGGAACCTTTCCAGTGTCCAAATATAGTCGTCCAATATATCGATCTTTATGTCTCGACCATTTCGAGACTCCTCGTCATGTACGTAATCACATCCGGGACTCTGAACAACCTTCGGTACATCAAAACTCATAAAGTCATAATAAAACTGTCATCGTAACTTTAAGCGTGCGGACCCTACGGGTTCGAGAACTATGTAGACATGACCGATACATGTTTCCGGTCAATAACCAATAGCAGAAACTGGATGCTCATATTGGCTCCTACATATTCTACGAAGATCTTTATCGGTCAAACTACATAACAATATTCGTTGTTCCCTTTGTCATCGGTATGTTACTTGCCCGAGATTCGATCGTCGGTATCCCAATACCTAGTTCAATCTCGTTACCGGCAAGTCTCTCTACTCGTTACATAATGCATCATTCCGTAACTAACTCATTAGCTACATTGCTTGCAAGGCTTATAGTGATGTGCATTACCGAGAGGGCCCAGAGATACCTCTCCGACAATCGGAGTGACAAAACCTAATCTCGAAATACGCCAACTCAACATGTACCTTTGGAGACACCTGTAGAGCTCCTTTATAATCACCTAGTTACGTTGTGACGTTTGGTAGCACACAAAGTGTTCCTCCGGTAAACGGGAGTTGCATAATCTCATAGTTATAGGAACATGTATAAGTCATGAAGAAAGCAATAGCAACATACTAAACAATCAAGTGCTAAGCTAACGGAATGGGTCAAGTCAATCACATCATTCTCCTAATGATGTGATCCCGTTAATCAAATGACAACTCATGTCTATGGTTAGGAAACTTAACCATCTTTGATTAACGAGCTAGTCAAGTAGAGGCATACTAGTGACAATATGTTTGTCTATGTATTCACACATGTATTATGTTTCCGGTTAATACAATTATAACATGAATAATAAACATTTATCATGAAATAAGGAAATAAATAATAACTTTATTATTGCCTCTAGGGCATATTTCCTTCAGTCTCCCACTTGCACTAGAGTCAATAATCTAGTTCACATCACCATGTGATTTAACACCAATATTCATATATGTATATGATTAACACCCATAGTTCACATCGTTATGTGACCAACACCCAAAGGGTTAACTAGAGTAAATAATCTAGTTCACATTGCAATGTGATTAACACCCAAAGAGTACTAAGGTGTGATCATGTTTTGCTCATGAGAGAAGTTTAGTCAACGGATCTGTCACATTCAGAGCTGTATGTATTTTGCAAAATATTCTATGTCTACAATGCTCTGCACTGAGCTACTCTAGCTAATTGCTCCCACTTTCAATATGTATCTAGATTGAGACTTAGAGTCATCTGGATCGGTGTAAAAGCTTGCACCGATGTAACTCTTTACGACAGGCTCTTTTATCACCTCCATAATCGAGAAATATTTCCCTAGTCCTCACTAAGGATATTCTTGACCGCTGTCCAGTGATCTACTCCTAGATCAAAATTGTACTCCCTTGCCAAACTCAGAGCAAGGTATACAATAGGTCTGGTACACAGCACATCATACTTTATAGAACCTATGACTGAGTCATAGGGAATGACTTTTCATTCTCTTTCTATTTTCTGCCATGGTCGGGTTTTGAGTCTTACTCAACTTCACACCTTGCAACACAGGTAAGAACTCCTTCTTTGACTGTTTTGTTTTGAACTACGTCAAAATCATATCAAGGTGTGTACTCATTGAAAAATCTTTATCAAGCGTCTTGATCTATCTCTATAGATCTTGATGCTCAATGTGTAAGCAGCTTCACCGAGGTATTTCTTTGAAAAACTCTTATTCAAGTATCCTTTTATGATATCCAGAATTTCTATATCATTTCCAATCAATAATATGTCATCTACATATAGTTTTAGAAATGCTACAGAGCTCCCACTCACTTTCTTGTAAATACAGGCTTCTCCAAAAGTCTGTATAAAACCATATGCTTTGATCAACTCATCAAAGCGTATATTCCAACTCCGAGATGCTTGCACCGGTCCATAGATAGATCGCTGGAGCTTGCACATTTTGTTAGCACCTTTAGGATTGACAAAACCTTCTGGTTGCATCATATACAACTCTTCTTTAAGAAAACCATTAAGGAATGCAATTTTGACATCCATTTGCCAGATTTCATAAAATGTGGCAATTGCTAACATGATTCAGACAGACTTTAAACATCACTACAGTTGAGAAAATCTCATTATAGTCAACACCTTGAACTTGTCAAAAAAACCTTTTGCGACAAGTCGAGCTTTGTAGATAGTAACACTACTATCAGCGTCTGTCTTCCTCTTGAAGATCCATTTATACAATATGGCTTGCCAATCATCGGGCAACTCCACCAAAGTCCACACTTTGTTCTCATACATGGATCCCATCTCAGATTTCATGGCCTCAAGCCATTTCGCGGAATCTGGGCTCATCATCACTTCCTCATAGTTTGTAGGTTTATCATGGTCTATTAACATGACTTCCATAATAGGATTACCGTACCACACTGGTGCGGACCATACTCTGGAAGACCTACGAGGTTCTGTAGTAACTTGATCTAAAGTTTCATGATCATCATCATTAGCTTCCTCACTAATTGGTGTAGGAGTCATAGGAACATATTTATGTGATGAACTACTTTCCAATAAGGGAGCAGGTACAGTTACATCATCAAGTTTTACTTTCCTCCCACTCTCTTCTTTCGAGAGAAACTTCTTCTCTAGAAAGGATCCATTCTTAGGAATGAATGTCTTGCCTTCGGATCTGTGATAGAAGGTGTACCCAACTGTCTCCTTTGGGTATCCTATGAAGACACATTTCTCCGACTTGGGTTTGAGCTTATCAGGATGAAACTTTTTCACATAAGCATCGCAACCCCAAATTTTAAGAAACGACAGCTTAGGTTTATTGCTAAATCATAGTTCATACGGTGTCGTCTCAATGGATTTAGATGGTGCCCTATTTTAACGTGAATGCAGCTATCTCTAATGCATAACCCCAAAATGATATTGGTAAATCGGTAAGAGACATCATTGATCGCACCATATCAAATAAAGTGCGGTTATGACGTTCGGACACACCGTTACGCTGTGGTGTTCCAGGTGGCATGAGTTTGTGGAACTAATCCACATTATTTTTAATTGAAGGCCAAACTCGTAACTCAAATATTCATCTCCACGATCAGATCGTAGAAACTTTATTTTCTTGTTACGATGATTTTCTACTTCACTCTGAAATTCTTTGAATCTTTCAAGTGTTTCAGACTTATGTTTCATCAAGTAGATATACCCATATCTGCTCAAATCATCTGTGAAGGTCAGAAAATAACGATACCCGCCACGAGCATTAATACTCATTGGTCTGCATACATCAGTATGTATTATTTCCAACAAGTCAGTACCTCGTTCCATTGTTCTGTAGAATGGAGTTTTAGTCATCTTGCCCAAAAGGCGCGGTTCGCAAGCATCAAATGATTCATAACCAAGTGATTTCGAAAATCTATCTTTATGGAGTTTCTTCATGCGCTTTACACCGATATGACCCAAACTGCAGTGCCACAAATAAGTTGCACTATCATTATTAACTTTACATCTTTTGGCATCAATATTATGAATATGTGTATCACTACAATCGAGATCCAACAAACTATTTTCATTGGGTGTATGACCATTGAAGGTTTTATTCATGTAAACAGACCAACAATTATTCTCTGACTTTAAATGAATAACCGTATTGCAATAAACATGATCAAATCATATTCATGCTCAACGCAAACGCCAAATAACATTTATTTAGGTTTAACACTAATCCCGAAAGTATAGGGAGTGTGCGATGATGATCATATCAATCTTGGAACCACTTCCAACACACATCATCACTTCACCCTCAACTAGTCTCTGTTTATTCTGTAACTCCTGTTTCGAGATACTAATCTTAGCAAATGAACAAGTATCAAATACCCGGGGGCTACTATAAACACTAGTAAGGTACACATCAATAACCTGTATATCAAATATACCCTTGTTCAGTTTGCCATCCTACTTATGCACCAAATATTCAGGGTATTTCCGCTTCCAGTGACCATTTCCTTTGTAGTAGAAGCACTCAGTTTCAGGCTTTGGTCCAGCTTTGGGCTTCTTCATGGGAGTGACAACTTGCTTGCCATTCTACTTGAAGTTCCCTTTCTTTCCCTTTGCCCTATCTTGAAACTAGTGGTCTTGTCAATCATCAACACTTGATGCTCTTTCTTGATTTCTACCTTCGTCGATTTCAGCATCACGAAGAGCTCGGGAATCGTTTTCGTCATCCCTTGCATACTATAGTTCATCACGAAGTTCTACTAACTTGGTGATGGTGACTAGAGAACTCTGTCAATCACTATCTTATCTGGAAGATTAACTCCCACTTGATTCAAGCGATTGTAGTACCCAGACAATCTAAGCACATGCTCACTAGTTGAGCTATTCTCCTCCATCTTTTAGATATAGAACTTGTTGGAGACTTCATATCTCTCAACTCGGGTATTTGCTTGAAATATTAACTTCAACTCCTGGAACATCACATATGGTCCATGACGTTCAAAACGTCTTTGAAGTCCCGATTCTAAGCCGTTAAGCATGGTGCACTTAACTATCAAGTAGTCATCATATTGAGCTAGCCAAACGTTCATAACGTCTGCATCTGCTCTTGCAATAGGTCTATCACCTAGCGGTGCATCAAGGACATAATTCTTCTGTGCAGCAATGAGGATAAACCTTAGATCACGGACCCAGTCCGCATCATTGCTACTATCATTTTTAAACTTAGTTTTCTCTAGGAACACATATAAAACATAGGGAAGCAACAACGCGAGCTATTGATCTACAACATAATTTGCAAAATACTATTAGGACTAAGTTCATGATAAATTAAAGTTCAATTAATCATATTACTTAAGAACTCCCACTTCGATAGACATCCCTCTAATCATCTAAGTGATCATGTGATCCAAATCAACTAAACCATGTCCGATCATCACGTGAGATGGAGTAGTTTTTGTTGGGGAACGTTGCAGAAAATAAAAAAAATTCTATGCTTCACCAAGATCAATCTATGGAGTCATCTAGCAACGAGAGAGAGGATTGCATCTACATACCCTTGTAGATCGCGCACGGAAGCGTTCAAGAGAACGGGGTTGAGGGAGTCGTACTCGTCGTGATCCAAATCACCGATGATCCTAGTGCTGAACGGACAGCACCTCCGCGTTCAACACACGTATGGTTGGGAAGACGTCTCCTCCTTCTTGATCCAGCAAGGGGGAAGGAGAGATTGATGGAGATCCAGCAGCACGACAGCGTGGTGGTGGAAGTAGCAGCGATCTCGGCAGGGCTTCACCAAGCTCTACGAGAGGGAGAGGTGTTGTAGAGGGAGAGGGAGGCGCCAGGAGCAGGGGTGCGCAGCCCTCCCTCCCTTCTCTTTATATAGGGGCCCCAGGGGGCGCCGCCCCCCTAGAGATTGGATCTCAAAGGGGGGGACGGCCAAGGGGGTGGCTTGCCCCCCAAGCCAAGTGGGGCGCCCCCCATCCCTAGGGTTTCCAACCCTAGGCGCAGGGGGAGGCCCAAGGGGGGCGCACCAGCCCACCAGGGGCTGGTTCCCCCTCCCACTTCAGCCCATGGGGCCCTCTGGGATAGGTGGCCCCACCCGGTGGACCCCCGGGACCCTTCCGGTGGTCCCGGTACAATACCGGTGACCCCCGAAACTTTCCCCATGGCCGAAACTGGACTTCCTATATATAATTCTTCACCTCCAGACCATTCCGGAACTCCTCGTGACATCCGGGATCTCATCCGGGACTCCAAACAACTTTCGGGTTACCGCATACTAATATTTCTACAACCCTAGCGTCACCGAACCTTAAGTGTGTAGACCCTATGGGTTCGGGAGACATGCAGACATGACCGAGACGACTCTTCGGTCAATAACCAACAGCGGGATCTGGATACCCATGTTGGTTCCCACATGCTCCTCGATGATCTCATTGGATAAACCACAATGTCGAGGATTCAAGTAATCCCGTATACAATTCCCTTTGTTAATCGGTACGTTACTTGCCCGAGATTCGATCGTCGGAATCCCAATACCTCATTCAATCTCGTTACCGGCAAGTCACTTTACTTGTACCGTAATGCATGATCCCGTGACCAAACACTTGGTCACATTGAGCTCATTATGATGATGCATTACCGAGTGGGCCCAGAGATACCTCTCCGTCATACGGAGTGACAAATCCCAGTCTCGATCCGTGTCAACCCAACAGATACTTTTGGGGATACCCGTAGTATACCTTTATGTTGGAAATATGCCCTAGAGGCAATAATAAATTAGTTATTATTATATTTCCTTGTTCATGATAATTGTTTATTATCCATGCTATAATTGTATTGATAGGAAACTCAGATACATGTGTGGATACATAGACAACACCATGTCCCTAGTAAGCCTCTAGTTGACTAGCTCGTTGATCAATAGATGGTTACGGTTTCCTGACCATGGACATTGGATGTCGTTGATAACAGGATCACATCATTAGGAAAATGATGTGATGGACAAGACCCAATCCTAAGCCTAGCATAGAGATCGTGTAGTTCGTATGCTAAAGCTTTTCTAATGTCAAGTATCTTTTCCTTAGACCATGAGATTGTGCAACTCCCGGATACCGTAGGAATGCTTTGGGTGTACCAAATGTCACAACGTAACTGGGTGGCTATAAAGGTGCACTACAGGTATCTCTGAAAGTGTCTGGTGGGTTGGCACGAATCGAGACTAGGATTTGTCACTCCGTGTGGCGGAGAGGTATCACTGGGCCCACTCGGTAGGACATCAGCATAATGTGCACAATGTGACCAAGGGGTTGATCACGGGATGATGTGTTACGGAACGAGTAAAGAGACTTGCCGGTAACGAGATTGAACAAGGTATCGGTATACCGACGATCGAATCTCGGGCAAGTACAATACCGCTAGACAAAGGGAATTGTATACGGGATCGATTGAGTCCTTGACATCGTGGTTCATCCGATGAGATCATCGTGGAACATGTGGGAGCCAACATGGGTATCCAGATCCCGCTGTTGGTTATTGACCGGAGAACGTCTCGGTCATGTCTACATGTCTCCCGAACCCGTAGGGTCTACACACTTAAGGTTCGATGACGCTAGGGTTATAAAGGAAGTTTGTATGTGGTTACCGACTGTTGCTCGGAGTCCCGGATGAGATCCCGGACGTCACGAGGAGTTCCGGAATGGTCCGGAGGTAAAGATTTATATATGGAAAGTTGTTGTTCGGGTTCCGGAAAAAGTTCAGGTTTTTTTCGGTATTGTATCGGGAAGCTTCCAGAAGGTTCCGGAGGATTCCGGAGGGGTCCGGAGGTCCGTAAATTGTTCCACCACGTCCAATATAGTAGCATGGGCTGTAGGTGGGTGCCCTAGCCTTAATGGGCCAGGGGCACCAGCCCCCCCAAGGCCCATGCGCATGGGAGGGGAAAACCCTAAGGGGGAGGGCCTCCACTTGACTTGGGAGGCACTCCTCCCCCCCTTGGCCGCCGGCCCAACCCTAGATGGGATCTAAGGGGGCCGGCCCCCTCTTCCCTCCCACCTATAAATAGTGGAGGGGTGGGAGGGCAGCCGCACCACAAGTTCTGGCGCAGCCCTCCCCCTCTCCCAAGTACTCCTCCTCTCCCGCGGTGCTTGGCGAAGCCCTGCAGGATTGCCACGCTCCTCCACCACCACCACGCCGTCGTGCTGCTGCTGGACGGAGTCTTCCCCAACCTCTCCCTCTCTCCTTGCTGGATCAAGGCATGGGAGACATCACCGGGCTGTACGTGTGTTGAACACGAAGGTGCCGTCCGTTCGGCACTAGGATCTCCGGCGATTTGGATCACGACGAGTATGACTCCTTCAACCTCGTTCTCTTGAATGCTTCCGCTTAGCGATCTACAAGGGTATGTAGATGCACTCTCCTTCCCCTCGTTGCTGGTTTCTCCATAGATAGATCTTGGTGACACGTAGGAAAATTTTGAATTTCTGTTACGTTACCCAACAGTGGTATCAGAGCCAGGTTTATTGCGTAGATTCTTTGCACGAGTAGAACACAAAGTAGTTGTGGGCGTTGATTTTGTTCAATATGCTTACCGTTACTAGTCCAATCTTGTTTCGACAGTATTGTGGGATGAAGCGGCCCGGACCGACCTTACACGTACTCTTACGTGAGATAGGTTCCACCGACTGACATGCACTTGGTGCATAAGGTCGCTAGCGGGTGCCAGTCTCTCCCACTTTAGTCGGAACGGATTCGATGAAAAGGGTCCTTATGAAGGGTAAATAGTAATTGGCATATCACGTTGTGGTTTTTGCGTAGGTAAGAAACGTTCTTGCTAGAAACCCATAGCAGCCACGTAAAACATGCAAACAACAATTAGAGGACGTCTAACTTGTTTTTGCAGGGTATGCTATGTGATGTGATATGGCCAAGAAGAATGTGATGAATGATATGTGATGTATGAGATTGATCATGTTCTTGTAATAGGAATCACGACTTGCATGTCGATGAGAATGACAACCGGCAGGAGCCATAGGAGTTGTCTTTATTTATTGTATGACCTGCGTGTCATTGAACAACGCCATGTAATTACTTTACTTTATTGCTAACCGGTAGCCATAGTAGTAGAAGTAATAAGTTGGCGAGACAACTTCATGGAGATACGATGATGGAGATCATGGTGTCATGCCGGTGACGATGATGATCATGGACCCCGAAGATGGAGATCAAAAGGAGCAATATGATATTGGCCATATCATGTCACTATTTGATTGCATGTGATGTTTATCATGTTTATACATCTTATTTGCTTAGAATGACGGTAGTAAATAAGATGAACCCTCATTAAAATTTCAAGAAAGTGTTCCCCCTAACTGTGCACCGGTGCGAAAGTTCGTCGTTTCTAAGCACCACGTGATGATCGGGTGTGATGGATTCTTACGTTCACATACAACGGGTGTAAGACAGATTTACACACGCGAAACACTTAGGTTGACTTGAGGAGCCTAGCATGTACAGACATGGCCTCGAAACACAAGAGACCGAAAGGTCGAGCATGAGTCGTATAGTAGATACGATCAACATGAAGATGTTCACCGATGATGACTAGTCCGTCTCACGTGATGATCGGACACGGCCTAGTTGACTCGGATCATGTAATCACTTAGATGACTAGAGGGATGTCTATCTGAGTGGGAGTTCATGAGATGAACTTAATTATCCTGAACATAGTCAAAAGATCTTTGCAAATTATGTCATAACTCACGCTTTAGTTCCACTGTTTAGATATGTTCCTAGAGAAAATATAGTTGAAAGTTGACAATAGCAATTATGCGGACAGTAGAAAGCTTATGTCCTTAATGCACCGCTCAGTGTGTTGAACCCCAAACGTCATTTGTGGATGTTGCGAACATCAGACATACACGTTTTGATAACTACGTGATAGTTCAGTTAAACGGTTTAGAGTTGAGGCACCAAAGACGTTTTTCGAAACGTCGCGGAACATATGAGATGTTTCGAGGGCTGAAATTGGGATTTCAAGCTCGTGCCCACGTCAAGAGGTATAAGACCTCCGACGATTTTCTTAGCCTGCAAACTAAGGGAGAAAAGCTCAATCGTTGAGCTTGTGCTCAGATTGTCTGAGTGCAACAATCACTTGAATCGAGTGGGAGTTGATCTTCCAGATGAGATAGTGATGTTTCTCCAAAGTCATTGCCACCAAGCTGCTAGAGCTTCGTGATGAACTATAACATATCAAGGATAGAGATGATGATCCTTGAGGTATTCGCGTTGTTTGACATCGCGAAAGTAGAAATCAAGAAGGAGCATCAATTGTTGATGGTTGGTGAAACCACTAGTTTCAAGAAGGGCAAGGGCATTAGGGATACTTCATGAAATGGCAAATCAGTTGTTGCTCTAGTGAAGAAACCCAAGGTTGAACCCAAACCCGAAACTAAGTGCTTCTATGATAAGGGGAACAGTCACTAGAGCGGAATTACCCTAGATACTTGGTAGATGAGAAGGCTGGCAAGGTCGATAGAAGTATATTGGATATACATTATGTTAATGTGTACTTTACTAGTACTCCTAGTAGCACCAGGGTATTAAGATACCGGTTCGGTCGCTAAGTGTTAGTAACTCGAAATAAAAGGCTACGGAATAAACGGAGACTAGCTAAAGGTGACCTACGATATGTGTTGGAAGTGTTTCCAAGTTTGATGTGATCAAACATCGCACGCTCCCTCTACCATCAAGATTAGTATTAAACCTGAATAATTGTCATTTGGTGTTTGCGTTGAGCATAGACATGATTGGATTATGTCTATCGCAATACGGTTATTCATTTAAGGAGAATAATGGTTACTCTATTTATTTGAATAATACCTTCAATGGTCTTGCACCTAAATGGTTTATTGAATCTCGATAGTAGTGATACACATTTTCATGCCAAAAGATATAAGATAGTAATGATAGTACCACTTACTTGTGGCACTGCCATGTAAGTCATATTGGTATAAACCGCATGAAGAAGCTCCATGTTGATGGATCTTTGGACTCACTCGTTTTTGAAAAGTTTGAGACATGCGAACCATGTCTGTTGGTGTATACGCATGAAGAAACTCCATGCAGATGGATCGTTTGGACTCACTTGATTTTGAATCACTTGAGATATGCAAATCATACCACATGGTCAAGATGACTGAAAAGCCTCGTTTTCAGTGAGATGGAACAAGAAAGCAACTTGTTGGAAGTAATACATTTTGATGTGTGCGGTCCAATGAGTGCTGAGGCACGTAGTGGATATCGTTATGTTCTTACTTCACGGATGATTTGAGTAGATACTGAGTATATTTACTTGATGAAACACAAGTCTATATTATTGAATGGTTCAAGTAATTTCAGAGTGAAGTTGAAGATCATTGTGACAAGAGGATAAAATGTCTATGATATGATCATAGAGATGAATATCTGAGTTACGAGTTTGGTACACAGTTGAGACATTGTGGAAATTGTTTCACAACTAACACCGCCTAGAACACCATAGTGTGATGGTGTGTCCGAACATCATAGATGCACCCTATTGTATATGGGGCATACCATGATGTCTCTTATCGAATTACCACTATCGTTCATGGGTTAGGCATTAGAGACAACCGCACTCACTTTAATAGGGTACCACGTAATTCCGTTGAGACGACACCGTTTGGAGAAACCTCAGTTGTCGTTTCTTAAAGGTTTGGGGTTGCGACGCTTATGTGAAAAAGTTTCAGGTTGATAAGCTCGAACCCAAAGCGGATAAAATGCATCTTCATAGGACACCCAAAACAGTTGGGTATACCTCCTAATTCAGATCCGAAAGCAAAAGTGATTGTTTCTTGAATCGGGTCCTTTCTCGAGGAAAAGTTTGTCTCGAAAAGTTGAGTGGGAGGATGGTGGAGACTTGATATGGTTATTGAACCGTCACTGCAACTAGTGTGTAGCAGGGCACAGGAAGTTGTTCCTGTGGCACCTACACCAATTGAAGTAGAAGCTTATGATAGTGATCATGAAGTTTTTGGATCAAGTCACTAACAAACCTCGTAGGATGACAAGGACGTGTACTGCTTCGGAGTGGTACGGTGATCCTGTCTTGAAGGTCATGTTGCTAGACAACAATGAACCTACGAGATATGGAGAAGCGATGGTGGGCCCAAATTCCGACAAATGGTTAGAAGCCATGAAATCCGAGAAAGGATCCATGTATCAGAACAAAGCATGGACTTTGGTGGACTTGCCCAATGATCAGCAAGCCATTGAGATAAATGGATCTTTAAGAAGAAGACAGACGTGGATGGTAATGTCACCATCTATGAAGCTCGACTTGTAGCGAAGAGTTTTTCACAAGTTCAAGGAGTTGACTACGATGAGATTTTCTCATCCGTAGCGATGCTTAAGTCCGTTGGAATCATGTTAGCATTAGCTGCATTTATGAAATCTGGCAGATGGATGTCAAAACGAGTTTCCTTACCAGTCTTCGTAAGGAGAGGCTGTATGTGATACAATCAGAAAGTTTTTGTCGATCCTAAGGATGCTAAAAGGTATGCTGGCTCCAGCGATCCTTCTAAGGACTGGAGTAAGAATCTCGGAGTTGGAATGTACACTTTGATGAGATGATCAAAGATTTTGGGTTTGTACAAAGTTTATGAGAAACTTGTATTTCCAAAGAAGTGAGTGGGAGCACTATAGAATTTCTGATGAGTATATGTTGTTGACATATTGTTGATCAGAAATGATGTAGAATTTCTGTAAAGCATATAGGGTTATTTGAAAAGTGTTTTTCAATAGAAACCCTGGATTAAGCTACTTGAACATTGAGCATCAAGATCTATAATGATAGATCAAAATGCTTAATAATACTTTCAAATGAGCACGTACCTTGACATGATCTTGAAGGTGTTCAAGATGGATCAGTCAAAGGAGTTCTTGCCTGAGTTGTAAGGTATGAAGTTAAGACTTAAAGCTCGACCACGGCAGAAAAGAGAGAAAGGACGAAGGTCGTCCCCTGTGCTTTAGACGTAGGCTCTAGAGTATGCTATGTTGTGTACCACACCCGATGTGTGCCTTGCTACATATCTGGCAAGAGGGTACAAAGGTGATCAAGGAGTGGATCACCAGATAGTGGTCAAAATTATCCTTAGAGGAATAAGGATATGTTTCTTGGTTATGGAGGTGATAAAAGGTTCGACGTAAAGAGTTGCGTCGATGCAAGCTTTAACACCTATCCGAATGGCTCTGAATAGCAAACCGGATACATATAGTGGAGCAACCATTTGGAATAGCTCCAAGTGGAGCGTGAAAGCAGCATTTACAATATGACATAGAGATTTGCAAAGTACATACGGATCTGAATGTTGCAGACCCGTTGACTAAAACTTCTCTCACAAGCAAAACATGATCAAACCCCAGAACTCATTGAGTCTTAATCACATGATGATGTGAACTAGTTTAATGACACTAGTGAACTCTTTGGATGTTGGTCACATGGCGATGTGACGTGTGAGTGTTAATCACATGGCGATGTGAACTAGATTATTGACTCTAGTGCAAGTGGGAGACTGTTGGAAATATGCCCTAGAGGCAATAATAAATTAGTTATTATTATATTTCCTTGTTCATGATAATCGTTTATTATCCATGCTATAATTGTATTGATAGGAAACTCAGATACATGTGTGGATACATAGACAACACCATGTCCCTAGTAAGCCTCTAGTTGACTAGCTTGTTGATCAATAGATGGTTACGGTTTCCTGACCATGGACATTGGATGTTGTTGATAACGGGATCACATCATTAGGAGAATGATGTGATGGACAAGACCCAATCCTAAGCCTAGCATAGAGATCGTGTAGTTCGTATGCTAAAGCTTTTCTAATGTCAAGTATCTTTTCCTTAGACCATGAGATTGTGCAACTCCCGGATACCGTAGGAATGCTTTGGGTGTACCAAACGTCACAACGTAACTGGGTGGCTATAAAGGTGCACTATAGGTATCTCTGAAAGTGTCTGTTGGGTTGGCACAAATCGAGACTGGGATTTGTCACTCCGTGTGACGGAGAGGTATCTCTGGGCCCACTCGGTAGGACATCATGATAATGTGCACAATGTGACCAAGGGGTTGATCACGGGATGATGTGTTACGGAACGAGTAAAGAGACTTGCCTGTAACGAGATTGAACAAGGTATCGGTATACCGACGATCGAATCTCGGGCAAGTACAATACCGCTAGACAAAGGGAATTGTATACGGGATCGATTGAGTCCTTGACATCATGGTTCATCCGATGAGATCATTGTGGAACATGTGGGAGCCAACATGGGTATCCAGATCCCGCTGTTGGTTATTGACCGGAGAACGTCTCGGTCATGTCTACATGTCTCCCGAACCCGTAGGCTCTACACACTTAAGGTTCGATGACGCTAGGGTTATAAAGGAAGTTTGTATGTGGTTACCGAATGTTGTTCGGAGTCCCGGATGAGATCCCGGACGTCACGCGGAGTTTCGGAATGGTCCGGAGGTAAAGATTTATATATGGAAAGTTGTTGTTCGGGTTCCGTAAAAAGTTCGGGTTTTTTTCGGTATTGTACCGGGAAGCTTCCAGACGGTTCCGGAGGATTCCGGAGGGGTCCGGAGGTCCGGAAATTGTTCCACCACGTCCAATACAGTAGCATGGGCTGTAGGGGGGCTCCCTAGCCTTAATGGGCCAGGGGCACCAGCCCCCCCAAGGCCCATGCGCATGGGAGGGGAAAACCCTAAGGGGGAGGGCCTCCACTTGACTTGGGAGGCACTCCTCCCCCCCTTGGCCGCCGGCCCAACCCTAGATGGGATCTAAGGGGGCCGGCCCCCTCTTCCCCCCCACCTATAAATAGTGGAGGGGTGGGAGGGCAGCCGCACCACAAGTTCTGGCGCAGCCCTCCCCCTCTCCCAAGTACTCCTCCTCTCCCGCGGTGCTTGGCGAAGCCCTGCAGGATTGCCACGCTCCTCCACCACCACCACGCCGTCGTGCTGCTGCTGGACAGAGTCTTCCCCAACCTCTCCCTCTCTCCTTGCTGGATCAAGGCATGGGAGACGTCACCAGGTTGTACGTGTGTTGAACGCGGAGGTGCCGTCCGTTCGGCACTAGGATCTCCGGTGATTTGGATCACGACGAGTATGACTCCTTCAACCTCGTTCTCTTGAATGCTTCCGCTTAGCGATCTACAAGGGTATGTAGATGCACTCTCCTTCCCCTCGTTGCTGGTTTCTCCATAGATAGATCTTGGTGACACGTAGGAAAAATTTGAATTTGTGCTACGTTACCCAACACTTTATAGTCACCCGGTTATGTTGTGACGTTTGGCACACCCAAAGCACTCCTACGGCATCCGGGAGTTACACGATCTCATGGTCTAAGGAAATGATACTTGACATTGGAAAAGCTCTAGCAAACGAACTACACGATCTTGTGCTATGCTTAGGATTGGGTCTTGTCCATCACATCATTCTCCTAATGATGTGATCCCGTTATCAACGACATCCAATGTCCATAGTCAAGAAACCATGACTATCTGTTGATCAACGAGCTAGTAAACTAGAGGCTCGCTAGGGACATGTTGTGGTCTATGTATTCACACGTGTATTACGATTTCCGGATAACACAATCATAGCATGAATAACAGACAATTATCATGAACAAGGAAATATAATAATAATCATTTTATTATTGCCTCTAGGGCATATTTCCAACAGTCTCCCACTTGCACTAGAGTCAATAATCTAGTTACATTGTGATGAATCGAACACTCATAGAGTTCTGGTGTTGATCATGTTTTGCTCGCGGAAGAGGTTTAGTCAACGGATCTGCAATATTCAGATCCGTATGCACTTTGCAAATATCTCTGTCTCCATCTTGAACATTTTCACGAATGGAGTTGAAGCGACGCTTGATGTGCCTGGTCTTCTTGTGAAACCTGGGCTCCTTGGCAAGGGCAATAGCTCCAGTGTTGTCACAGAAGAGAGTGATCGGCCCCGACGCATTGGGTATGACTCCTAGGTCAGTGATGAACTCCTTCATCCAGACTGCTTCATGCGCTACCTCCGAGGCTGCCATGTACTCCGCTTCACATGTAGATCCCGCCACGACGCTTTGCTTGCAACTGCACCAGCTTACTGCCCCTCCATTCAAAATATACACGTATCCAGTTTGTGACTTAGAGTCATCCAGATCTGTGTCGAAGCTAGCATCGACGTAACCCTTTACGATGATCTCTTCGTCACCTCCATATACATGAAACATATCATTAGTCCTTTTCAGGTACTTCAGGATGTTCTTGACCGTTGTCCAGTGTTCCATGTCGGGATTACTTTGGTACCTTCCTACCAAACTTACGGCAAGGTTTACATCAGGTCTGGTACACAGCATGGCATACATAATAGACCCTATAGCTGAGGCATAGGGGATGACACTCATCTTTTCTCTATCTTCTGTCGTGGTCGGGCATTGAGCTGAGCTCAATTTCACACCTTGCAACACAGGCAAGAACCCCTTCTTGGACTGATCCATATTGAACTTCTTCAATATCTTATCAAGGTATGTGCTTTGTGAAAGACCTATGAGGCGTCTCGATCTATCCCTATAGATCTTGATGCTTAATATGTAAGCAGCTTCTCCAAGGTCCTTCATTGAAAAAACACTTATTCAAGTAGGCCTTAATGCTGTCCAAAAATTCTATATCATTTCCCATCAAAAGTATGTCATCTACATATAATATGAGAAATGCTACAGAGCTCCCACTCACTTTCTTGTAAACGCATGCTTCTCCATAAGTCTGCATAAACCCAAACGCTTTGATCATCTCATCAAAGCGAATGTTCCAACTCCGAGATGCTTGCACTAGCCCATAAATGGATCGCTGGAGTTTGCATACCTTGTCAGCATTCTTAGGATCGACAAAACTTTCCGGTTGCATCATATACAGTTCTTCCTTAAGATAGTCGTTAAGGAATGTCATTTTGACGTCCATTTGCCATATCTCATAATCATAGTATGCGGCAATTGCTAACATGATTCGGACGGACTTCAGCTTCGCTACGGGAGAGAATGTCTCATCGTAGTCAACCCCTTGAACTTGTCGATAACCCTTAGCAACAAGTCGAGCTTTATAGATGGTAACATTACCATCCGCGTCCATCTTCTTCTTAAAGATCCATTTGTTCTCTATCGCTCGCCGATCATCGGGCAAGTCTGTCAAAGTCCATACTTTGTTTTCGTACATGGATCCTATCTCGGATCGCATGGCTTCAAGCCATTTGTTGGAATCTGGGCCCGCCATCGCTTCTTCATAGTTCGAAGGTTCACCGTTGTCTAACAACATAATTTCCAGGACAGGGTTGCCATACCACTCTGGTGTGGAACGTGTCCTTGTGGACCTACGAAGTTCAGTAGTAACTTGATCCGAAGTACCTTGATCATCACCATTAACTTCCTCTCTAGTCGGTGCAGGCACCACAGGAACATCTTCCTGAGCTGCGCTACTTTCCGGTTCAAGAGGTAGTACTTCATCAAGTTCCACTTTCCTCCCACTTACTTCTTTCGAGAGAAACTCTTTCTCCAGAAAGGACCCATTCTTGGCAACAAAGATCTTGCCTTCGGATCTTACGTAGAAGGTATACCCAATGGTTTCCTTAGGGTATCCTATGAAGACGCATTTTCTGACTTGGGTTCGAGCTTTTCAGGTTGAAGTTTCTTGACATAAGCATCGCATCCCCAAACTTTTAGAAACGACAGCTTAGGTTTCTTCCCAAACCATAATTCATACGGTGTCGTCTCAACGGATTTAGATGGTGCCCTATTTAAAGTGAATGTAGCTGTCTCTAGAGCGTATCCCCAAAATGATAGCGGTAAATCCGTGAGTGACATCATAGATCGCACCATATCCAACTGAGTGCGATTTCGACGTTCGGACACACCGTTATGCTGAGGTGTTCCAGGCGGCGTGAGTTGTGAAACGATTCCACATTTCCTTAAGTGTGTACCAAATTCGTGACTTAAATATTCTCCCCCGCGATCTGATCGTAAGAACTTTATCTTTCGGTCACGTTGATTCTCTACCTCATTATGAAATTCCTTGAACTTTTCAAAGGTCTCAGACTTGTGTTTCATCAAGTAGACATACCCATATCTACTCAAGTCGTCAGTGAGAGTGAGAACATAACGATAGCCTCCGCGAGCCTCAACGCTCATTGGACCGCACACATCAGTATGTATGATTTCCAATAAGTTGGTTGCTCGCTCCATTGTTCCGGAGAACGGAGTCTTGGTCATTTTGCCCATGAGGCATGGTTCGCATGTGTCAAATGATTCGTTATCGAGAGACTCTAAAAGTCCATCAGCATGGAGCTTCTTCATGCGCTTGACACCAATGTGACCAAGGCGACAGTGCCACAAGTATTTGGGACTATCGTTATCAACTTTACATCTTTTGGTATTCACACTATGAATATGTGTAACATCACGTTCGAGATTCATTAAGAATAAACCATTGACCAGCGGGGCATGACCATAAAACATATCTCTCATATAAATAGAACAACCATTATTCTCGGATCTAAATGAGTAGCCATCTCGTATTAAACGAGATCCAGATACAATGTTCATGCTCAAAGCTGGCACTAAATAACAATTATTGAGGTTTAAAACTAATCCCGTGGGTAAATGTAGAGGTAGCGTGCCGACGGGGATCACATCGACCTTGGAACCATTCCCGACGCGCATCATCACCTCGTCCTTCGCCAGTCTCCGCTTATTCCGCAGCTCCTGTTTTGAGTTACAAATATGAGCAACCGCACCGGTATCAAATACCCAGGAGCTACTACGAGTACTGGTAAGGTACACATCAATTACATGTATATCACATATACCTTTAGTGTTGCCGGCCTTCTTGTCTGCTAAGTATTTGGGGCAGTTCCGCTTCCAGTGTCCGCTTCCCTTGCAATAAAAGCACTCAGTCTCAGGTTTGGGTCCATTCTTTGGCTTCTTCCCGGCAACTGGCTTACCGGGCACGGCAACTCCCTTGCCGTCCTTCTTTCAGCTTGGTTTTCTCTAGGAACGCGTTGAAGTTGAGGTTGACATGAGCGTTGGCCATTTGATCTACAAGACATTTTGCAAAGGTTTTTAGACTAAGTTCATGATAATTAAGTTCATCTAATCAAATTATTTAATGAACTCCCACTCAGATCAGACATCCCTCTAGTCATCTAAGTGATACATGATCCGACTCAACTCGACTGTGTCCGATCATCACATGAGACGGACTAGTCATCATCGGTGAACATCTCCATGTTGATCGTATCTTCCATACGACTCATGTCCGACCTTTCGGTCTCTTGTGTTTCGAGGCCATGTCTGTACATGCTAGGCTCATCAAGTCAACCTAAGTGTTTTGCATGTGTAAATCTGTCTTACACCCGTTGTATGTGAAAGTTAGGATCTATCACACCCGATCATCACGTGGTGCTTCAAAACAATGAACTTTCGCAACGGCGCACAGTTAGGGGAAACACTTTCTTGAAATTATTATGAGGGATCATCTTATTTACTACCGTTGTTCTAAGCAAATAAGATGTAAAAACATGATAAACATCACATGCAATCAAATAGTGACATTATATGGCCAATATCACATTGCTCCTTTGATCTCCATCTTCGGGGCGCCATGATCATCTTCGTCACCGGCATGACACCATGATCTCCATCATCATGATCTCCATCATCGTGTCTCCTTGAAGTTGTTTGCCAACTATTACTTCTACTACTATGGCTAACGGTTTAGCAATAAAGTAAAGTAATTACATGACGTTTATTCATTGACACGCAGGTCATACAATAAATAAGACAACTCCTATGGCTCCTGCCGGTTGTCATACTCATCGACATGCAAGTCGTGATTCCTATTACAAGAACATGATCTCATACATCACATATATATCATTCATCACAACCTTTTGGTCATATCACATCACAAGGCATATGCTGCAAAAACAAGTTAGACGTCCTCTAATTGTTGTTGCATGTTTTTACGTGGCTGCAATAGGGTTCTAGCAAGAACGTTTCTTACCTAAGTAAAAGCCACAACGTGATATGCCAATTTCTATTTACCCTTCATAAGGACCCTTTTCATCGAATCCGATCCGACTAAAGTGGGAGAGACAGACACCCGCTAGCCACCTTATGCAACTAGTGCATGTCAGTCGGTGGAACCTGTCTCACGTAAGCGTACGTGTAAGGTCGGTCCGGGCCGCTTCATCCCACGATGCCGCCGAAACAAGATAAGACTAGTAGTGGCAAGAAAATTGACAACATCTACGCCCACAACAAATTTGTGTTCTACTCGTGCAAAGAAAACTACGCATAGACCTAGCTCATGATGCCACTGTTGGGGAACGTTGCAGAAAATAAAAAAAATTACGCTTCACCAAGATCAATCTATGGAGTCATCTAGCAACGAGAGAGAGGATTGCATCTACATACCCTTGTAGATCACGCACGGAAGCGTTCAAGAGAACAGGGTTGAGGGAGTCGTACTCGTCGTGATCCAAATCACCGATGATCCTAGTGCTGAACGGACAGCACCTCCGCGTTCAACACACGTATGGTTGGGAATACGTCTACTCCTTCTTGATCCAGCAAGGGGGAAGGAGAGATTGATGGAGATCCAGCAGCACGACTACGTGGTGGTGGAAGTAGCAGCGATCTCGGCAGGGCTTCGCCAAGCTCTACGAGAGGGAGAGGTGTTGCAGAGGGAGAGGGAGGCGCCAGGAGCAGGGGTGCGCAACCCTCCTTCCCCCCTCTTTATATAGGGTCCCGGGGGGGGGGCGCCGCCCCCCTAGAGATTGGATCTTAAGGGGGGCGACGGCCAAGGGGGTGGCTTACCCCCAAGCCAAGTGGGGCGCCCCCACCCCTAAGGTTTCCAACCCTAGGCGCAGGGGGAGGCCTAAGGGGGGCGCACCAGCCTACCAGGGGCTGGTTCCCCCTCCCACTTCAGCCCATGGGGCCCTCCGGGATAGGTGGCCCCACCCGGTGGACACCCGGGACCCTTCCGGTGGTCCCGTTGCAATACCGGTGACCCCCAAAACTTTCCCGATGGCCGAAACTGGACTTCCTATATATAATTCTTCACCTCCGGACCATTCCGGAACTCCTCGTGACGTTCGGGATCTCATCTGGGACTCCAAACAACTTTCGGATTACCGCATACTAATATCTCTACAACCCTAGCGTCACCGAACCTTAAGTGTGTAGACCCTATGGGTTCGGGAGACATGCAGACATGACCGAGACGACTCTCCGATCAATAACCAACAGCGGGATCTGGATACCCATGTTGGTTCCCACATGCTCCTCGATGATCTCATCGGATGAACCACGATGTCGAGGATTCAAGTAATCCCGTATACAATTCCCTTTGTCAATCGGTACGTTACTTGCCCGAGATTCGATCGTCAGTATCCCAATACCTCGTTCAATCTCGTTACCAGCAAGTCACTTTACTTGTACCGTAATGCATGATCCCGTGACCAAACACTTGGTCACATTGAGCTCATTATGATGATGCATTACCGAGTGGGCCCAGAGATACCTCTCCGTCATACGGAGTGACAAATCCCAGTCTCGATCCGTGTCAACCCAACAGATACTTTCGGGGATACCCGTAGTATACCTTTATAGTCAGCCAGTTACGTTGTGACGTTTGGTACACCCAAAGCACTCCTACGGCCGGCATCCGAGAGTTACATGATCTCATGGTCTAAGGAAATGATACTTGACATTGGAAAAGCTCTAGCGAATGAACTACACGATCTTGTGCTATTCTTAGGATTGGGTCTTGTCCATTACATCATTCTCCTAATGATGTGACCTCGTTATCAACGACATCCAATGTCCATAGTTAGGAAACCATGACTATCTGTCGATCAACGAGCTAGTCAACTAGAGGCTCACTAGGGACATGTTGTGGTCTATGTATTCACACGTGTATTACGATTTCCGGGTAACACAATTATAGCATGAATAATAGACAATTATCATGAACAAGGAAATATAATAATAATCATTTTATTATTGCCTCTAGGGCATATTTCCAATAGTTTTTAATGATGAACATCACTATGTTGATCATATCTACTATATGATTCACGCTCGACCTTTCGGTCTGAGTGTTCTGAGGCCATATCTGTATATGCTAGGCTCGTCAAGTTTAACCTGAGTATTCCGTGTGTGCAACTGTTTTACACCCGTTGTATTTGAACATAAAGCAATTACAGGGCGTTTGCATTTCATACAATAAAGCGACAACCATATGGCTCCTGCCAGTTGCCGATAACTCGGTTACAAAAAATGATCATCTCATACAATAAAATATAGCATCACGTCTTGATCATATCACATCACAACATGCCCTACAAAAACAAGTTAGACGTCCTCTACTTTGTTGTTGCAAATTTTACGTGGCTACTATGGGCTGAGCAAGAACTGTTCTTACCTACGCATCAAAACCACAATGATAGTTCGTCAAGTTAGTGGTGTTTTAACCTTCGCAGGGACCGAGCGCAGCCACACTCGGTTCAACTAAAGTTGGAGAAACTGACACCCGCCAGCCACCTGTGTGCAAAGCACGTTGAGGGAGTCCTGGATAAGGGGGTATCCGGACAGCCGGACTATATACTTTGGCCGGACTATTGGACTATGAAGATACAAGATAGAAGACTTCATCCCGTGTCCGGATGGGACTCTCCTTGGCGTGGAAGGCAAGCTTGGTGATTCGGATGTGGATCTCCTTCTCTGTAAACCGACCCTGTGTAACCCTAGCCCCCCTCCGGTGTCTATATAAACTGGAGGGTTTAGTCTGTAGGAGACAACAACAATCATACCATAGGCTAGCTTCTAGGGTTTAGCCTCTCTGATCTCGTGGTAGATCAACTCTTGTAATACTCATATCATCAAGATCAATCAAGCAGGAAGTAGGGTATTACCTCCATCGAGAGGGCTCGAACCTGGGTAAACATCGTGTCCCCCGCCTCCTGTTACCATTAGTCTTAGACGCACAGTTCGGGACCCCCTACCCGAGATCCACCGGTTTTGACACCGACATTGGTGCTTTCATTGAGAGTTCCTCTGTGTCGTTGCTATAAGGCTCGATGGCTTCTCCAACCTTCAACAACGCCGTCCTGGGCGAGACTTTTCTCCCCGGACAGATCTTCGTGTTCGGCGGCTTCGCACTGCGGGCCAACTCGCCTGGCCATCTGGAGCAGATCGATAGCTACACCCCTGGCCATCAGGTCAGGTTTGTAAACCTAAATTACACTGCCGACATCCACAAAGACTTGATCTTCGACGGATTCGGGCCCGTTTCAGGAGCGCCGAACAATCACGACATGCATGACCTAGATCTGCAGTCGGACGGTATTCGGAACATCGCACCTGCCACAGCTCCGGACTTTGTTCCAGAGCAGGTCATGCCTTCCGAGGACGGGTGGATGGACCCCGCCCCGAAGGCTGCCCACTCATCGGCGTGGGAGCCGAACACAGACTCCTCTCCCCAGGAAATCTGTACCTCCGGACCCCCGAACTCCTCGCAGGTAGTGTGTTCTGGACCGCGCACGTCTGTGCCCATCGAACCTAACTGTGCTCCAGTTATGGAGTTCGCCGCCACGGATATCTTTCAGCACTCACCCCTCGGAGACGTGCTAAACTCATTAAGGTCTCTCTCTTTGTCAGGGAGACTCCTGGCCGAACTATGTCCGGCCCATGTGGGATACGGAAGACGAAGAAAACCGCTACCCACCCACCACCCACTTTGTATCCACTATCGATGACATAACAGACATGCTTAATTTCGACCCCAATAGCATCGACGGTATGGACGTCAACACAGGGGACGATCGGGAACTACAGTCCACGGGGCGCTGGACTGCCACTTCATCACACGACGTCTATATGGTGGACACGCCCAAGGAGGACAATGGTGACTGACGGTGTCCTGGACTAGGGGGTACTCACCACGTCGTCTCCCGGTCAGTTGGATTGGGCCGAGGATCCCCATGGCCGTATACTCATGGGCCAGTCCGGAAGATTGCCGCATACAAGGAAGATTCCACAAGACTTGGCGATCAAGACAAGGACTCCTCCCCCACCGGCGTACTCGGCTAGGACTCTTGTTATCCTAGGCCTCTGGTGCATTATATAAACCGAGGCCAGGCTAGTCGATAGATATACAACAACAATCATACCATAGGCTAGCTTCTAGGGTTTAGCCTCCTTGATCTCGTGGTAGATCTACTCTTGTAATACCCACATCATCAATATCAATCAAGCAGGACATAGGGTTTTTACCTCCATCAAGAGGGCCCGAACCTGGGTAAAACATCATGTCCCTTGTCTCCTGTTACCATTGATCCTAATACGCACTGCTTGGGACCCCCTACCCGAGATCCGCCGGTTTTGACACCGACATTGGTGCTTTCATTGAGAGTTCCGCTGTGTGATCGGCGAAAGGATCAATGGCTCGACTGCAGGTCAACTGCGATGTCGGCTTCTTCGTCACCAGCTCGACTGGTCACCTTGGCTTGACCGAGGACTGCGGCCTACCTCCGATCGTCATGTTCGGATGAAGGCCTTCATCAACACCAACTCCGATCTCTATCAAGATCATGGAGGAGTCATCCATGGAGCTCGGGGGCTCAATGTCAACATTGCCCTCAGGCGACCGAGCTGTTTTTTTGGACAGCAAACTTGTATCCGCCGCCACCGCGTCCTCGAGTGTCGCTTAAACGATTACTTCAGTGAAATTATGCGGAATTAAGTCTACAACAACAATGCAAAAATTTCGTCGAGTTCCGATGGAGGAATCTCCGGCAATCTCCGATATACCGGAGCCCTGTTGAATCTGGACGAGAATCCGGACGATTTTAGGGTGTGGTATCCAGCATCTAGCTCGGATGTCCTTTGGAGGATCCAACCGTTGATTTACTGCGGAATTCCCATATCTACCACCTGCCAAAAATTCAGCTCGATCCGACCGTCCAAACTCCGGGAAACTTCCGATTAGTGCATCACTTTTTGGATCTGTTTTCTGCGCGAGAACGAATCCGACACGAATTCATCTTCTTTATGAACGGGATCTCGGACATCCTTTTTGAAGGAAGTTTTCGTATGGGGTGTTGTGTTTTATTCTCAAACACATCCCAGTAGTATTAAAAGTATTTTTGCAATACGAACTTCACCGTCGCGCCGGTGTCAAACTAGCCCGACAACATCACTCCACGGCGGTCGACCTGTGTTAGACACGTCGTCGCTTTGTTGAGCTGAGCTCAATTTCTTCGGAACATCATCCCGGCCAGCCGAACAATAGTTCGGCATCGCGAAGGATAAATCGTCACCAACATCGCCGCCCCACGAATTACACGGAGCGGGCACACCTGCATCGCCACGCGGTCGCTTCATCAAGCCGGCATCGACCGCGTCACGACCTGCATCGGCAGGGCCGCACTATTGCTTCAAGCTGGTGTCCATTACGCCGACCTACTTCGACATCTCGGCTGGACCGGGGGCTTCGCCATCTCTTCATCAACCCACTCCGGACACTTCGGCGTCACTAGCCAACCAGGCAATGGGTGCGCGGATCAAGTCCCAATTTTGGGAATCACCTTCCTTCGGATTGCTACAACAAATAAACCAGGTGCTATTAATCCTAGTATTTTTTTTGCTTGTTTGGGTTAATTTTTCCCAAGGAATTATTACTCTGGTTTGTCCATCATATGTACACAGGTCTGTCAAATGGTGGCCGCATTATCGACGGTCGCTTGATGGTTCGGTCAGTTTCCGTACATAGTCCGGCGAATGCCGCATCCGGAACTCAGACCGACCTGTGAATCCAGGCTTTGCCACGCCTTTATTGCATTACGCCTACGACCTGCATCGACATCGACTTCGGCGCCAGGCCATATTTCTTTTATTACTCACTTTGCATAAATTATTTATTATGCAACGATTTTTTTTACTATTATCTTTGGTTTGCACTATTTTTTGTGCACAGGAAAATAATCCAGCCGGACTATATCCTTTGACGTCACCTCGGCTGGACGGGGGGCTTCGTCAACACTTCATTACCCCATGCCAGGGACTTCGGCATCACTCTGCCGTCCTGCATTGACCATGCTATTTCACCACTTCACAGTGCCAAGTTCTTTGCTCCGCCACCTTGGGACCGGCTTGGGGGATGGAACCTTGTCCCGCATCAAGCTCGGACTGCATCGTCAATACCGAACACATTAACCAGCTAAGTTGCCTTCATGCTCAAAGTTTTAAAATTTCTAACTTGTGTTCGGTTCGACCAAGCATTATACTTTCTCGAAAAAAAGTTGCTTGTAAAAATCTTCCTTGTCGAAACTTTGTTCGCACACACTTGACGCGCTACCCGCGCTCATTATACATGGGGGCTTCTTTAACAGAAGCTTATTAATTCGGGCTTTATGCCCAACACATGTGTCACACTTCCGCATGTACCTTTTATTCACCATTATATGCATCGATATGACTTAAGTTTTGGCCAAGTTGGGTTGCCTGGCTCCTGTGCTTACCCCTGCGTTCCTGATTGTTCGGCTAGGTGGTAAAGGGAGCACCTCTGCGATTGTTACTGCCGGGTCAGCCGGATGTGTACCTCAGACTGAGTGAAGCCGAAAGCTAGCGTTCTTAAGGGAATACTCGGTTGGTGAACTAAAGATGACTTATTACCTATTTATTTACCTGCCCCCAAATGTTTTTCTGCTCTTTTCGCAGTCCGGACATGCACTTTAGGGCATGCCTCCCAGGGAAAGGAACCCCTAACGGAACTATTCTCCCTGGAAGATGTTTCTTACTAACCATGTAATATAACATAACTAGTTGGGCACTTTTCTGATAAAGCACTAATGACCCCTACGCCTGGTCTCCACGCATGCCCCGGTTTTTATAACCGCGAGGGTATTTTGGACACACTCCGGACTATTGGGTCCAGAGGTTGAAGCGAAAAGGTCCGCTACGACAAACGATCTGCAATCCGGCTAGAAGGCATTCTACATGTCACCTTACATTATATAGTCAACTTTTACCCAAGTCACTTGGGGGCTCTTATGTTTATTTGAGCCGTTTCATACTAAGTGTTTCTCTTCCTAGCCGTTGCAAAGTTTTTATTATTATTTATCACTCCTTTTTTCGACACAAGTGTGCGTCACTAGCCGGGGAGCCTAATTTCTCTCTCAAAGCCGCTAGAGTTTAGTTTGCTAAACTGGCCTAGTAAGAAGTACTCCGCCTTCGGGATAGGAGGTTGAAGTCGTAGGCTGACCCGCTTGAAGTTTTGAGATAGGATGTGTCATGTTAAAGCACGACAGAAGCACCTTTTTTTTTCTAAAGTCCAATTTTCGGATTGGCACCGAACACTTGATCTAGTTTGGACATTAATCTTTTGAATAAGTTTTTTGGCTTTTCGAGCCCATGGCACTTTTAAACTATTTTTGTGTTTTCAGCACAAGTCTCGCAGTGCAACGCCGGACACCTTTTGAGATTCGGCAAAAACATTCTCGGATATTGCTATATATGCATCAGTTTTAAATTGTGTCTTCGGTCAATAGTTGGGTTGCTCGGCTCCCGCGCTTGCCTCCTACGTTCCGCTTTGTTCGGCTAGGTGTGCAAAGGGAGAACCACTGCGATTGTGCTTCCAGCTCGCATGGTCAAGCACCTCAGTGGAGAAAGCTGAAAACTGACTGTCACAATAGGTGTAAACTGGTCAGCGATTCGATGACTATATTAAATGAAGGGCCATTCATTGGCCGAAGTGTTTCCGGCTTGACCTCGACTGTCGCCGAACACTATCGGGGGCTATTAACTGGCCTCCCAAACTAAATCCTCGATATTTTGCTCTTACATTGGAGCAGAGGTTTCATGATCATGCTTAGCATGACAACCCAAAGAAAGGAACTGATAGCGGGACTATTTTCTCTGGAAGACATTTCTTCTGTTAAACAGTAATATAACATGTCTCTCCGCGTACCTTTGTTTATAAAACCGTATGGCCAGATTGCCTTGTTTGTTGTAAATCTTTGCCCTCATAAAGGCTTTATAAAGTAGGACAAACACTCCTCGACTATTGGCCGAGGAGGTGGAAGCCGATGGTCGGTCAACAAAATTTTGTACAATGCGGATCCGAGCATTAATGACGTAAAGTACTTGGATACATAGAGTCATTACGCATAATTTGTGATTTTACTATGGATATCGATCCTTAATTCGGCCTCCCGTGCCCGCATTAAGGCTCGGGGGCTACTGGGCTTCGGGCCTATTATTTACAAATATTAAAGGGGCACATCAATCCCCTGATCTGGTGTTGCCACCCGACCAGTGTCTCGGGGGCTACCACATTGTCTGTTCTATGCAGAAAAATTTAAGTGCAATACAGTTTTCGAGGAGATTTTGATCCCCGGGTTGGTCGGCCGCACCCAACCCGAGTCTCGAGGACTGAGCACGCCGCTTTTTGTGTCTCAAAGTATTCTGCCGAGCTAGGACTTGATCCTCAGACCGATTTTGCAAATCAACCTGAGTCTCAGCGGCTACGGGGATCAGCGGTCTTATGTCATCCTTCATGTGCATCTCGGGTTTTAGACCGATACCCACCTTGAGGGCTACTGGCTATATATCTCGTCAGAGAATAAATTGCATCAATAAAAAACATTGACCAAAAATCAGCCCATGACCGAGGTGCTTAACCACCTCGGAAGCAGTCCGGCATAAAGCTCGGGCGCTAGTGGCTGGCTCCATAGAGGGCATTTCCGGCATTAAGCTCGGCTAAACTCCTTCAAACTTCTTTGAACCAAGGTGATCTACGACACCTCGGATACAGTCCGCGTTAGAGCTGGGAAGCAGTCCGGCATTGGTGCTTGGCTGCAAAAGATACCTCGAATGCAGTCCGGCGTTGGAGCTCGGACGCAAGAGGACGTTGCCGCCCGGGAACAACTTCAAACCCAAGGTGTGGCATAAAAATAACAAGGCATTGATAAAGGCCAGAAACTTAAAGGGGATCCTCGGATACCCGACGTATAAACTCGTCGAATGCATTTCGGCGATCATCAAGATCGAAGATGAGAAGATTTGTTAAACCAGTTTTCAAGACCGACGACCGAAGATGAAGAACAGTTCGGAAGAATCGAGGAGCGTCCCCAACTTGAAGACCGGTTCAGGGGGCTACAGACGGTGTCCTGGACTAGGGGGTACTCACCACACCGTCTCCCGATCAGTTGGATTGGGCCGAGGATCCCCATGGTCGTATACTCATGGGCCAGTCCGGACAGTTGCCGCATACAAGGAAGATTCCACAAGACTTGGCGATCAAGACAAGGACTCCTCCCCACCGGCGTATTCGGCTAGGACTCTTGTTATCCTAGGCCTCTGGTGCATTATATAAACCGAGGCCAGGCTAGTCGATAGATATACAACAACAATCATACCATAGGCTAGCTTCTAGGGTTTAGCCTCCTTGATCTCGTGGTAGATCTACTCTTGTAATACCCACATCATCAATATCAATCAAGCAGGACGTAGGGTTTTACCTCCATCAAGAGGGCCCGAACCTGGGTAAAACATCGTGTCCCTTGTCTCCTGTTACCATTGATCCTAAGACGCACTGCTTGGGACCCCCTACCCGAGATCCGCCGGTTTTGACACCGACATAAAAAGGACACAATGGAGGATAAACCCCCCAGACAAAAGAAAAAACGACGGTGCAGGCGCCGCCTCAAGTCCAGTCACAGTAAAAACATCGATAACTTAAAACAGGATGACACTCCGGTTGACTCCGAAGGCAACAACGGCCATAGGGACCCAGCGATGGAGCAGGATAAGCCAGGTCACGCCAAACACAGCCCGGAGCAGACGCCCGATCACAGAAATCCAGAGGGCCGAACTCATCATACTACCTCGAAAAAGGAGAACAGTCTGGTTGGCGATGCGTTCATCATCCCGGAAGAACGTTCGGAACAAGATAACCTCCACAGAAAACTCCTGGCCACAGCACGGAGCCCGAAGAAGCAGAAGCAACAGCTCAAGGCCGCGCAGGATACGCTCAGCCAAAGATGGAACAAGGTGCTGGACTCCGAAGGGAAATGCGGCGACGATCACCGCACAAATAGCTACCCAAAGTGCAAACTACTACCCGAATTCGACGATGAAGCCGCAGCGCCCGTTCGGCCAAAAGACAACACGGCCACTTAGCCGGACCAACCACCCCACGGCCGCGATAGAGCAGCCACTAATACCGCACATGATTTATGAGAGCTCCTGGACAAAAAGGCCAATGCGGCCAGATCCATCTATGGGTCCAGAGGACGTGCTCCGACGCGGGATTATGGTCACCACAACGATCATATTGATCGAATACCAGTCCGGAATCAACACCGGGAGCAACAACAGCCGACAGCATGCCGCGACACGGCCAGATACAGAGGGGCTGCGTACCCCTGTGCTTCACTGATGAGGTTCTGAATCATGAATTTCCACAGGGATTCAAACCCGTGAATATAGAGTCATACGACGGAACGACAGACCCTGGAGTCTGGATTGAAGATTTTATTCTTCACATACACATGGCTCATGGGGATGACCTCCACACCATCAAATACCTCCCCCTCAAGTTAAAAGGACCAGCTCGTCATTGGCTGAAAAGCCTCCCCGAAAACTCAATTGGAAGTTGGGAGGAACTTGAGGACACTTTCAGGGCCAACTTTCAAGGAACCTATGTCCGGCCTCCAGATGCTGACGATTTAAGTCACATAATATAGCAGCCCGGAGAGTCGGCCCGCAAGCTTTGGAACAGATTCCTCACTAAGAAAAATCAAATTGTCGACTGTCCAGATGCCGAAGCCTTAGCGGCCTTTAAACACAGTATCCGAGACGAGTGGCTTGCCAGACACCTCGGTCAAGAAAAGCCGAGAACGATGGCAGCCTTAACAAGCCTCATGACCCGATTTTGTGCGGGCAAGGACAACTGGTTGGCTCATAGAGGCACTAGCGACCCAGGCACATCCAAAATCCGAGATGGCAACGGGAAGCCACGGCACACTAAGCACAAACGTCGAAATAACAACAGTTCGGACAACACGGCGGTCAATGCCGGATTCAGGGGCTCTCAACCTAGTCAAGGAAAGAAGCCATTCAAGGGCAGTAAAGAGGAACCATCCGGACTGAACAAAGTCCTGGACAGATTGTGCCAAATCCATGGCACTCCCGACAAACCTGCAAATCATACTCACAGAGAATGTTGGGTTTTCAAGCAGGCCGGCAAGTTAAACGCCGAACACAAGGGAAGGGAAACACCAAGCGAAGACGAGGATGATCCTCGCCAGCCGAACACCAGGGGCCAGAAAAAATTCCCACCGGAAGTCAAAACGGTAAACATGGTACACGTAACTCAAGCAGAGTTCGTAGCCCCCTAATTCAATCCCTGGGCAATTTGCCCGATCACTTTTGATCACAGGGACTACCCGGCCAGTATCCGGCACGGAGGATCGGCTGCCTTGGTGCTTGACCCAATAATTGATGGATATCATCTTACCCGCGTCCTAATGGACGGCGGCAGTAGTCTTAATTTGATATACCAAGACACCATCCGCAAGATGGGGATAGACCCATCCAGAATAAGTCAAAATGACGCCACCTTCAATGGAGTGATTCCAGGCGTGGTAGCCCACTGCTGGGGCTCCCTCGTATTAGAAGTGACATTCGGTTCTCCCGACAACTTCAGAAGCGAGAACCTACCCTTCAACATCGCCCCCTTCAGCAGTGATTATCATGCATTGCTTGGAAGAACGACCTTCGCTCGCTTTAACGCAATACCGAACTACGCCTGCCTTAAACTCAAGATGCCCGATCCACGCGACGTCATCACGGTTAGCGGAAAGACAGAGCAGTATGCGGCAGTTCCTGCTACCGGACTCTAGGCAGCCTCTCCCACCGGAAAGCATGACCGGTCGTCAAGACCACGGACACGGTTAAACGAGTCCAGTACACCATTTTTCACAATAGCTCGGATAAACCTGAGCTAGGTGTTGTACATGTGTCCCCATAAACAATACGAGGGGCTGCACAACATGTAACAAAGCCCACAATTCGGCTCGCCTCATTAATAGGCAAATACCTCGAACATCCATCGAGCATAACTAACTTTTCGCACACTTACTCTTTTTGCTTTCATGAGTTTTTGTCCCTACAGACACTACCAGTGCGACACCCTTTCAGGATACGGCACAACGGAGACAAAGGCGCAGACGTGCAGCAGGGCCCCGTTCACAAGTTTCTCTTTAGATTAAGCCCCTGCTTAAACCTTCTTTACTGTCTTTTGTTGTTCGACATCCCATAGGTATTTCATACACCTATAGGGGATACTGGCATTATAGGCTTTTTGCCACGATAGATCAATGCACGTACCTGGAATTACAGGGTCAAGGGTGTTATTCAGCCCAATATATGCTACAAAGTCCGAATACCTTCGGGAGTGTTCGGCGTCACGAGTTTGGCCTTATATGCATCAGCTCCGAATCATGTCTTTGGTCAAATGTTGGGTTAGCCCGGCTCCTGAGTTTGCTGCCTTACGTTCCGTTCTATCGGCTAAGGCGGCCAAAGGAGAACTACTGCGATTGTGCCCTGGTTATTCCGGATGAGCACCTCAGTAGAGAAAGCCGAAAACTGACTGTCATGATACAACGAGAGACTAGTCAACCACTCGAGGACTCGACAGAATCTATAGGATTCCTCCGCATTAACAAAGGTTCGGTTTCCCAGTCAAGTACGCGCACCGTATCCGGACGCTCGCGGAAGTACCAAGGGCTATATAGTAGCCCCGCCTTTCAAACTCCTATGGCTAAGTGAAAAGCGCTACAGCTATATAGTCCGGTTGCCTAGTTCGACGTGCGATCACCTCCTTAATGGACCAAAATGTTGGATCAAGTGTGTTTACGCCTTCTTTTTTCGAACACCCCCGCATCATATGCGTGGGGGCTAAAGCCAACGACTGCTAACTTTCACATTATATGTATATATACGCAACCACCAAGGAGACATGATAATACTTTCAGGCAAAAGTATAAAATACAGCCTCTATAATTAAACACATAACTGTTTATAAATTAATAGAATTGTCACTCAAACATGACATCCTTCGAGCACTGAGCCTCTATCTTACGGGCACCTTCTATGACCTGCTCAAAATAGTGCTCGGCTGGGTCTTGGCTTCCTGCCGGACCACGGGTCGCAATACCGGTGGCATCCATGTCCATCCAGTATGTCTTCACACGGACAAGGGCCATCCGCGCACCCTCTATGCATGCCGACCTCTTCTCGGCATCTATTCGCACTCTGGCACCAAATAATTGTTGCACCAAACCAAAGTAACTATCCGGCTTCGGCTCCTTCGGCCACAGATGGTCTATTACAGACCTCATTGCAAGGCCGGACAGCCTATGGAGCTCGGCTATAGCGGCCATCTTCTCACTCAAGGGTAAGGAGTGCGCTGGGGCACTAAATTGCGACCAGAATAGCCTCTCCATTTTGTTATCTTCGTGATCCTTGAATAACTTGGTCGCATCAGCCGCACTCTTCGCCAAGTCCGCATACTCATCTGCGGCGCTCCACAGCTTATCCAACAGAGCATACTTTGGATCTAAAAACTTCATCCGCAACAAATAAGGATTTCCAGCTGCGATTTCTCTGGCTTGTCAAAGTTCCTCCCGTGTGTCTCTAATCTGAGAGCGCGTCTCTTTAGCCCAATCCAGCGCCTTCTTCAGGTCGGCCGCCTTTGTCTGATTCTCCTTTTTGAGAAGCTCATACCGGCCGGCGGCGTCCCTCAGCTCCACAGCCATCTCAGCTATCTTCTCTTCGCTTCGGAGACGAGCGGCCTGTTCGGCTTTCAATTCTTCGGTTACCTTTAGAGCAGCCGCACTGCTAACCCAGGCTTGTTCCTTGGCTAGGGCAAGCTCCGCCCTAAGGGCCTCAATGGCAGCAGCTCCGCCTGCAGCCACATCGCATTATATTGTTATTACAAACTCCTTACAATCTCTTACAGCAAATAAGGAAAACAAGCACATACTCTGTGACTCGTCAATCCGATCATTTATAAGCGTGACGTCAGTATCTACTACATCAATTTGTCTCTTTAATTCGGCAAGCTCAATATTCCAGTCTATCACCGGATCCTTAGCAACCTGCACATCAACACAAGTGCGATGATTACAGGGGATTGTGATCCTCCGTTTGCTGCCATCGGCTGGCAAACGCAGTCTCAGGGGCTACTATCTATACAGAGCACATCTATTGCATGCGGTGCAACCAAAAACGGCATATTTCGCTGCTTACCTCAAAGCCTTTGAGCAAGCTCCTAAAAGCTTCATTTAATCCGCTCGTGGCGGAGGAGATTTTCTCCAACACCGTACCCATTAGTATACGATGATCCTCCGAGAGAGCAGCCGACTCCAGGAGGCCCGTCAGCGTGTTCGGCTGGACACCGGACTCTTCCGGATCCTTTTCATTGTCTGCCACAGGAACCGAACGCGCTGGGCTCGGGGCGACCGAAGTGTTAGCTTCCGGCCCCATCGGATCTGGACTCCTCCGTGACGATACCTCAGGGTCGTCTGCCTCACGGGGCGGAGAGGTAGGTGGGGTTTCACTCTCCATCATCTCCGGAAGAAGATCCCCCGAGGACGAACCCTGTTGAGACGAACTGCTAGCCGGACTGCAAAGAAAAATAGGTCCCGGTTATTACCCTCGGAGAAAAAAGCGATAAGCTTCTTATTTATTAAACTTACAGCTCGGTGGAGGGCTGGCCCGTTAGTGGGCACGGTGCGGTAAGAACGCCCTTTGGGGCAGGGCCCTTTGGTGAAGTTTTCTTCCCTTGCTTGGGCACCCCCATTTCCAAGTCTTCGGAAGCATCCCTCTTCGTCCTGCGGGGGAAGGAAACCTCAGATTCGCTTCCCCGACTCTCCTCCTCCATGGAGACATTAATTCCCCCGGAAGCGGAAGCGTTAGAACAACGCGGTTGATGTAGTCGTACGTCTTCACGGCCCGACCGATGAAGCACCGAAACTACGGCACCTCCGAGTTCTAGCACACGTTCAGCTCGATGACGTCCCTCGAACTCCGATCCAGCCGAGTGTCGAGGGAGAGTTCCGTCAGCACGACAGCGTGGTGACGATCTTGATGTTCTGCCGTTGCAGGGCTTTGCCTAAGCACCGCTACAATATTATCGAGGAGGACTATGGTGGAGGGGGGCACCGCACACGGCTAAGAGATCAAGAGATCAATTGTTGTGTCTATGGGGTGCCCTCCTCCCCGTATATAAAGGAGTGGAGGAGGGGGTCGGCCAAGGGGGGGGGGGGGGTGGCGCGCCCTAGGGGGGGAGTCCAACTCCCACCGAGAGTAGGACTCCCCCCTTTCCTATTAGGAGAGGGAGAGGGAAGGAAGAGGAAGGAGGGAGGAAGGAAAGGGGGGCCGGCCCCCCTCCCAATTCGGATTGGGCTTGGGGGGGGGGCTCCCTTGCTCCTTTCCCCTCCTTTCCACTAAGGCCCAATAAGGCCCATATACCTCCCGGGGGGTTCCGATAACCTCCCGGAGCTCCGATATTGTCCCAATCTCACCCGGAACCTTTCCGGTGTCCAAATATAGTCGTCCAATATATCAATCTTTATGTCTCGACCATTTCGAGGCTCCTCGTAATGTCCGTAATCACATCCAGGACTCCAAACAACCTTCGGTACATCAAAACTCATAATAAAATTGTCATCGTAACCTTAAGCGTGCGGACCCTACGGGTTCGAGAACTATGTAGACATGACTGAGACATGTTTTCGGTCAATAACCAATAGCGGAACCTGGATGCTCATATTGGCTCCTACATATTCTACGAAGATCTCTATCGGTCAAACCGCATAACAACATACGTTGTTCCCTTTGTCATCGGTATGTTACTTGCCCGAGATTCGATCGTCGGTATCCAAATACCTAGTTCAATCTCGTTACCGGCAAGTCTCTGTACTCGTTACATAATGCCTCATTCCGTAACTAACTCATTAGCTACATTGCTTGCAAGGCTTATAGTGATGTGCATTACCGGGAGGGCCGAGAGATACCTCTCCGACAATCGGAGTGACAAAACCTAACCTCGAAATACGCCAACTCAACATGTACCTTTGAAAGATCGTGGATGTCGCCTAGAGGGGGGGTGAATAGGCATTTTAAAATAATTACGGTTTAAGCTTGAACAAATGCGGAATAAACCTAGCGGTTAATTTGTCAAGCACAAAACCTAAAACAACTAGGCTCACCTATGTGCACCAACAACTTATGCTAAGCAATATAAGCAACAATGTGATAGCAAGATATATGACAAAGAACAATATGGCTATCACAAAGTAAAGTGCATAAGTAAAGGGCTCGGGTAAGAGATAACCGAGGCACCCGGAGACGATGATGTATTCCGAAGTTCACACCCACGCGGATGCTAATCTCCGTTTGGAGCGGTGTGGAGGCACAATGCTCCCCAAGAAGCCACTAGGGCCACCGTAATCTCCTCACGCCCTCGCACAATGCAAGATGCCGTGATTCCACTAAGGGACCCTTAAGGGCGGTCACTGAACCCATACAAATGGCGACCCTTGGGTGCGGTCACCGAACCCGTACACTTTGGCAACCCTTGGGGGCGGTCACCGGTACCCGTCAAAATGCTCGGGGCGATCTCCACAACCTAATTGGAAACCCCGACGCTTGCCCGGAGCTTTACACTGTTGGAAATATGCCCTAGAGGCAATAATAAATTAGTTATTATTATATTTCCTTGTTCATGATAATCGTTTATTATCCATGCTATAATTGTATTGATAGGAAACTCAGATACATGTGTGGGTACATAGACAACACCATGTCCCTAGTAAGCCTCTAGTTGACTAGCTCGTTGATCAATAGATGGTTACGGTTTCCTGACCATGGACATTGGATGTCATTGATAACAGGATCACATCATTAGGAGAATGATGTGATGGACAAGACCCAATCCTAAGCCTAGCACAAAGATCGTGTAGTTCGTATGCTAAAGCTTTTCTAATGTCAAGTATCATTTCCTTAGACCATGAGATTGTGCAACTCCCGGATACCGTAGGAATGCTTTGGGTGTACCAAACGTCACAACATAACTGGGTGGCTATAAAGGTGCACTACAGGTATCTCCAAAAGTGTCTGTTGGGTTGGCACGAATCGAGACTAGGATTTGTCACTCCGTGTAAACGGAGAGGTATCTCTGGGCCCACTCGGTAGGACATCATCATAATGTGCACAATGTGACCAAGGGGTTGATCACGGGATGATGTGTTATGGAACGAGTAAAGAGACTTGCCGGTAACGAGATTGAACAAGGTATCGGTATACCGACGATCGAATCTCGGGCAAGTACAATACCGCTAGACAAAGGGAATTGTATACGGGATCGATTGAGTCCTTGACATCGTGGTTCATCCGATGAGATCATCGTGGAACATGTGGGAGCCAACATGGGTATCCAGATCCCGCTGTTGGTTATTGACCGGAGAACGTCTCGGTCATGTCTGCATGGTTCCCGAACCCGTAGGGTCTACACACTTAAGGTTCGATGACGCTAGGGTTATAAAGGAAGTTTGTATGTGGTTACCGAATGTTGTTCGGAGTCCCGGATGAGATCTCGGACGTCACGAGGAGTTCTGGAATGGTCCGGAGGTGAAGATTTATATATGGAAAGTTGTTGTTCGGGTTCCGAAAAAAGTTCAGGTTTTTTCGGTATTGTACCGGGAAGCTTCCAGAAGGTTCCGGAGGATTCCGGAGGTCCGGAAATTGTTCCACCACGTCCAATACAGTAGCATGGGCTGTAGGGGGCGCCCTAGCCTTAATGGGCCAGGGGCACCAGCCCCCCCCCCCCAAGGCCCATGCGCATGGGAGGGGGAAAACCCTAAAGGGGGAGGCCTCCACTTGGCTTGGGAGGCACTCCTCCACCCTTGGCCGCCGCCCCCAACCCTAGATGGGATATAAGAGAGCCGACCCCCTCTTCCCCCCACCTATAAATAGTGGAGGGGTGGGAGGGCAGCCGCACGACAAGTTCTGGCGCAGCCCTCCCCCTCTCCCAAGTACTCCTCCTCTCCCGCGATGCTTGGCGAAGCCCTGCAGGATTGCCACGCTCCGCCATCACCACCACGCCGTTGTGCTGCTGCTGGATGGAGTCTTCCTCAACCTCTTCCTCTCTCCTTGCTGGATCAAGGCATGGGAGACGTCACCGGGCTGTACGTGTGTTGAACGCGGAGGTGCCGTCCGTTCGGCACTAGGATCTTCGGTGATTTGGATCACGACGAGTACGACTCCTTCAACCCCGTTCTCTTGAAAGCTTCCGCTTAGCGATCTACAAGGGTATGTAGATGCACTCTCCTTCTCCTCGTTGCTAGTCTCTCCATAGATAGATCTTGGTGACTCGTAGGAAAATTTTGAATTTCTGCTACGTTCCCCAACAGTGGTATCAGAGCTAGGTCTATTGCGTAGATTCTTTGCACGAGTAGAACACAAAGTAGTTGTGGGCGTTGATTTTGTTCAATATGCTTACCGTTACTAGTCCAATCTTGTTTCGACGGTATTGTGGGATGAAGCGGCCCGGACCGACCTTACACGTACTCTTACGTGAGACAGGTTCCACCGATTAACATGCACTTGGTGCATAAGGTGGCTAGCGGGTGCCAGTCTCTCCCACTTTAGTCGGAACGGATTCGATGAAAAGGGTCCTTATGAAGGGTAAATAGCAATTGACATATCACGTTGTGGTTTTTGCGTAGGTAAGAAACGTTCTTGCTAGAAACCCATAGCAGCCACGTAAAACATGCAAACAACAATTAGAGGACGTCTAACTTGTTTTGCAGGGTATGCTATGTGATGTGATATGGCCAAGAAAAATGTGATGAATGATATGTGATGTATGAGATTGATCATGTTCTTGTAATAGGAATCACGACTTGCATGTCGATGAGTATGACAACCGGCAGGAGCCATAGGAGTTGTCTTAATTTATTGTATGACCCGTGTGTCATTAAACAACGCCATGTAATTACTTTACTTTATTGCTAACCAGTAGCCATAGTAGTAGAAGTAATAGTTGGCGAGACAACTTCATGAAGACACGATGATGGAGATCATGGTGTCATGCCGGTGACGATGATGATCATGGAGCCCCGAAGATGGAGATCAATGGAGCTATATGATATTGGCCATATCATGTCACTACTATATAATTACATGTAATGTTTATTATGTTTATGCATCTTGTTTACTTAGAACGACGGTAGTAAATAAGATGATCCCTTACAACAATTTCAAGAAGTGTTCTCCCCTAACTGTGCACCGTTGCTAAAGTTCGTCGTTTCGGAGCACCACGTGATGATCGGGTGTGATAGATCCTTACGTTCACATACAACGGGTGTAAGACAGTTTTACACATGCAAAACACTTAGGGTTAACTTGACGAGCCTAGCATGTACAGACATGGCCTCGGAACACAGAGACCGAAAGGTCGAGCATGAGTTGTATAGTAGATACGATCAACATGAAGATGTTCACCGATGATGACTAGTCCGTCTCACGTGATGATCGGACACGGCCTAGTTGACTCGGATCATGTAATAACTTAGATAACTAGAGGGATGTCTATCTGAGTGGGAGTTCATAAGATGAACTTAATTATCCTGAACATAGTCAAAAGATCTTTGCAAATTATGTCGTAAGCTCGCGCTTTAGTTCCACTGTTTAGATATGTTCCTAGAGAAAATATAGTTGAAAGTTAACAGTAGCGATTATGTGATCAGTAGAAAGCTTATGTCCTTAATGCATCGCTCAGTGTGCTGAACCCCAAACGTCGTTTGTGGATGTTGCGAACATCGGACATACACGTTTTGATAACTACGTGATAGTTCAGTTAAACGGTTTAGAGTTGAGGCACCAAAGACGTTTTCGGAACATCGCGGAACATATGAGATGTTTTGAGGGCTGAAATTGGGATTTCAGGCTCGTGCCCACGTCAAGAGGTATAAGACCTCCGACGATTGTCTTAGCCTGCAAACTAAGGGAGAAAAGCTCAATCGTTGAGCTTGTGCTCAGATTGTCTGAAGTGCAACAATCACTTGAACCGAGTGGGAGTTGATCTTCCAGATGAGATAGTGATGTTTCTCCAAAGTCATTGCCACCAAGCTGCTAGAGCTTCGTGATGAACTATAACATATCAGGGATAGATATGATGATCCTTGAGGTATTCGCGATGTTTGACACCGCGAAAGTAGAAATCAAGAAGGAGCATCAATTGTTAATGGTTGATGAAACCACTAGTTTCAAGAAGGGCAAGGGCAAGAAGGGATGCTTCATGAAACGGCAAATCAGCTGCTGCTCTAGTGAAGAAACCCAAGGTTGAACCCAAACCCAAGACTAAGTGCTTTTGTAATAAGGGGAACAACCACTGGAGCAGGATTACCCTAGATACTTGGTAGATGAGAAGGCTGGCAAGGTCGATAAAAGTATATTGGATATACATTATGTTAATGTGTACTTTACTAGTACTCCTAGTAGCACCAGGGTATTGGATACCGGTTCGGTTGCTAAGTGTTAGTAACTCGAAATAAAAGAGCTACGGAATAAACGGAGACTAGCTAAAGGTGAGCTGACGATATGTGTTGGAAGTGTTTCCAAGTTTGATGTGATCAAACATCGCACGCTCCCTCTACCATCAAGATTAGTATTAAACCTGAATAATTGTCATTTGGTGTTTGCGTTGAGCATAGACATGATTGGATTATGTCTATCGCAATACGGTTATTCATTTAAGGAGAATAATGGTTACTCTATTTATTTGAATAACACCTTCCATGGTCTTGCACCTAAAGGAATGGTTTATTGAATCTCGATCGTAGTGATACACATTTTCATGCCAAAAGATATAAGATAGTAATGATAGTACCACTTACTTGTGGCACTGCCATGTAAGTCATAATGGTATAAAACGCATGAAGAAGCTCCATGTTGATGGATCTTTGGACTCACTCGTTTTTTGAAAAGTTTGAGACATGCGAACCATGTCTATTGGTGTATACGCATGAAGAAACTCCATGCAGATGGATCGTTTGGACTCACTTGATTTTGGATCACTTGAGATATGCAAATTATACCACATGGGCAAGATGACTGAAAACCTCGGTTTCGGTAGAAGGAACAAGAAAGCAACTTGTTGGAAGTAACACATTTTGATGTGTGCAGTCCAATGAGTGCTGAGGCATGCAGTGAATATCTTTATGTCTTACTTCACAGATGATTCGAGTAGATGTTGAGTATATTTACTTGATGAAACACAAGTCTGAATTATTGAATGGTTCAAGTAATTTTAGAGTGAAGTTGAAGATCATTGTGACAAGAGGATAAAATGTCTATGATATGATCATAGAGATGAGTATCTGAGTTACAAGCTTTGGCACGCAATTAAGAAATTGTGTAAATTGTTTCATAATTAATACCGCCTGGAACACCATAGAGTGATGGTGTGTCCGAACATCATAGTTGCACCCTATTGGATATGGTGCGTACCATGATGTCTCTTATCGAATTACCACTATCGTTCATGGGTTAGGCATTAGAGACAACCGCGTTCACTTTAAAATAGGGCACCACATAATTCCGTTGAGACGACACCGTTTGAACTATGGTTTGGAGAAACCTAAGTTGTCGTTTCTTAAAAGTTTGGGGCTGCGACACTTATGTGAAAAGTTTCAGGTTGATAAGCTCGAACCCAAAGCGGATAAAATGCATCTTTATAGGACACCCAAAACAGTTGGGTATACCTCCTAATTCAGATCCGAAAGCAATAGGGATTGTTTCTTGAATCGGGTCCTTTCTCGAGGAAAGGTTTGTCTCGAAAATTGAGTGGGAGGATGGTGGCGACTTGATGAGGTTATTGAACCGTCACTTCAACTAGTGTGTAGCAGGGCATAGGAAGTGCTCCTGTGGCACCTACACCAATTGAAGTGGAAGCTTACGATAGTGATCATGAAGTTTCGGATCAAGTCACTACTGTACCTCGTAGGGTGACAAGGATACGTACTACTTCAGAGTGGTACAGTAATCCTGTCTTGAAGGTCATGTTGCTAGACAACAATGAACCTACGAGCTATGGAGAAGCGATGGTGGGCCCAAATTCCGACAAATGGTTAGAAACCATTAAATCCGAGATAGGATCCATGTATCAGAACAAAGCATGGACTTTGGTGGACTTGCCCAATGATCGGCAAGCCATTGAGATAAATGGATCTTTAAGAAGAAGACGGACGTGGATGGTAATGTCACCATCTATGAAGCTCGACTTGTGGCAAAGAGTTTTTCACAAGTTCAAGGAGTTGACTACGATGAGATTTTCTCATTCGTAGCGATGCTTAAAGTCCATCGGAATCATGTTAGCACAAGCTGCATTTATGAAATCTGGCAGATGGATGTCAAAACGAGTTTCCTTACCAGTTTTCGTAAGGAAAGGTTGTATGTGATACAATCAGAAAAGTTTTGTCGATCCTAAGGATGCTAAAAGGTATGCCGGCTCCACCGATCCTTCTAAGGACTGGAGTAAGCATCTCGGAGTTGGAATGTGCGCTTTGATGAGATGATCAAAGATTTTGGGTTTATACAAAGTTCATGAGAAACTTGTATTTCCAAAGAAGTGAGTGGGAGCACTACAGAATTTCTGATGAGTATATGTTGTTGACATATTGTTGATCAGAAATGATGTAGAATTTCTGGAAAGCATATAGGGCTATTTGAAAGGTGTTTTTCAATAGAAAACCTGGATTAAGCTACTTAAACATTGAGCATCAAGACCTATGAGGATAGATCAAAATGCTTAATAATACTTTCAAATGAGCACATACCTTGACATGATCTTGAAGGTGTTCAAGATGGATCAGTCAAAGAAGGAGTTCTTGCCTGAGTTGTAAGGTACGAAGTTAAGACTTAAAGCTCGACCACGGCAGAAAAGAGAGAAAGGACGAAGGTCATCCCCTATGCTTTACACGTAGGCTCTACAGTATGCTATGCTAAGTACCACACTTGATGTGTGCCTTGCCACATGTCTGGCAAGAGAGTACAAAGGTGATCAAGGAGTGGATCACCAGATAGCGGTCAAAGTTATCCTTAGAGGAATAAGGATTTGTTTCTCGATTATGGAGGTGATAAAGAGTTCGACGTAAAGGGTTATGTCGATGCAAGCTTTAACACATATCCGAGTGACTCTGAGTAGCAAACCGGATACGTATAGTGGAACAACCATTTGGAATAACTCCAAGTGGAGCGTGGAAGCAGCATTTACAATATGACCTAGAGATTTACGAAGTACACACGGATCTGAATGTTGCAGACCCGTTGACTAAAACCTCTCTCACAAGCAGAACATGATCAAACCCCATAACTCATTGAGTCTTAATCACATGATGATGTGAACGAGTTTAGTGACACCAATAAACTCTTTGGATGTTGGTCACATGGTGATGTGACCTGTGAGTGTTAATCACATGGCAAAGTGAACTAGATTATTGACTCTAGTGCAAGTGGGAGACTGTTGGAAATATGCCCTAGAGGCAATAATAAATTAGTTATTATTATATTTCCTTGTTCATGATAATCGTTTATTATCCATGCTATAATTGTATTGATAGGAAACTCAGATACATGTGTGGGTACATAGACAACACCATGTCCCTAGTAAGCCTCTAGTTGACTAGCTCGTTGATCAATAGATGGTTACGGTTTCCTGACCATGGACATTGGATGTCATTGATAACAGGATCACATCATTAGGAGAATGATGTGATGGACAAGACCCAATCCTAAGCCTAGCACAAAGATCGTGTAGTTCGTATGCTAAAGCTTTTCTAATGTCAAGTATCATTTCCTTAGACCATGAGATTGTGCAACTCCCGGATACCGTAGGAATGCTTTGGGTGTACCAAACGTCACAACATAACTGGGTGGCTATAAAGGTGCACTACAGGTATCTCCGAAAGTGTCTGTTGGGTTGGCACGAATCGAGACTGGGATTTGTCACTCCGTGTAAACGGAGAGGTATCTCTGGGCCCACTCGGTAGGACATCATCATAATGTGCACAATGTGACCAAGGGGTTGATCACGGGATGATGTGTTACGGAACGAGTAAAGAGACTTGCCGGTAACGAGATTGAACAAGGTATCGGTATACCGACGATCGAATCTCGGGCAAGTACAATACCGTTAGACAAAGGGAATTGTATACGGGATCGATTGAGTCCTTGACATCGTGGTTCATCCGATGAGATCATCGTGGAACATGTGGGAGCCAACATGGGTATCCAGATCCCGCTGTTGGTTATTGACCGGAGAACGTCTCGGTCATGTCTGCATGGTTCCCGAACCCGTAGGGTCTACACACTTAAGGTTTGATGACGCTAGGGTTATAAAGGAAGTTTGTATGTGGTTACCGAATGTTGTTCGGAGTCCTGGATGAGATCTCGGACGTCACGAGGAGTTCCGGAATGGTCCGGAGGTAAAGATTTATATATGGAAAGTTGTTGTTCGGGTTCCGGAAAAAGTTCGGGTTTTTTCGGTATTGTACCGGGAAGCTTCCAGAAGGTTCCGGAGGATTCTGGAGGGGTCCGGAGGTTCTGGAAATTGTTCCACCACGTCCAATACAGTAGCATGGGCTGTAGGGGGGCGCCCTAGCCTTAATGGGCCAGGGGCACCAGCCCCCCCAAGGCCCATGCGCATGGGAGGGGGAAAACCCTAAAGGGGGAGGCCTCCACTTGGCTTGGGAGGCACTCCTTCACCCTTGGCCGCCGCCCCCAACCCTAGATGGGATCAAGGGGGCCAGACCCCTCTTCCCCCCACCTATGAATAGTGGAGGGGTGGGAGGGCAGCCGCACGACAAGTTCTGGCGCAGCCCTCCCCCTCTCCCAAGTACTCCTCCTCTCCCGCGATGCTTGGCGAAGCCCTGCAGGATTGCCACGCTCCTCCATCACCACCACGCCGTTGTGCTGCTGCTGGATGGAGTCTTCCTCAATCTCTCCCTCTCTCCTTGCTGGATCAAGGCATGGGAGACGTCACCGGGCTGTACGTGTGTTGAACGCGGAGGTGCCGTCCGTTCGGCACTAGGATCTCCGGTGATTTGGATCACGACAAGTACGACTCCTTCAACCCCGTTCTCTTGAACGCTTCCGCTTAGCGATCTACAAGGGTATGTAGATGCACTCTCATTCTCCTCGTTGCTAGTCTCTCCATAGATAGATCTTGGTGACTCGTAGGAAAATTTTGAATTTCTGCTACGTTCCCCAACATACATCATAATGATTGAGCTCCGAACACCACCAACCGACTAGGGCGCCCAAGCACCCAAGATGAACAAGCTCAAGGGCACCAAGCACCCAAGAGTAATAAGCTTCTCAAGTTGTAACTTCCACGTATCACGTGGAGAACTCAAATCGATGCACCAAATGCAATGGCAAGGGCACACGGAGTGCCCAAGTCCTTCTCTCCCAAATCCCACCAAAGCAACTAATGCTAGGGAGGAAAATGAGAGGAAGAACGAAAGAAGAACACAAAGAACTCCAAGATCTAGATCCAAGGGGTTCCCCTCACTTAGAGGAGAAAGTGATTGGTGGAAACATGGATCTAGATCTCCTCTCTCTTTTCCCTCAAAAACTAGCAAGAATCCATGGAGGGATTGAGAGTTAGCAAGCTCGGAGAAGGTCAACAATGGGGGAAGAACACGAGCTCAAAGGGATAAGGTTCAACGGGGAAGAAGACCCCCTTTTATAGGAGGGGGAAAATCCAACCGTTACCCCACTGAACATCCCCGCACAGAGCGGTACTACCGCTAGGGAAGGGCGGTACTACCACTCCGGGCGGTACTACCGCTCAACCCAGCGGTACTGCCGCGCTGCTAGGGTCCTGACCCCAGGGCGGTACTACCGCTAGGGAAGAGCGGTACTACCGCTTAGGGCGGTACTACCGCTCCTACTACCTCCCTTAGTGCCGCAAAACCCGACACGAAAAACTTCGTTCAAGAATCGAGGCGGAAGTAGCCCAGACACACAGCGGTACTACGACCGAAAATCCCAAGCGGCACTACCGTTCGGAGAGTGGTACTACCGCTCTGAGAGCGGTACTACCGCTGGGGAGCTTCAGCGGTACAACCGTTGTGGTCGCGGTACTACCGCTGGGGCCAACCTTATGCCTCAACCACGAAAACAAAGAATACTCCAAGGAAACCAGAACTGCCATAACTTCTGCAAATGAGCTCCGAATTGAGCAAACTCAAGCTTGTTGGATAGAGCAAGACGAGTAGCATCAAAACAGCGGAGTAAGAAGAGGCAGGGGAGGTATGCTTAGCAAACAAAGGAGTGAAACCTCCTACCGAGAAGAACCGGCATACCCTCCAACATCGAAAACATCATAGAAGATGCATGAGAACTCCGTTTTTGATGAACTCAAGCTTGTCATAAAAATGACCATAAGCTCCAAATCTCACAAGGAGAAGAACCAAACAAGAACCAAAAAGATGATGCAAGGATGCAATGGTTTGAGCTCTCTACGAACGATACGATCAAGCAACTCATCAAGAGCCCCCCTTGATAGTACGGCAATCAATCCTATAACCCGGTCTCCCACAACTACCGTGAGACCGGTAAAATAGAAAACCTATCAAGGGCAAACCTTTGCCTTGCACATGATCCACTTGAGCTAGATGATGACGATCTTCTCCTCCTCAAGATGGACCACCTTACTTGATTGCTTTGGCTCGATGAAGACTAGAGATTGCTCCCCCATACTCCACTATGGGTGAGCCACTCTTCTGCACATCTTCACAAGTACATTGTCGCCACAATGGACGGCAAGCTTCAAGCATATGATCTCTTCGTGATGATCCTACTTGAACTTGCACACCGCAACCTAACCCCACAAAGAACTCTCACGAAGACCATGGGTTAGCACACAAAGCGTAATGGACAATGCTTACCATACCATGGGATCACTTGATCCCTCGGTACATCTTGTGGGCTTTGCGTGTTGAATCTTTCCAACTCTCTTCATTTGGATGATGTCTTGAAGGTGGACATGAATGATCACACAATCTTATTCTTCAAGACATGCTTGTAATAAGCTCAACACTCACATGACCAATCTTTGGATAATTCCTTAATAGCACCTTGGTCAACTCCTAAACTCCTTGAAACCAACACATGGAATTCAAGAAAAGCCTATGGACAGATCCTTCAAATATAACTCAAGACAACCATTAGTCCATAGAGATTGTCAACAATTACCAAAACCAAACATGGGGGCACCATGTTCTTTCAACCTTTGGAGACACCTGTAGAGCTCCTTTATAATCACCCAGTTACGTTGTGACGTTTGGTAGCACACAAAGTGTTCCTCCGGTAAACGGGAGTTGCATAATCTCATAGTTATAGGAACATGTATAAGTCATGAAGAAAGCAATAGCAACATACTAAACGATCAAGTGCTAAGCTAACGGAATGGGTCAAGTCAATCACATCATTCTCCTAATGATGTGATCCCGTTAATCAAATGACAACTCATGTCTATGGTTAGGAAACTTAACCATCTTTGATTAACGAGCTAGTCAAGTAGAGGCATACTAGTGACAACATGTTTGTCTATGTATTCACACATGTATTATGTTTCCGGTTAATACAATTATAGCATGAATAATAAACATTTATCACGAAATAAGGAAATAAATAATAACTTTATTATTGCCTCTAGGGCATATTTCCTTCAAAGAGGTAGGTCAACTTTGGGGAGGAAGACCCCCTTATATAGTGGGGGGAACAATCCAACCGTTACCCCCCTTAGCAGCCCCGCAGAGAGCGGTACTACCGCTGGGGTGGGCGGTACTACCGCTGAGCCAGCGGTACTACCGTCCCACTTAGCGGTACTGCCGCGCAAAGGGAAGGAGCGAGGACCTGGACCCTGAGCGGTACTACCGCGGTGGTAAAGGCGGCACTACCGCTTGGGAGCGGTACTACCGCCTCTACTGCCGCAGCTAGTGCCGCAAAACCCGACACGAGAAAAAGAGCCCTCGAGTCAAGGCGGTAGGAGCGCGGAGCCGCAACGGTACTACGGCCGAAGGCTACAAGCGGTACTACCGCTGAGGAGCGGTACTACCGCTTGTTGCGCTTGGGCGGTACTACCGTTGTGGCCTGTGGTACTACCGCTGGGACCAGACAAAGCTGCCAGAGAGGGGAAAGAGTACTCCATTGAAGCGGGAAGGTTCAGCGGGTGCGATAAGGAAGTGTACGTGTTGATTCTACCCTAGCCTTACCAACGCGGATCCCCTCTTGATAGTACGGTGACTCCTACGAAACTAGTCCACCAACACAGAGATGAAAGAGCTGCACCGTCTTGAATAACACACCGAGGGGAGGGAATCGTCTCGTGCCAAAGAATAAATCTCTAAAAAAAACTCAACGCACACGATTAATACGCAGAAGCATTGTCATCAATCACCATAACACATTAGGGATAAATATGCCCTTACACACATGACTGCAGAACCTACCAACCCTCCGACCACACCATTGCCAGCAAATTCACTAGATCCAGCCTGAGGCGACCTTTTCTTTTGGAAGGAGGTTAAACCACATCCACTACATCATCATGAAGTATCCAATCATTCTTATGAAAACCAACCACGAACAAACAATCACAAGATATAAAATTAACATGTACTTCTTCCGTCCTTAAAAGAGTGTATTTCCAACTTTGTTGGAAAGTCAAACCTTTTAATATTTAACCGTATTTATACAATAATAGACCAACGTTTGTGCCATCAAATTAGTAGCATTAGATTCATGATAAATATATTTCCATCGCCTATTTGGTTTCACAAGTATTGATATATTTCTGCACAAACTCGGTCAAACTTTGAGATAGTTTGACACTCCAATAAAATTAGAAGTACACTCCTTCAAGGACGGAGGGAGTACCACTAAGTCAATTTTTTTCCGCATCAGAATCTTTCAGAAAGGGATAAACGTGAATGGTCTCCCGGCACGACGTGTTGTTGACGTACTCCACCGGAGTAGGAAGCATGGTTGCTGGTCTCGTGCGCCGATCCTATGGGGCCTAGAACGATGACTTTTCGACTGTCTATACAATAAGGTTTGCCCCGCTCTAGCAAGGGAGGGGCGATGACGGCGGCGCGCCTTCGCCTCGCTTCAGTGCTTGTAGTCTTGCTAGATGGTCAACGGGCCTGGTTGTAATTTTTATCACCTCTGATGTTCATTGTACTGGCATTGATTGAAAGTTTCTCACGCAAAAAAAGAAGAAGAGCATTTGGTTTGATCCGGTTTGGATTGGCTGGAGCCATGGAAGCGCGTACGAATGGAAGGGAAGGATGATCTAGATCCGGTATGACTTTTCGTACCGATGAGTTAATGATCAACGGCCGGGGAGCTTGATCCAACATACGTAAACAACTTGTTGGAGGAGAGGTTGTCAGCTCCAAAATTAATCAAGTGTTCCGTTTCTTGGAGGTCAATTAATTCCTGCAACTGCAACGACATTTCCCGGAGGCTAGAGTAGGCCGGATCGAGACAAAATCACTAGTATGCGTGTGTGCGTAGGGACACCACGTAGTACGTACGTACGTACACACGCACGGACGCATGTGAGATCGAGTCTACTGATGGTGATTTGATTTATCTTTTGATCTGACAACGTGTTGCTGCAGCTTCTACATACACACTCAAAGTGCACTTCTTCTTGCTTTCTGTTAAGAGAATTTTCTTTTGTTTTCTGAGGAGGTGGCAAAATTTCATGTTTTGATCATTTTCAAAACCTATTCGAGATCTGACCCCGATTTAAAAATATTTTGAGATCTGACCCTTTTTGTTACCGCCACAGACTTTGACAGTAAGGTATAACATGCTACCGTCACGGCCTATGGCGGTAGGTCATTATACCCTACTGCCAGTGTGCTTGGCGGTAGGATCCCGTCACATTGATCTGCACCCCTGCCACTCCACATGCATGCAGTGCACCCTGCCACTGGACAAAGGGCCGACCTTTTTCGTTGCCTCGTTGGCCTCCTCTCCTCTCTCTCTTGTCTCAGCCATGCTTTATTCATTAATTGACTACTGCTACAGAGTGCTACAGAGTGTACTAACTACTCCATTCATTCTTAAATATAAGTCTTTGTAGAGATCTCATTATGAACCACATACGGATGTACTCCCTCCGTCCGGAAATACTTGTCGGAGAAATGGATGTATCTAGACGTATTTTAGTTTTCGATACTTCATTTTTATTCATTTCTACGACAAGTATTTCCGGACGGAGAAAGTATATAGATGCATTTTAAGTGTAAATTCATCCATTTTGCTTCGTATGTAGTCCAACTAGTGGAATCTCTACAAAAACTTATACGACTCTGCATGCGGCAGTGCACTAACTACACAAAAATGCAACGCAGCAACCCCGAGCCCTAGCTTTCCTTGCTCTGTGCACTGCGCCATGGCAGCTTTTCTCAAAAAAAAAGTACTGCACTGCGCCATGCCGGGACGACAGTGATGCCCGCAATTTTGCATTGCATGTGTTGCAAGCCTACCGCCATGGCTTTTGGCGGTAGGGTATTTCTCATGTCTAACGACCATGACGATGCAGTTAAGCCCTACCGTCATCGACCATGGCGGAAGCATGTTATACCTTACCGCCAATGTCGGTGACGGTAGCAAAAAGGGTCTACAAACTGGTGTCAGATCTCGAATAGGTTTCAGAAAAGGGTCAAAACACCAAATTTTGACCCCGCAAAAAAAAACACACACCAAATTTTGCTTGAGGAGGAATGTGCACTGGGTCTACATCGATCATGGCCCAGAAAAGCTTGACTCACATTTAGGGCCTTGAAAGCTACGCTGGGCCAGGCCACACACAGCCGAGTCCATCATAATAGCCGAGTCGGCTTCACTGAGCGCGACCACTGTCTGACTCTGTACTGAGTCTACTGACCAGGGCAGCCCCTCCCGGCCTCCCCCCTCCCCTCCCCTCCGTCCGCTAGCCGCCACGTCCCCGACCACCCCTCGCCGCCGGACCGCATCTCCTCCCCTCACCTCCCACCTCCAGATCCGCGCGCTCCCCGCCCGCCGCCCCGGGAACTTTCCTCCGAGGTCGGTCGATCCAGTGGCCGGCGACAGCGACCGACCGCCGCGCGGATCGATCCAGCGACCAACCTGGAGCACGGCTGCTAGCCGTCCCCTCTCAGTCAACCCAAGTCGCACCACGTGCCACCATTTTGACCAGCTCCGCCGCTGCTATTTTTCTCCCTAAATTCCTCCCCCGGCCTTCCCTCACACGGACGGCGCCCCGGTCGCTCCTCCCCGTCCGCCGCGCCTCCGGTGAGCTTCCGTATCCGGCCTGGTCCAAAGTCCGTATTTTTATGCCGACTCGTCCGATCTCCATCTAACCTGCTTCCGGCTTTGCCCAGCTCCGCGTCCATCTCCCGCCCCACAAACCCTAGCCAGAGGAAGGAGGACACCATGAGGGGGAAGAAGCCGCTCAAGGAGCTCACGCTCTCCGTGCCGGCGCAGGAGACGCCCGTCGATAAGTTCCTGTAGGTCTCCCCCATTCCTTGGCCTAAATTTCATGTTTTTCCCTCTCTTTTTTCCCTACTAAAGCTATCACAGGTTTGGGCTTTATGTCTAATAAATGAGTGATTTTTTGGGTGCCTGGCTAGATTTTTGTGGTCTATTTGTGGATTGTGATGGGGCTGGGTAGCCGGTACTGGGTTGCTAAAGCATAGATTTACTTTGAAGGCATTAAGTGCAGTGCTTGATTTGAAACTGGTACGGCCTGAGCTGCTGAGCTGACTCAGCAATCTGTATGTCAACGAAAGTATTTAAGTCCAATGATTAGTTTGAACTTAATATGTGTTGAGTTGCTGAGCTGCCTGTGGTATTTCAGGACTGCGAGCGGTACATTCAAGGATGGTGAACTGCGGCTTAATCAAAGAGGTTTGCAGCTTATCTCCGAGGAAAATGGAGATGAACATGTGAGTTCCCGGTTCAATAGTTTTTAATGGCCACTTTTGTTGTCTGTCAATCTGTCCAATTGTGTTTGTGTTGTATTCTACTTCGATCGTTCTTGTTTGATCCGTGGGCGCGCATGCGTGTTGCACTGTTGCGTGCGTCAGAGTCAGTGCACTCCTCCTGTTTGAATCGGAGTTTGAAACCAAACAAACTTCTCCTCAGGAGGATAGATGGGCCGATTCAGGTGAGATCCCATGTAGATCTAACTTTCTATTCACTCGTGGGATCCGCGGGGGGGGGGGGGGGGGGGGGGGGGGGGGGGGCACCACGGCTCCTCTCTTCTCGAGAATCATACATCCCTTATCAGAGGGTCTACTGCATTTGATCAACCAGGGGGAATCAACAAAACATCCAATAAGATTTGACTATTTGAGATTGAATCGTATATACGCCACTATAAAAAAAGTGTACATGTCGCCACATGAAGTGCAATACAACACAAACGCTAAATTACTGAACCAGGAACTTACATATCCATCCCTGTTTTCCTCAGAGATGCCACAAACCTCTTTGATTAAGTCTAATGACCTCCAGCAATCAAAGACAACCATTTAATTTGCACATTACTTCGTGTTCTGAAGAAACAAGAAGCGTCTCAAAAACATTTCTAGACACAAAAAAGTAGCGCAGTAAAAGATCAAGCCTTCATAGCTTCAACAGGAAAAAGGAGAAGGAAAAGGAAAATATGTTATATAAAATAGGCAGTTTAGGCCAAGGAATCAAGGAAACCTACATGAGTTTATTGAGAGGCGTCTCCTACTCTGGCAGAACGAGCTGGAGTTCCTTGAGCGGCCTCTTCCCCCTCATGGTTGTAACACCCTGGCCACAACCATCGGTTCCTGGCCGTTATGCCTGACGGGATCTAGACTAGCCCCATAGACCAACACTAGTCTTTCCTGCGCACTTTGTCCTCACTCGTGCACACCTCAGAAGGACTTCTTGGTCAGTCACCCATCCTCGAATTACCCCATGCGAAGCAACCTGGAGGTTCTTTGGAGATGAGCTTCTGAAAAAGAAGGCGCACCTTGTTGAAATGAGTAGTCTATCATTCCTATTAAGCCAGGATGTCACAATGGTATCTTCCTATGGTTAGTGTTTCTTCGCTAGGAGATGAATATGGAACTGGCCAAAGCCTTAAACTAGTTGGGGAGTAGGTAGGAGACCAGATGAACTGCTATGGAGATATGGAGTTTGGATCTGTCCAGCGGAGGCACGCTGAGAGAGCGGAGCAACCTTGAGGAAGGCCTGGGCCACGATAGGGTAGATGGAAGTGAAGATGGGGCATGTTGTACTTCCATCGACCAAAGTTGCTAATTTATGGACCACGGGGGTCAGAGGAACCCTTACAGTTTAAACTTGGTAGCCATTTCATCCATAATCATAACATATTTGCAAAATTTTCCATTATGTTTCATGATTATCTTGAGTAGATGTTAGTTTTTAATGCCTAGGATTGAATTATGTACTCTGCTGCTCGCTATTGGTTATTAGATGCCACCAACAGAAACCACAACAAGAATATATTGTTCTTCAGTTTGTGTTTATTAGTATTTGGATAATGATCAAGTTGTTTCCGAATTCTGTTTGCATCTTGATTTGTTTCTTTTCCTCAGCAATCAACAAAAATGAAGGTGGAAGATGTGCAGTTATCAATGGATGACCTCGAAATGATTCAGGTCATTGGTAAGGGAAGTGGTGGCGTCGTCCAACTAGTGCGGCACAAGTGGGTGGGCACATTTTATGCCTTGAAGGTAACAGTACAATAAATTCACCTAGTTTTTTTATCGTACCTGTTTATATTTTTGGGGTAGACTGCTTGTTTTTTTATCGTACCTGTTTATATTTTTTCATGTTTGTTAACATTTTAACATGGAAATTAATATGTTTATCTGTTTGAACAGATTTGCATTCTATGCATTGTTATGACAATCTGATTATTCTACATCTGAAGACTTATTTGTTTTGTTTAGTCACTTTGTGATGGCATGGCAATATATTCAATTAGATCCACATTTATGCACACCATTAAAATGAGTTGTAGCAAAAACATCTAGTATTGGCTGATCTTTGCCTGCAAAATCTCCATAGAACACCAATTTTAACGGAAACTGACACTAATGTATGAGAATACATCAGGTAATGATATACAGCTGATTAAACATTTTCAAGCATTATTCCTGGTCTTTGTACTGCTGTGGCATTTCGTTGTCCATATGATCTATCAGTCAATTGATTATTTTCAATTTCTTCATAGGGCATTCAAATGAACATTCAGGAGTCAGTACGCAAACAAATAGTACAGGAGCTCAAAATAAATCAAGCAACACAGAGCCCCCATATCGTCCTTTGCCATCAATCTTTTTACCACAATGGTGTAATATATCTTGTTCTGGAATATATGGATCGTGGATCTCTTGCAGACATAATTAAACAAGTTAAAACCATTCTGGAGCCATACCTCGCAGTACTTTGCAAGCAGGTATGTATACGTTTGGCCTATGGTTTGACTGCATCCGGAATATTCAAATTTTGTCACATCTGATGGAAGTTGAAGCTAGAGTCTGGCACATGTAACATTAATAATGTCTTAACAAATCAGGTTTTGGAGGGTCTGTTATACCTTCATCATGAAAGGCATGTGATTCACAGGGACATAAAGCCATCTAACTTGTTAGTTAACCATAAAGGTGAAGTAAAGATTACTGATTTTGGGGTGAGTGCAGTGCTAGCAAGTTCAATCGGTCAGCGTGATACATTTGTTGGAACCTACAACTATATGGCGGTATGTAAAAAGATCTGCTTTGTCTTCTGACTGCGGCTTATGCTCATAATGGTTATCTGGGGTGCACAAAATTTGCTGTGATAGTTTTCTTCCTTTCCTTTTTGTGCAGCCTGAGCGGATTAGTGGCAGCTCCTATGACTACAAGAGTGATGTATGGAGTTTGGGCTTGGTAATACTTGAATGCGCCATTGGCCGCTTCCCCTATACTCCTCCGGAAGGAGAAGGTTGGCTAAGCTTCTATGAACTATTAGAAGCAATTGTTGACCAGCCACCACCTTCTGCACCAGCAGATCAGTTCTCTCCAGAATTCTGCTCATTTATCTCTTCCTGGTACGCTAAACATTATTCCGAGGAACTACACATGAAATTAGCTCAGTCACTGCATTTCTGTTTTGTCTTCTTGCTTAGTACTCCCTCTGTTCCAAAATAGATGACTCAACTTTGTACAAACTTTAGTATAAAGTTAGTACAAAGTTGAGTCATCTATTTTGGAATGGAGGGAGTATGTTTGAATGAACTTCTTGCCCTGTTTTCTGAAGTTCTGATTTTCTTTTGCGTGTCTTTCACGTAAATATTTTAAATTGTTTGTAAAGTTAACTTGTTTTAATAGTTATCTGCTTTCTCGTCCACAGCTCATGGACTTTGTCCACTCAAGTATTATTCCCCCCTTTGAGAAAATGTGTTTTTGTCTATTCAAGTATTACTTTCCTCTTTGAACAAGTGTGGTCTTAATAGAACTGTTTGTGTGATAATTTGGACTTCATTAATTCTGGAGAATAAATGTTTAAACTGCGTGGTGTTCTTCAGATTAGAATTAGTGAAATCTTCAGATGTCCAGAGTTTATAACTGTGTTTTTTGTAACAGCAAACGGCCGAATCAATGTTTTTATTATAAAAATTACATTTCAGTACAGCCCAAGAAATTGCAGCCATCCCAAAAGGATCGACTTGCGTCTCCAGACAACAGCTACTCAGGGCAACTTGCCATGAAACTATCTGTTTATCAAACCCTGTTTAAGTAGCTTATTGGCCCTTGAAACTTCAAGCAGTTTAGCTAATCTGGAGTTTGAGTTATCAATCATGTAACAACCCTGATTTTCAGTTTAATGTCAAAACGTACTTATTGATTTAAGTTAGCTTAAGAACGATAGGAATGAGAGGCACTGGGAAATACCAAATGGCATTTCCACCTCAACACAAGATGTGAAGAACCGATAACTTAGGCTTTCCTCTATGTTCTCATACCCATTGCTCTTAGGCCCTCTGTTTCTTCCTCTTCCTAGCTCGCTTTTGAGATTTCACATCGAATATGTGCAAACATATAGTTGGTTTGTAAGCTAAAGCAACCAAGCAAGCCAAAAAAGGAAGAGGAAGGAGTGCTTTAGAACAATAGGAATGGGAGGCATTGGGAAACACCAAACTAAATTCTCACCTCCAACACTAGAGGTAAAAACCGAGCAGGTCAGGCTTTCCTCCATGTTCCCATTCCCACTACTCTAAGGCCCTCTATTCTTCCTCTTCCAGGCTTGCCTTTGAGGTCTCATGTTGTCTAAACATGTGGACACATGTCTAAGGTTTCTCCATCAGAGCTATCACGTAAGCGAAAAGGAAGAGGAAGGAGTGCACAAGAACGGTAGGAATGGGAGGCATCAGGAAAGGATCAATGCCAAATATTTGCACCTCCAACACTTGAGGTGGAAACAGCCTCTTACAGAAATGTAGGGAAAGGCTGCGTACTATAGACCCAAAGTGGTCGGACCCTTCCCCGACCCTGCGCAAGCGGGAGCTACATGCACCGGGCTGCCCTTTTTTTTCCTCCATGTTCCCATTCCCAGTGCTCTTGAGTTCTCTCTTTCTTCCTCTTCCCGGCTTACTTTCAGTGCCTACAAATCTAATGAAACAAAAACTCTCAAAGAACAAGCTTGAATTGTTGGACAAAGTGATTCAGCTTTGAGGTATAAATAATGGGTGGTGCGCCATATGCAGAACCTTAGAGGAGAAACTAATGAAGACACCCGATGCATGTGGGCACCATTCTACAGTCAATGATAATGGGGCCACATAATCACCGGCCCTGTCCTATTGTCCTCTACTCTTAATTTAGGGCACATGTGTAAAGATCTCTTCTCCTTACCTTTATTACCCATATCAGAAACTGGTACATAATATCCATACCAGCCTTTTTTAGAACAATATCCGTATCAGCCTGTGCATTTATGGTGTCAAAATATGTAGCAATAAGGAGTTAGAGCTAAAAGTAATATGAAATTGGACAAATTAAACCCTGTAAGTAAAACTTGGAAAAATTACACAACAGTGGGGCAAAGAACCACCGAAGTGACAACTAATTGGAACATAATGTACTTCGGACCGCTGCAGTATTAGAGATGACATAATGTGATAAAAACATGATAAGAGAGATCTCATATCTGCAAAACCAAAGTATCTATAGGCTATTTTATCAAGAAAAAATGTGTATAGTCGTATTGCTCTTGAAGTGTTTAGCATCCAAATTCTGCAGGCTGTACACAACTACATGGCATGTGAGAAATATAGGAAAAAACATATCTCCAAAGAAACCATCACCCTCGATCCCTAGCAGTGGCGGAGCCAGCCTGTGAATGCAGCTCGGGCAATACTTAACTGTGATAGTGTGAGCTGGCACCTGCCGAAAGAAATAATCCTTCTAACCATAGATTATCACTAGTGCTTAGGAGTAATTTTCTGGACTAGCCCAGGCAGCCGCCCGGGGTTGCCAGGAGGTGGCTCCGTCACTGATCCATAGGAGGAAAAAACTTGAAGAATAAGGTGACATATTCCGTCTAAACTCACTATACACAGTATTTTAAGAACAAGGTTGGGACACAAAGGAAGAATAAGATCCCGAAGAGTGGTACTTCTTCCATCCATCAAAGTACTTCCCAGTTCAACCTTGTAGCTCAGCCACCATCCCCCAAGGATTAAAACAGCTAGGTTGAGATGCAAACAGCCAGCAAGGTTCAAGAGTGGGAAATAAGCCTTATCCGCACATCTAAACAATGTATAAAAAGACAACCATTTATGATCAAGTGTACAATTCCATTGGAGTTTACAATTTTTTCGACGCTGCAGATATATCCCATGTGTGAACTCTAGGAATTGATGGTAAAAATAATCTGCAATGCACATATCTTTATATGTTCTGTGTGCAAATTGCCATATTTCACACTCTGATTTCTGCTTGTACTCTTAGCTACAACATACGGGCTAAATCACATCAATGACACACCACCTATTGTTCCCATGCCCACTGCTCTTGGGCCCTCTTTCCTTCCTCTTCCTGTCTTACTATGGGCATCTCATATCATCTGAATATATGCATATGTATGTTTTTTTTCTAAAGCGATTTAGCAAACAAAAAGGAAGAGGAAGGAGCGCCTAAGAACGATAGGAATGAGAGGCATCGGAAAATGCCAAACTGAATTGCCACCTCAAGACAAGAGGTGAAGAGAGGCATCGGAAAATGCCAAACTGAATTGCCACCTCAAGACAAGAGGTGAAGAACCATCAATTTAGGCTTTCCTCTATGTTCTCATTCCCACTGCTCTTACGCCCTCTCTTTCTTCCTCTTCCTAGCTCGCTTTTGAGATCCCACATCGAATATGTGCACACGTATATTTGGTTTCTAAGCTAAAGGAACCAAGCAAGCCAAAAAAGGAAGAGGAAGGAGTGCTTTAGAACAATAGGAATGGGAGGCATCGGGAAACACCAAAGCAAGTTCTCACCTCCAACACTAGAGGTGAAAACAAAGCAAGTTAGGCTTTCCTCCATGTTCCCATTCCCACTGCTCTTATGCCCTCTTCTTCCACTTCCAGGCTCGCCTTCAAGCTCTCAAGTTATCTAAATATGTGGACACATGTCTATCGTTTCTCCATCAAAGCTACTGTGCAATCCAAAAGGAAGAGGAAGGAGTGCACAACAACGGTAGGAATGGGAGGCATTGGGAAAGTATCCATGCCAAATATTTGCACCTCCAACACTAGAGGTGCAAACAGAAAAGCAGGGCTTTCCTCCATGTTCCCATTCCTAGTGCTCTTGAGCTCTCTCTTTCTTCCTCTTCCCGGCTTACTTTCAGTGCCTAGAAATTTAGCGAAACCAAAGCTCTCGGAGGACCAGTTTGAATTGTTGGACCAAGTGTTTCTGCTTTGAGGTATAAATAATGTGTGGTGCACCATATGCAGAACCTTACAGGAGAAAGCAATGAAGACACCCGGTGCATGGGGGCACCATTCTACAGTCAATGATAATGGGGCCACATAATCACTGGCCCTGTCCTATTGTCCCCTTCTCTTAATTTATGACATGTGCGCAAAGATCTCTTCTGCTTACCTTTATTAACCATATCCGAAACTGGTACATAATATCCATACAAGCCTTTTTTTAGAACGATATCTGTATCAGCCTGTGCATTTAGTGTCAAAACACGTAGCAATAAGAAGTTATGAGCTAAAAATAATATGAATTTGGATTAAACCATCTAAGTAAACTTTGAAAATTACAAAACTGTGGGCAAAGAACCACCAGAGTGACAATTAATTGGAACACATGGTACTTTGGACACGAGCTGCATTATTTCAGATGGCAGAATGTGATTACAACATGATGAGAGGGATCTCATATCTGCGAAATCAAAATGTCTATAGGCCATTTTATCAAGAAAAAAATGTGTATAGTCTTAAGTAATTTAGTATCCAAATTCTGCAGGCTGTACACAACTACATGGCACGAGAGAAATATAGGAATATATCTCCGAAGAAACCATCACCCTCAATTCGTAGAGAACACATGAAGGTATAGTGATCACATATTCAGTCTAAACTCATTATACACATAGTATTTTAAGAACAAGGTTCGCACACAAAGGAAGAACAAGATCCCGAAGAGAGTATGGTAGCTCGTCCACCCATCGAAGTACTTTCCAGTTCAACCTTGTAGCTCTTCCACCATCCCTCCAAGAATTTAATCACCCAGGTTTAGATGCAAACAGTCAGAAGGTTCCAGAGTGGGGAAATAAGCCTTATCCCGCACATCTAAACAACATATAAAAAACAACACCATTTTATGATCAAGGGTACAAATACCATTGGAGTTCACAATTTTCGAAGCTGCAGATATATCTTTGTTGCAGTCATGGTTGTTTCTTGCCATCCTGCGTATTTATCCATTAGTTTGCTATCCCATGTGTGAACTCTTTAGGAACTGATGATAAAAATAATCTGAATGCACAGATTGCTACATGTTTTATGTGCTAATTACCATTTTTCGCGCTCTGATTTCTGCTCGTACTCTTAGCTACAGTGGACAGAGTGGTGTGTCATCGATGTGATTTAACTAAAATAGTAAGACACTAAAACGCATTTACCATGCGACTCTGTCTAAACTCCACAGTCCTCACATGATTCTTGACCTGCAACAATTGGCTCATATCTACCATTCAAATACTTTTTTTTCGAGCAACCGGCAAGAACTCCTCAGTCCTCACATCATTCTTGACCTGCAGCAATTTAGCAATTGGCTCATATCTCATATCATCTGAACATATGCATATATGTATTTTTTTTCTCCTAAACTGATTTAGCAAACAATAAGGAAGAGGAAGGAGCGCCTAAGAACGATAGGAATGAGAGGCATCGGGAAATGCCCAACTGTATTGCCACCTCAAGACAAGAGGTGGAGAAACAGCAATTTAGGCTTTCCTCTATGTTCTCATTCCCACTGCTCTTATGCCCTCTCTTTCTTCCTCTTTCTAGCTCGCTTTTGAGATCCCACATCGAATATGTGCACACATATATTTGGTTTCTAAGCTAAAGTAACCAAGCAACCCATAAAAGGAAGAGGAAGGAGTGCTCGAGAACAATAGGAATGGGAGGCATCGGGAAACACCAAAGCAAGTTCTCACCTTCAACACTAGAGGTGAAAACAAAGCAAGTTGGCTTTCCTCCATGTTCCCACTCCCACTGCTCTTATGCCCTCTTTTCTTCCACTTCCCAGCTTGCCTTCAAACTCTCAAGTTATCTAAATATGTGGGCACATGTCTACTGTTTCTCCATCAAAGCTACTATGCAATCCAAAAGGAAGAGGAAGGAGTGCACAACAACTGTAGGAATGGGAGGCATCAGGAAAGGACCCATGCCTAATATTTGCACCTCCAACACTCGAGGTGCAAACAAACAAGCAGGGCTTTCCTCCATGTTCCCATTCCCAGTGCTCTTGAGCTCTCTCATTCTTCCTCTTCCTGGTTTACTTTCATTGCCTACAAATCTATAGAAACCAAAACTCTCGGAAGGACAAGCTTGAATTGTTGGACAAAGTGTTTCAGCTTTGAGGTATAAATAATGGGTGGTGCGCCATATGCAGAACCTTAGTGGAGAAAGCAATGAAGACACCCGGTGCATGAGGGCACCATTTTACAGTCAATGATAATGGGGCCACATAATCACCGGCGGTGTCCTATTGTCCTCTACTCTTAATTTAGGGCATGTGCGTAAAGATCTCTTGTGATTACCTTTATTACCCATATCTGAAACTGGTACATAATATCCATACCAGCCTTTTTTCTAGAACATTATCTGTGTCAGCCTGTGCATTTATGGTGTCAAAATATGTAGCGTTAAAAAGTTATGAGCTAAAAGAATATGAAATTGGATAAATCAAACCCTGTAAGTAAACTTGGAAAAAAGTACAAAATAGTGGGGCAAAGAACCACCAAAGTGACAACTAATTGGAACACAAGGTACTTTGGGCATGAGCTGCACATTATTATAGATGACAGAATGTGATTACAACATGATTAGAGAGATCTCATATCTGCAAAACGAGAATGTCTATAGGCCATTTTATTAAGAAAAGTGTGTATAGTCCTATTTTTTTTAAGTAATTTAGTATCCAAATTCTGCAAGCTGTACACAACCTCATGGCATGAGAAATTATAGGAAAAAACATATCTCCAAAGAAAACATCAAACACATGAAGGTATCACATATTCAGTCTAAACTCATTATACACACAGTATTTCAAGAACATGGTTCGGACACAACGAAAGACCAAGATCCCGAAGAGAGTATGGTAGTTTTTCCACCCATCAAAGTACTTCCCAGTTCAACCGTAGCTCGGCCACCATCCCTCCAAGATCAAATCACCCAGGTTGGGATGCAAATAGCCAGCAGGGTTCCAGAGTGGGGAAATAAGCCTTATCCCGCACATCTAAACAATATGTGAAAAACAACACCAGTTTATGATCAAGTGTACAAATTCCATTGAAGTTCACAATTCTCAAAGTTGCAGATATATCTCGTTGCAGTCATGGTTGTTTCTTGCTAGCCTGCGTATTTATCCATTAGTTTGCTATCCCCTGTGTGAACTCTTTAGGAACTGATGATAAAAACAATCTGAACGCACATATTATTACATGTTTTGTGTGTCAATTAGACAATTACCATTTTTCGCACTCTGATTTCTGCTGGTAGTCTTAGCTCGGTGGTCAGAGTGGTGTGTCATTGATGTGATTAACTAATACAGTAATGCACTTACATGCTACCATGTGACACTGTCTAAACTCCTCAGTCCTCACATCATGCTTGACCTGCATTTATTGGCTCATAGCTACCATTCAAATTCTACTTTTTTCGAGCAACTGGCAAGAGCTCTGCCTTTACATATAGAAGAGAATTGACTAATTTATAAGGAAACCTGGCCGAAAACAGACCATTCAAATACAATTTAGTTTAGAACTTACAGTCAACTCCGTTTATTGGATATATGTTTTTATTGGTCTATATTTTAGTTAGTGATTATTCTTAATGAAATTTGCACATCTTGAAGGCAACCGATGGTTCCTGCTAGCTTTGCTTTGTAGATTTGTGCCGTCTGTGTAGTATATACATGCAGGAGCATATCATATTGCAGTGTTATCTGATATTACTATCTTGCTTCGCAGCATACAGAAGGACCCCGCCGAACGGATGTCTGCTTCAGAACTCTTGGTGAGCATTACCTTCCACTTTACAACTTGTTGTAGCGTGTTCAACTAACCGTGGTACCGTTGATTCTGTCGACTAGTGTGTGCTGAATCGTCGTTCGTTCGATGTTGTTGCCGCAGAACCATGCCTTCATCAAGAAGTTCGAGGACAAGGATCTAGACCTGAGGATCCTTGTCGAGAGCCTTGAGCAGCCCATGAACGTGCCCGAGTGAGGCCGTTGCTAGGAGAGGTGAGGCTTTGCGGCGAGTTTCTTCCAGGTCTGCCCTCACGACAGCAATTGTGTATTGCTGTGAACCTGATGAATGAGTGACCGACCCCCCACCCCTGTATGTGATGATGTTATGTTGGAAAATTCCCAGAGGATTCGAATGGATTTTTAATGTATGGTAATGAATCAAGGCCCTTTTGATGTGTCTAGTTATGAATGAATGGATGGATCTGCTGTGGCTAGTTGCTTGTGGTGCATGAGAATGCAAGGAACCGTGATGTTGCTGCCATCGTGCAGCGTCGTGTCGCGGTCCGCTTTATGTGGTTTGTACTTGGAGTGCAACCTTGGTAACGACCCTATGTTTTTGCTAGTGATATACCCTGACTGCTGCCATGGTTACTACGTAGACAGCAAACAGAATTAAGCTGGCTGAGAAGTTTAGGATCAGGCAGTTGGATTTCCTTTTTGTTTTGCACTGAAGCAACGAAGGGTCCACACCACAAAGGAATCACTGGAAGCACCAGGCCAGTAGCAGTATGTTTTACTGTTTGGATAGCAAGTGCAGTTAGTCGTACCGTGATGTCAAGAACTAGAATCCTTGCTTAAATCTGCTTCTTACGATGACAGTCCTTGGTTGAATATTTTCCTTGTTATTATTATGTTTTGCTGTTGCTTGGTATAATCATGATGTCGAAGGAAGGACCCTAATATGTACTGAAGGTCAGTTTTTTAAACATGGCAAAGCAAATTGGACGTTTTTTCGTGGCAAACTATGTCCTTTGAAGGATGCAAGTTTTCCTCGCAAAAAGAAAGAAGGTTGGAAGTTTAGTGGGCACTATGTCCTTTGAAGGATGCAAGTTTTCCTCGCAAAAAGAAAGAAGGTTGGAGGTTTAGTGGGCGAGCATGGCAAATCCGGTACGCTCATTTCTTTATCAGGGAATTGTTGTGCTTGCAAACTAAATAAATTTGCTATCGTCGCGTCAATACAAATAAGTTTGGGACGCAAAGGAAGACTAAGATCCTGAAGAGAGTATGATACTTCTTCCATCCATCCAAGTACTTCCCAGTTCAACCTTGTAGCTCAGCTACCATCCCCCAAGGATTAAAACAGCTAGGTTGAGATGCAAACAACCAGCAAGGTTTAAGAGTGGGGAAATAAGCCTTATCCCACACATCTAAACAATATATAAAAAGACAACCATTTGTGATCAAGTGTACAATTCCATTGGAGTTTACATTTTTTTCGACGCTGTAGATATATCTTGTTGCAGTCATGGCTGTTTCTTGCTAGCCTGCATATCTATCCATTAGTTTGCTGTCCCATGTGTGAACTCTAGGAATTGATGGTAAAAATAATCTGCAATGCACATATGTTTACATGTTCTGTGTGCAAATTACCATCTTTCACACTAGATTTCTGCTTGTACTCTTAACTACAACATAAGGACTACTCACATCAATGACACACCACCTATTGTTCCCATGCCCACTGCTCTTGAGCCCTCTTTCCTTCCTCTTCGCGTCTCACTATGGGCATCTCATATCATCTGAATATATGCATATGTATGTTTTTTTCTGAAGCGATTTAGCAAACAAAAAGAAAGAGGAAGGAGCGCCTAAGAACGATAGGAATGAGAGGCATCGGGAAATGCCAAACTGAATTGCCACCTCAAGACAAGAGGTGAAGAACCATTAAGTTAGGCTTTCCTCTATGTTCTCATTTCCACTGCTCTTACGCCCTCTCTTTCTTCCTCTTCCTTGCTCGCTTTTGAGATCCCACATCGAAATATGTGCACACATTTATTTGGTTTCTAAGCTAAAGCAACCCAAAAAGGAAGAGGAAGGAGTGCTTGAGAACAATAGGAATGGGAGGCGTCGGGAAACACCAAAGCAAGTTCTCACCTCCAATGCTAGAGGTGAAAACAAAGCAAGTTAGGCTTTCCTCCATGTTCCCACTCCCACTGCTCTTATGCCCTCTTTTCTTCCACTTCCCGGCTCACCTTGAAGCTATCGAATTATCGAAATATGTGGAGACATGTCTATTGTTTCTCCATCAAAGGTACTGTGCAATGCAAAAGGAAGAGGAAGGAGTGCACAACAACGGTAGGAATGGGAGGCATTGGGAAAGGATCCATGCCAAACCTTTGCACCTCCAACACTAGAGGTGCAAACGAAAAAGCAGGGCTTTCCTCCATGTTCCCATTCCTAGTGTTCTTGAGCTCTCTCTTTCTTCCTCTTCCCGTCTTACTTTTAGTGCCTATACATCTAGGCGAAACAAAAGCTCTCGAAGGACAAGCTTGAATTGTTGGACCAAGTGTATCAGCTTTGAGGTATAAATAGTGGGTGGCGCACCATATGCAAAACCTTAGAGGAGAAAGCAATGAAGACACATGGTGCATGGGGGCACCATTCTACAGTCAATGACAGTGGGGCCACATAATCACTGGCCCTGTCCTATTGTCCTCTACTCTTAATTTATGGCATGCACGTTAAGATCTCTTCTCCTTACCTTCATTATCCATATCCGAAACTGGTACATAATATCCACACCAGCCTTTTTTAGAACAATATCTGTATCAGCCTGTGCATTTATGGTGTCAAAATATCTAGCAATAAGAAGTTATGAGCTAAAAGTAATATGAAATTGGGCAAATTAAGCCCTGTAAGTAAACTTGGAAAAATTACGAAACTGTGGGGCAAAGAACCACCGAAGGGACAACTAATTGGAACACAAGGTACTTAGGACATCCGTTGCAATATTAGAGATGACAGGATGTGATTAAAACATGATAAGAGAGATCTCATATCTGCAAAACCAAAATGTCTAGAGGCTATTTTATCAAGAAAAAAAGTGTATAGTCCTATTGTTTTTGAAGTATTTAGTATACAAATTCTGCAGGCTGTACACAACTACATGGCATGTGAGAAATATAGGAAAAAACATATCTCCAAAGTAACCATCACCCTCGATCCCTAGCAGTGGCGGAGCCAGCCTGTGAATGTAGCCCGGGCAAGACTTAACTGTGAGAGTGTGAGCTACCACCTGCCCAAAGAAATAATCCTTCTAACCAAACCATAGATTATCACTAGTGCTTGGGAGTAACTTTTCGGACTAGCCCAGGCAGCCGCCTGGGGTTGCCGGGAGGTGAGTCCGTTACATGGTTGTCTTTTTACATGGTTGTCTTTCAATCAACCGGTGGACGCCATAATCAGCACAGCTCGCCTTCCCTCCCCCCTTAGAGAGCAACTCTCCCCCTCTTCCCCGCCGACGAGCAATGGCTGAGAGGTACCCCGGCGACTCCGCGGCAGCGAACGGCTTCGGCCGACGCCATCTCCACGAGGATGAGGCGCGCCTCCTCTACGAGGCCGACTATCCGGCGCCCCCGGACATGCGGGTGCCTGGCTCGTGGAAGCTGAGCGCCGGCAGCATCCTGGTACCACCGGTGCCCGAAGGGGCTGCACGGCGGGCCGAGATCGCCCGCATCCGCTCGTCGCTGCTGGAGGCACAGCGAAATGAGCCGAGGTACGCCGTCGACAGCCACGCGCTGTGGTCGATGTTCTTCGAGCGTCGCCGCGAGGAGCAGATCGCCTCCGCCAACGGCACCATCCCCCGTGGCCACCTCAACGCCGACGGGCGGCGCGAGTGGTGGGGCGTGCCTGGCCGCACCCTCGAGGCCGTCCTCGACCACATCGAGACCGACAACACGCCACGCCTCGAGTGCCCGCCGCGCCCGTCGTTCTCTCGCCGCCGTGGCAGCTCCTGGACGCCGCGGCAAATGGAGCCGGGGACGCCTCCTCGTCAGGCTCTGGCTCGCTCTCCTTTGGCTCACCGGCGCTCCGCCCGTCAAGCCGGAGCCGGAGGAGGAGAGGCCGCTACGTCGCCGCACCCGCAGCGGCGCCCTCGTCATCAACGAGGGCACTCGCCCCTCCCCGCGCTCTCTCCGCCTGGTCCGGCCGAAGACCGAGCCGGGGCTGCTCCCCGTGAAGCCAGAGCACGTGGAGATGGCCTCCGACGACGAGGCCGCCCTCAAGTGGGCGAGGGACGACTATGTCCGCGAGCAGGTGCTCCGCTAGCTTCGGGCATACGTGGAGCTCCAGGCCCGGCGTCAGTCCGCGCACCGCGGACACGAGGAGGGCAACCAGGACGAGGCCAGTCTGTCAAACCCCGCGCGGGTCGGCGACCCTGGTCAGGGGTCCAGCAGGGACAACGGCGGCTCCGGCGGGGCGCGCGACGACGATGGCGACTACACCCGTTTCTACAAGCTCTTCGGCATGTAGAAGGCGGGTGACGGCCGTGGCGAAGCAGTAGTTTGCATGTTTAGGTGTAGTTCTACACGTAGTTTAGGCGTAGTTTGCAGGTTTATACAAATTTCTATGAAATATCACCGAGTTTGTGCCAGGTCGCTGAGTTTGTACAAATTTGCATGAAAATTCGCCGAGTTCGCGCGATTTTGGCAGCGGCCTGGGGGCGACGTCTGGGAACGCAATCACCCCCAACGCGCCAAGAAACGCCGGTTCGCCCCCAGGCGGCTCTTTTTCGGTATCCTGGGGCCGAACGGCTGGAGATGCTCTAAGGAGCTAGTGAAAATTTGTACCATTCTATGTGTTAAAGTTGTGTGTCTCATCTTGTTAAGTCTCACGGTGTGCTTGTTTATATTTCTAAGAAGGCCCCTTTTCAGATATAGATATGTATACTTCATATATATAATACCTGAAAGGTAAATTAAATGTTTTGACATCAGAGGGACTCATGTGCAGAATAATCAACACAGAAATTTGCAGTCCAACTATGTAGGGTGAATGAACTTGAATAAAATCGTATTATACTATGAAACCTCTTCATGTTGTGCAACACAAAAAGACAAGCAATGTGCTCCAAAGAATAATAGGCATGGGAGGCATCAGGAAAACTCAACTATAGCCTTTTTCATTTGCACGAAGGAACTGAGAGAGCTTTAGCCTTCCATCATGTTCCCATGCCCAATGCTCTTGGGCCCTCTTTCCTTCCTCATCCTGTCTCACAATGGGCATCTCGTATCATCTGAACATATGCATATGCATGTTTTTTCCTAAAGTGATTTAGCAAACAATAAGGAAGAGGAAGGAGCGCCTAAGAACGATAGGAATGAGAGGCATCGGGAAATGCCAAACTGAATTGCCACCTCAAGACAAGAGGTGAAGAACCATTAAGTTAGGCTTTCCTCTATGTTCTCATTCCCACTGCTCTTACGCCCTCTCTTTCTTCCTCTTCCTTGCTCGCTTTTGAGATCCCACATGGAATATGTGCACACATATATTTTGTTTCTAAGCTAAAGCAACCCAAAAAAGGAAGAGGAAGGAGTGCCTAAGAACTGTAGGAATGGGAGGCACCGGGAAACACCAAAGCAAGTTCTCACCTCCAACACTAGAGGTGAAAAAAAAGCAAGTTAGGCTTTCCTCCGTGTTCCCACTCCCACTGCTCTTATGCCCTCTTTTCTTCCACTTCCCGGCTTGCCTTCAAACTCTCAAGTTATCTAAATATATGGACATATGTCTACCGTTTCTCCATCAAAGCTACTATGCAATCCAAAAGGAAGAGGAAGGAGTGCGCAACAACGGTAGGAATGGGAGGCATCAGGAAAGGACCCATGCCTAATATTTGCACCTCCAACACTAGAGGCGCAAACAAACAAGCAGGGCTTTCCCCCATGTTCCCGTTCCCAGTGCTCTTGAGCTCTCTCATTCTTCCTCTTCCCGGCTTACTTTTAGTGCCTAGAAATCTAGAGAATCAAAAGCTCTCAGAAGGACAAGCTTGAATTGTTGGACAAAGTGTTTCAGCTTTGAGGTATAAATAATGGGTGGTGCGCCATATGCAGAACCTTAGAGGAGAAAGCAATGAAGACACTCGGTGCATAAGGGCACCATTTTACAGTCAATGATAATGGGGCCACATAATCACCGGCGGTGTCCTATTGTCCTCTACTCTTAATTTAGGGCATGTGCGTGAAGATCTCTTGTGATTACCTTTATTACCGATACATGAAACTGGTACATAACATCCGTACCAGCCTTTTTTCTAGAACATTATCTGTGTCAGCCAGTGCATTTATGGTGTCAAAATATGTAGCGATAAAAAGTTATGAGCTAAAAGAATATGAAATTGGATAAATCAAACCTTGTAAGTAAACTTGGAAAAAAGTACAAAATAAAATAGTGGGGCAAAGAACCACCAAAGTGAGAACTAATTGGAACACAAGGTACTTTGGGCATGAGCTGCGCATTGTTATAGAAGACAAAATGTGATTACAACATGATTAGAGAGATCTCATATCTGCAAAACGAAAATGTCTATAGGCCATTTTATTAAGAAAAGTGTGTATAGTCCTATTGTTTTTGAAGTAATTTAGTATCCAAATTCTGCAGGCTGTACACAACTACATGGCATGAGAAATTATAGGAAAAAGAGATATCTCCAAAGAAAACATCAAACACATGAAGGTATCACATATTCAGTCTAAACTCATTATACAGATAGTATTTTAAGAACACAGTTCAGACACAACGGAAGAACAAGATGCCGAAGAGAGTATGGTAGTTTTTTGAAGGAAATATGCCCTAGAGGCAATAATAAAGTTATTATTTATTTCCTTATTTCATGTTGTATTAACTGGAAACATGATACATGTGTGAATACATAGACAAACATAATGTCACTAGTGTGCCTCTACTTGACTAGCTCATTAATCAAAGATGGTTATGTTTCCTAACCATAGACATGTGTTGTCATTTAATTAACGGGATCACATCATTAGGAGAATGATGTGATTGACTTGACCCATTCTGTTAGCTTAGCACACGATTGTTTAGTATGTTGCTACTGCTTTCTTCATGACTTATACATGTTCCTGTAACTATGAGATTATGCAACTCCTGTTTACCGGAGGAACACTTTGTGTGCTACCAAACGTCACAACGTAACTGGGTGATTATAAAGGTGCTCTACAGGTGTCTCCAAAGGTACATGTTGGGTTGGCGTATTTCGAGATTAGGATTTGTCACTCCGATTGTCGAAGAGGTATCTCTGGGCCCTCTCGGTAATACACATCACTTAAGCCATGCAAGCATTGCAACTAATTAGTTAGTTGCGGGATGATGTATTACGGAATGAGTAAAGAGACTTGCCGGTAACGAGATTGAACTAGGTATTGAGATACCGATGATCGAATCTCGGGCAAGTAACATACCGATGACAAAGGGAACAACGTATGTTGTTATGCGGTTTGACCGATAAAGATCTTCGTAGAATATGTGGGAGCCAATATGAGCATCCAGGTTCCGCTATTGGTTATTGACCGGAAACGAGTCTCGATCATGTCTACATTGTTCTCGAACCCGTAGGGTCCGCACGCTTAAGATTTCGATGACAGTTATATTATGAGTTTATGAGTTTTGATGTACCAAAGGAGTTCGGAGTCCCGGATGGGATCGGGGACATGACGAGGAGTCTCAAAATGGTCGAGATGTAAAGATCAATATATTGGACGACTATATTCGGGGTTCGGAAAGGTTCTGAGTGATTTGGGTATTTTTCGGAGTACCGGGGAGTTACGGGAATACGGGGAAGAGTTTTGGGCCTTAATGGGCCTTAGTGGGAAGGAGCCAGGAGGTGGCGCGCCCCCCTCCCAAGCCCAGTCCGTATTGGACAAGGGGTTTGGGGCGCGGCTCCCCTCTCCCTTCCTTCTCCACTCCCCTCCTTTCCCCCCTTCTCCTAGTTGGACTAGGAAAGAAGGAAACCTATTCCTACTAGGAGTAGGAATCCTACTCCCTTGGCGCGCCCCTCCTAGGGCCGGCCTCCTCCTCCCTTGCTCCTTTATATACGGGGGCAGGGGGCACCCCAAAGGCACAACAACAATTGATCCCTTGGATCTCTTAGCCATGTGCGGTGCCCCCCTCCATCATAGTCCACCTCGATAATATTGTAGCGGTGCTTAGGCGAAGCCCTGCGACGGTAGAACATCAAGATCGTCACCACGCCGTCATGCTGATGGAACTCTCCCTCGACACTAGGCTGGATCGGAGTTCGAGGGACGTCATCGAGCTGAACGTGTGCTAGAACTCGGAGGTGCTGTAGTTTCGGTGTTTGATCGGTCGGGCCGTGAAGATGTACGACTATATCAACCGCGTTGTGCTAACGCTTCCGCTTTTGGTCTACGAGGGTACGTGCACTACACTCTCCCCTCTCATTGCTATGCCTCACCATGATCTTGCGTGTGTGTAGGATTTTTTTTGAAATTATTATGTTTCCTAACAGTGGTATCAGAGCCTAGGTTATATGCGTTGATGTTATATGCACGAGTAGAACACAAGTGAGTTGTGGGCGATACAAGTCATACTGCTTATCAGCATGTCATACTTTGGTTCGGCGGTATCGTTGGATGAAGCAGCCCGGATCGACATTACGCGTACGCTTACGCAAGACTGGTTTTACCGCCGTGCTTTGCACACAGGTGACTAGCGGGTGTCTGTTTCTCCAACTTTAATTGAACCGAGTGTGGCTACGCCCGGTCCTTGCGAAGGTTAAAACATCACTAACTTGACGAACTATCATTGTGGTTTTGATGCGTAGGTAAGAACGGTTCTTGCTCAGCCCGTAGCAGCCACGTAAAATTTGCAACAACAAAGTAGAGGACATCTAACTTGTTTTTGCAGGGCATGTTGTGATGTGATATGGTCAAGACGTGATGCTATATTTTATTGTATGAGATGATCATGTTTTGTAACCGAAGTTATCGGCAACTGGCAGGAGCCATATGGTTGTCGCTTTATTGTATGAAATGCAAACGCCCTGTAATTGCTTTACTTTATCACTAAGCGGTAGCGATAGTCGTAGAAGAAATAGATGGCGTAACGACAATGATGCTACAATGGAGATCAAGGTGTCGCAACGGTGACGATGGTGATCACGACGTTGCTTCGGAGATGGAGATCACAAGCACAAGATGATGATGGCCATATCATATCACTTATATTGATTGCATGTGATGTTTATCCTTTATGCATCTTATCTTGCTTTGATTGACGGTAGCATTTTAAGATGATCTCTCACTTAATTATCAAGAAGTGTTCTCCCTGAGTATGCACCCTTGCGAAAGTTCTTCGTGCTGAGACACCACGTGATGATCGGATGTGATAGGCTCTACGTTCAAATACAACGGCTGCAAAACAGTTGCACACGCGGAATACTCAGGTTAAACCCGACGAGCCTAGCATATACAGATATGGCCTCGGAACACGGAGACTGAAAGGTCGAGCGTGAATCATATAGTAGATATGATCAACATAGTGATGTTCACCATTGAAAACTACTCCATCTCACGTGATGATCGAACATGGTTTAGTTGATTTGGATCACGTGATCACTTATATGACTAGAGAGATGTCTGTCTAAGTGGGAGTTCTTAAGTAATATGATTAATTGAACTTAAATTTATCATGGACTTGGTCCTGGTAGTATTTTGCAAATTATGTTGTATATCAATAGCTTGCGTTGTTGCTTTCATATGTTTATTTTGATATGTTCCTAGAGAAAATTGTGTTGAAAGAGGTTAGAAGCAATGATGCAGATTGGATCCGTGATCTAAGGTTTATCCTCATTGCTGCATAGAAGAATTATGTCCTTAATGCACCGCTAGGTGACAGACCTATTGTAGGAGCAGATGCAGACGTTATGAACGTTTAGCTAGCTCAATATGATGACTACTTGATACTTTAGTGCACCATGCTTAATGGCTTAGAATCGGGACTTCAAAGACGTTTTGAACGTCATGGACCATATGAGATGTTCCAGGAGTTGAAGTTAATATTTCAAGCAAATACCCGAGTTGAGAGATATGAAGTCTCCAACAAGTTCTATGGCTAAAAGATGGAGGAGAATCGCTCAACTAGTGAGCATGTGCTCAGATTGTCTGGGTACTACAATCGCTTGAATCAAGTGGGAGTTGATCTTCCAGATAAGATAGTGATTGACAGAATTCTCTAGTCACCATCACCAAGTTAGTAGAACTTTGTGATGAACTATAGTATGCAAGGGATGACGAAAATGATTCCCAAGCTCTTCGTGATGTTGAAATCGACGAAGGTAGAAATCAAGAAAGAGCATCAAGTGTTGATGGTTGACAAGATCACTAGTTTCAAGAAAAGGGCAAAGGTAAAGAAAGGGAACGTCAACTAGAATGACAAGCAAGTTGTCACTCCCATGAAGAAGCCCAAAGCTGAACCAAAGCCTGAAATTGAGTGCTTACACTGCAAAGGAAATGGTCACTGGAAACGGAAATACCCTGAATATTTGGTGGATAAGAAGGATGGCAAACTGAACAAGGGTATATTTGATATACAGGTTATTGATGTGTACCTTACTAGTGTTTATAGTAACCCCTGAGTATTTGATACTTGTTCGGTTGCTAAGATTAGTAACTCGAAACAGGAGTTACAAAATAAACAGAAACTAGTTGAGGGTGAAGTGACGATGTGTGTTGGAAGTGGTTCCAAGATTGATATGATCATCATCGCACACTCCCTATACTTTCTGGATTAGTGTTGAACCTAAATAAATGTTATTTGGTGCTTGCGTTGAGCATGAATATGATTTGATCATGTTTATTGCAATACGGTTGTTCATTTAAAATCAGAGAATAATTGTTGTTCTGTTTAAATGAATAAAACCTTTGATGGTCATACACCCAATGAAAATAGTTTGTTCGATCTCGATCGTAGTGATACACATATTCATAATATTGATGCCAAAAGATGCAAAGTTGATAATGATAGTGCAACTTATTTGTGGCACTGCCGTTTGGGTCATATCGGTGTAAAGCGCATGAAGAAACTCCATAAAGATGGATTTTTGGAATCTCTTGGTTATGAATCATTTGATGCTTGCGAACCGTGCCTTTTGGGCAAGATGACTAAAACTCCGTTCTCCGGAACAATAGAACGAGCTAGTGACTTATTGGAAATAATACATACCGATGTATGCGGTCCAATGAGTGTTGATGCTCACGGCGGGTATCATTATTTTCTGACCTTCACAAGATGAACTGAGAAGATATGACTATATCTACTTAATGAAGCACAAGCCTGAAACATTTGAAAAGTTCAAAGAATTTCAGAGTGAAGTGGAGAATCATCGTAACAAGAAAATAAAGTTTCTACAATTTGATCGCGGAGACAAATATTTGAGTTACGAGTTTGGTCTTCAATTAAAACAATGTGGAATAGTTTCACAAACTCATGCCACCTAGAACACCACAGCTTAATGGTGTGTCCGAACGTCATAACAGTACTTTATTGGATATAGTGCAATCTATGATGTCTCTTACCGATTTACCACTATCATTTTGGGGTTATGCATTAGAGACAACTGCATTTACTTTAAATAGGGCACCATCAAAATCCGTTGAGACGACGCCTTATGAACTATGGTTTGGCAAGAAACCAAAGTTGTTGTTTCTTAAAGTTTGGGGCTGCGATGCTTATGTGAAGAAACTTCAACTAGATAAGCTCGAACCCAAATCAGAGAAATGTGTCTTCATAGGATACCCAAAAGAGACTATTGGGTACACCTTCCATCGCAGATCTGAGGGCAAGATTTTTGTTGCTAAATTCGGATCCTTTCTAGAGAAGGAGTTTCTCTTGAAAGAAGTGAGTGGGAGGAAAGTAGAACTTGATGAGGTAGCTGTACCTACTCCCTAGTTGGAAAGTAGTTCATCACAAGAACCGGTTCCTGTGACAACTACACCAATAAGTGAGGAAGATAATGATATTGATCATGAAACTTCAGATCAAGTTACTACTGAACCTCGTAGGTCTACCAGAATAAAATCCACACCAGAGTGGTACGGTAATCCTATTCTGAAAGTCATGTTACTAGACCATGATGAACCTACGAATTATGAGGAAGCGATGATGAGCCCAGATTCCGCAAAATGGCTTGAGGCCATGAAATCTGAGATGGGATCCATGTATGAGAACAAAGTGTGGACTTTGGTGGAGTTGCCCGATGATCGGCAAACCATATTGTATAAATGGATCTTCAAGAGGAAGACAGATGCTGATAGTAGTGTTACTATCTACAAAGCTCGACTTGTCGCAAAAAGTTTTTTGACAAGTTCAAGTGTTGAATACGATGAGATTTTCTCACTCGTATCGATGCTTAAGTCTGTCCGAATCATGTTAGCAATTGCCACATTTTATGAAATCTGGCAAAAGGATGTCAAAACTGCATTCCTTAATGGATTTATTATAGAAGAGTTGTATATGATGCAACCAGAAGGTTTTGTCAATCCTAAAGGTGCTAACAAAGTGTGCAAGCTCCAGCAATCCATCAATGGACTAGTGCAAGCATCTCGGAGTTTGAATATACGCTTTGATGAGTTGATCAAAGCATATGGTTTTGTACAGAATTTTTGAGAAGTCTGTATTTACAAGAAAATGAGTGGGAGCTCTGTAGCATTTCTAATATTATATGTGGATGACATATTGTTGATTGGAAATGATATAGAAATTTTGGATAGCATAAAAGGATACTTGAATAATAGTTTTTCAAAGCAAGACCTCGTTGAAGCTGCTTACACATTGAGCATCAAGATTTATATAGATAGATCAAGACGCTTCATAGATTTTTCAATGAGTACATACCTTGATAATTTTTTTTGAAATAGTTCAAAATGGAACAGTCAAAGAAGGAGTTCTTGCCTGTGTTGCAAGGTGTGAAGTTGAGTAAGACTCAAGACCCGACCATGGCAAAAAATAGAAAGAGAATGAAAAGTCATTCCCTATGCCTCAGTCATAGGTTCTATAAAGTATGCTGTCAGTGTCAAAACCGGCGGATCTCGGGTAGGGGGTCCCGAACTGTGCGTCTAGGCGGATGGTAACATGAGACGAGGGACACGATGTTTTACCCAGGTTCGGGCCCTCTTGATGGAGGTAAAACCCTACATCCTGCTTGATTAATATTGAAGATGTGTATTACAAGAGTGGATCTACCACGAGATCAATGAGGCTAAACCCTAGAAGCTAGCCTATGGTATGATTGTTGTAATGGTTGTTCGTCCTACAGACTAAAGCCCTCCGGTTTATATAGACACCGGAGAGGGCTAGGGTTACACAGAGTCGGTTACAATGGTAGGAGATCTACATATCCGTATCTCCAAGCTTGCCTTCCACGCCAAGGAAAGTCCCATCCGGACACAGGACGAAGTCTTCAATCTTGTATCTTCATAGTCTTAGAGTTCGGCTGGCGATGATAGTCCAGCTGTCCGGACACCCCCTAGTCCAGGACTCCCTCAGTAGCCCCTGAACCAGGCTTCAATGACGATGAGTCCGGCGCGCATATTGTTCGGCATTGCAAGGCGGGTTCCTCCTCTGAATAATCCATAGAAGATTGTGAGCACCAGGATAGTGTCCGGCTCTGCAAAATAAATTCCACATTCCACCGTAGAGAGAATAATATGTACACAAGTTCAATCTGCTAACGTATTTTGTGGCATGATGTCACACCACTACCAAGCCTTTACTTGAATCGTTTTTTATTATACCACCTCAGCGTGTTTAGCGAAGCGGTTTCCTTGGCACGTCTTGTCGAAGCAGAGATCGTGTTCCCCTTATTTCGGGATCCCCATCAATACGGACGTGGGTAACCCAACCGCGCCATTGATGGTGGCGCTTGGGGGATAAGCGAGTTTTACCAGGCCGGTGGGGACGCATAGTCTTCGTCCTCCCATATATAAGGGGATAAGGATCCACCTTTTTACCTACGCCTTCTTCCTCCTTTGCATCCGTCTTCGCGCACTCAAGCTCCAGCGCCCAAGTTCGCACATCTCGTCTCAACCTTCTCCAGTCATGTCCGGAGCGGGAGGCAAGTGGATGGCCTCCTCCGTCACGGAGGGGCATATCGAAAGGCTGCGCGACGCCGGATACCTGTCCAGCGACATCGCGCACCGTCTCCCCAACAAGGGGCAGCTCATACCCACCCCCAGGCCCCATGAGAGGGTGGTCTTCCTTCCCCATTTCCTCCGCGGACTGGGCTTTCCACTTCATCCCTTTGTCCAGGGGCTCATGTTCTACTACGGCCTGGATTTCCACGAACTGGTGCCGAACTTCATCCTCAATATCTCGATGTTTATCGTCGTGTGCGAGGCCTTCCTCTGTATCCAGCCCCACTTCGGCTTGTGGCTCAAGACCTTCAATGTCAAGCCGAAGGTAGTAAATGGCGTCCAAGCGGAGTGCGGAGGCGCCATGGTGGGCAAGATGCCCAACGTCCTCTGGCTCGAGGGCACCTTTGTGGAAACCATCAAGGGGTGGCAATCGGGGTGGTTCTATATCACCGAGCCGCGTGACCCTAAATGGGCAGTGGCCCCCGAAATTAGATCTGGCGTCCCCATGCAGCTCACCTCCTGGAAAGAGAAGGGCTTGCTATGGGGTAGTTCGAAGGAGCTGACTGGACTCCAGTCCTGTCTCCAGACCTTGGTGAACAAGAAGCTCAAGCTTGTCAATGTGATCCAGGTCATGCTCGTCCGCCGGATCCTCCCCTGCCAGCAACGGGCCTTTAATTTGTGGGAGTTTGATCCGGCACAGCACCGGACCCTGAGCGGGCTCTTCGACACAACGTACGAAGCCATTTGGAGGGTGTTGTTCAAGGGCGGAGAAGCCCCCGCATCCGCGACTGAAGATCGCGGATTCAGCACCAAGCGCCCGACCGGCGAGGTATGCTTTGTTATCCTTTACGGGACACTTATTTCTTTCATAGTTTGACTCTATGTGGGATCTAAAACTCCCAATGCCTTTAACAGGACTGGCAGAGGACGTCCGGACAGATTAACTGTCTGGCTCCCCTCCCCGAAGAACCAGCGGATGCCCGTTTAACAGGGCTGCTAGTCCCGGCACTTTATGTGGTGCCGGAGAAGAAGGCCAAGAAGAAGGCCACGGGTACTCGAAAGAGTTCCCGTTTTCAGGGGTCCGATGACTCCAAGGCGGACTCCTCCCCCGAAGGCGAGGAGGAGAAAGAGGACTCTCCCCTGGAGGGGGGAGAGAGGAAGAGGAAGGCTTCCCAAACGGGGGAAGCCAAAGGGTCCAAGAGAGGAAGGACCCTTCCTCCGGACAGCCCCACCAACGCCAACGACGGCGACGAGGAGTGGCCCTCAAGGGCCAAGCCCCTGGCAAGATCGTAAGTATCCGGATTCCTGAGTGATTTGTAATTTCTTTTTTGTGCCACGTAGTGTCCTTCTAATGCTGCATACTATCTGTAGCCTGACCGAGGAGGACCTTCCCGCTTCATCCAGTGGGTCCTTGGCCCCGTCGGATGTAGATTCCATTCCGACCGCCTCCACCCCTCGCGATGCTGAGGACGCCGAGGTGGGATCCCAGGAGGGGACCCGCCAGGAGGGGGAGGCTCCGGAGGTGCCACAAGGCAACCTCCCGGACTTTGCGCCGGACTCCATGTCGGAACCCGCAGTGGTTCCGGAGTCCGGCAGGCGGCCCCTTCGCAAGAAGGGCACGACCGTGACACCGGCGGCCTCCGTCCAACCGGAGGCGCCGGACAACTTGTTGGAGGCGCTCAACGGCGCTTCCATCGAGGAAGAACACCGCACTATTATGAGTGCGGTGATTCAGAAGGTTCAGCTCGCCAAGGGCGGGCTGACCGAAGCTTGCAGCAGCCTTCTAACAGGCTTTGAGGTAAGAAGTTTAAAATATGTAATGTGATACCGCATAGACAGTAGCCCCTGATGCTCGGTTTGGTGTTCGAAAAGAAAAACCGGACTGAGGATCTAAAAAAGATATACGCAGGAGTGCTAATAATTATGTCAATATGGGTTTGCAGGCTGCGCTGCTGACCTCTGCCGCACTGACCGCGGAGGTCGGTGCTTTGAAGCAGGATATCGAGCGGTCCGAGCGAGACCTCGGCCTTGCCAAGAAGCGGCTCGAGGACAAAGAAGGTGAGTAACACCACTTTGAAATTTGTACCTTACAGAAAAGGATTTTGGTTGCAATAGAAATAACAAGGATAACGTGGGTACTGCAGGGGCCACGAACGAGGTGGCAACCCTGAAGGAGGCCGTATCCGCGGCCGAGCGCAATGCGGCCGCAGAACGGGCTGAGCGAGAGAAGCAGGAGGCGCGGGTGGCGGAGGTGCGGCAAGAGCTCCAGGCTCTCATGGAAAAACATGAGAGTTTGGAGCGCGACTCAAAGACTCGAGAGTTCGAGCTTGCCTCGGCTCTTGAAAGTGCCAAAGCCGCCAAGGTCGAGGCCCATAAGTCCCTCCAGGAGATTGAGGCGATGAAGAAGATAGCGGCGGGTAAGGCATTTTTCATGCAAAGCAAGCATGTGAATGTAAATTACCTGCTACTTACCCGAATTCAGAGCTCTCCAGGGGTGTTTGCAGATCTGCCTCGCAGTGTGTCCGATGCCGCCGCATTCTACCAGGCCGAGGAGGGGATCTCAACGGAGAAGGTCTTCTGGTCTCAGTATGTGTAGGATCGAAAGTATGTCTAGAGCGGGGGTGATTAGACTACTTGACAATATAAAAATTCTGCCTTTTGACAAAGAACAGTTTTTGGCAGATTCACACTTATGATCAAGTCAAGCATCACCCTACACATGCAATTCTAGAGTATAGGCAGCGGAAAGTAAATTGCACATGTAGTAAAGAGAGGTGGAGAAGAGCAAACGCAATTTTGGAGACGCGGTGATTTTTCTCGTGGTTCCGATAGGTGGTGCTATCGTACTTCCACGTTGATGGAGACTTCAACCCACGGAGGGTAACGGCTGCGCGAGTCCATGGAGGGCTCCACCCACGAAGGGTCCACGAAGAAGCAACCTTGTCTATTCCATCATGGCCTACGCCCACGGAGGGCTAGCCTTACTCGGGGTAGATCTTCACGAAGTAGGCGATCTCCTTGCCCTTACAAACTTCTTGGTTCAACTCCACATCTCGATGACGGAGGCTCCCAAGCGACACCTAACCAATCTAGGAGGCACCACCCTCCAAAAGGTAATAGATGTTGTAGATGATAATGAACTCCTTGCTCTTGTGCTTCAAATGATAATCTCCCCAACACTCAACTCTCCTCACTGATTTGGCTGTGGTGGAAGAAAGGATTGAGTGGAAAGCAACTTGGGAAGGCTAGAGATCAAGCTTCATATGGTGGGAGTGGAGCAACTTGATCTCAACACAAGGGTAGGTAGTTCTCTTCTCAGAAATATAAGGTAGGAGTGGTAGTTCTTTCTGATGGCTCTCTCCACGAATGAAGAGGGGGTGGAGGGGTATAAATAGCCTCCACACAAAATCCAACCGTTACACACATTTGAGCAATCTCGGTGGGACCGAAGTGGACAACTCGGTGAGACCGATAGTTCAAATAATGTGAACGTTGGGATTTTCGGTGGGACCGAAAATACAATCTCGGTTAGTCCGATTCGTGCAATGACAAGAGCATGCCAGTTTCGGTGGGACCGACTTCATCATCTCGGTGACATCGATTTGATGACAGAAGGTTACAGAAGCTTGGCAACTCATGTTTCGGTGAGACCGAGTTCAGAATCGGAAAATCCGAGTTTTCTAGGATTTGGCTTATGGCTGAGGTGGTTCATCTCGGTGTGACTGAGTTTGGAATATCGGTGGGACCGAGACTACTTATGAGTGTATATGGCAGTGAAAGTTGCTGATAGTTTAGGAGATGTATCACTAAGCACTTGAGCAACCAGATCATCATCATAACCTCATCCCCTTTTAATAGTATTGGCTTTTCCTATGGACTCAATGTGATCTTGGATCACTAAACCAAAAATGGAGTCTTGAGCTTTTGCCAATGCTTGCCTTAGCATTTTGGGGGGTCCACTTCTTCAGTCCTTGCCATACCCATATCACTGAACTCTCTGAAATGATTCTCAAGTAACTATTAGTTCAATGATATATATGTTGTTATTAATTACCAAAACCACCCGGGGATTAGTTGCACTTTCAATCTCCCCCTTTTTGGTAATTGATGACAACATATAGATCAAAGCTTCGACAAAGGATATAATCAATGAATAATATCGTCGCTTTGAGAAGTATGTGATAAGCAAGAGCTCCCCCTAAATTTGTGCATTATTTAAGATTTGCGTTTGAATGCAAATGCACAATCGATTAGGATCATGGGTCACTCTTCCATGTCACATACATCTTGGTGGAGCGCACAAAATGATAAGAATGAACAGCATGCACCCAATCACCAAGACATGAGTAAATGGTCATACGAGATAGGAAAGGCATATGATAAGCATTAAGCACACATTAAAGCATAGTACGACCAAGCACTCATTAAGGTAGAATCAAGCGGAGTATCAAACACACTGAATGTCTCGAAAACCAAAAGTATCTCAAAGAAACCGCAAAAGAACGAAAGAGCAAAAGCGCAAAGACAACAGCACTCTCTCTCTCTCGAAGTCCTATGATCTATACAATTTCTCCCCCTTTGGCAACAAGTTACCAAAAAGTTCGAAAAAGCATAAAGCTAAGCGTCACTGTGGACTCTGCTGGCGGCTCCCGTCTGGGTTGATGTCGGAGTGAATATGACAGCATCGGCGAAGACTTCAGCTGATGTCTGTGCTGGAGGAGTGGTCACTGGAGCTGGAGTTGGAGTAACTGCTGGAACTGTGGGAGGTGCTGAAGTTGTAGTCCTGGTGTCAGTCACTGGAATAGCAGCTGATCGGGGTCCTTTGGGAACCGGAGCAGTCTGTCGATGAGAATCCTGGACTAAGTCATCCTGCAACTCACGCATAAGCTCTTCCTTCTCCTGCTTTGCTTCCTCAATGTCTGCCTCGAGCTTGTTGACGGTCACTTTTACTTCAGTCAGCTTCACGTCCAGAGCGTGGATCTTGTCCTCAACAATCTTCTCTATGCTCTCCTGAGACTGTACAATGCTGGCCAGGCGTTGTTCAATCCTTTGAGTAGCTTCAAGTATTTGCTCTCCAAAACTCTTTGGTTTAGCTGCTGCTGCTGCTGCTTCCTTGTCAGCTTTGGCTTTCTTAGCAGCTTCGATCTTGGCTTGACCTTCAACAGATGTCGGATCCTCCTCATCCATCACAACAACATTGTCTTCATGCTCTGGCTGCAACGGTAAATGTTCTCTATCCAACAAGAATGTGCCCGTGCCAAACTTGGCATTGATAAGCATCTGAATCTGCGGGGAAAATCCACATGACCTTTTCTGGTCAGCTGCAGTCCTCTTAATGGTCTCTACCATCAAGTCCATCACCTTGAAAGGTGCTCTCTCATCAAGTATGTGCAGCATGTTGATAGAGTATCCTCTGATCATGCGATCATCTCCAGATTTGGGCATCAAGGTATGCCTCAAAATGGTATTAGTGGTAGGTAAGCCTGCCTGGAGATAGTAGACTGAGCCGAGCTTCCAGATTTCCAAATCCTCTGCTGGAATCTCTTTATACATGTTCTTCATGGATTGATGATTCTTCTTTGGAATCCCATATACATCAATATCATCTTCTCGTTGCACTGGAGCATTCAGAATTTCTGCCCATTCTTCAACAGAAGAAGAAAACCTTTGACCTTCAGTCATCCACGTAATCTTTCCATCAGGGTAGAAGTGAGCTGTGGCATAGAATTGCATTATCATCTCATCATTCCAACTGGTCAATTTCTGACGTACAAAGTCTGCAACACCACATGCAGTGAAACTTTCATGCACATGCGGAAAGAAATCTCTGTGCTCTTCGCTGTCAATGTACTTCCAGTCAACATATCGGGTGTCTGCGACTATGGGCTTCTTGTCCATCAGCACGGTCTCATAGAAGTCCTGCTGCTCTCTGGTGTGAAATCTGGGATCTACAGCAGTTCTTCTCCTCACGGCATATGGGTCAGTTTGTCTCCATAGCCTGAGACCTCTATCTTTCCTTGCCTTCATATCCTCAGCTTGAGGATGAGCATCATCATGGAGTGGCAGTTTTGGACGAAGTTTCAGCAAAACTGGTCCTTCATCGTCTGACTCAGCTGGTGGCACATCATCCTTGTTCTTTTCAGACGCTGGAATGTTTCTGACGGTCTTCTTGGGCTTGGTAGCTGGCTTTGCTGGAGCTGCCTTAGCTGGAGCAGATTTCTTGGGCTTTGATGTGGCTCCAGCCTTAATGGCATCACCCATGAGCTTCGGCTTCTGAGGAGGCTGGGGTGCTTCCTCATCCTCATTCTCTACTGCTACATAATGCACTATCCTCTTTCTCTTGGAGGTTTTCTTCACTTTGCTTGCAGCTGCCTCTCCCAAATTCAGCTTCTTAGCAACAGTTGACTGCTTGACTTTGCTGGTGCCCTTCTTAGATTGTTGACCTTGTTGCTCTTTGGCAACAACCTTTCTTTTAGGCTTTGAGGTCACCTCTTCCTCAACAACAAAATCTGAATCCTCATCATCTGAATTCCTCTTCTTTCTAGCTCTGGTGGCTGCAGGAGGCAAGCCACTTGGTGTACTCCTCTCACCATCATCAGATGAGCTACTAGGATCAGGACTAGTGCCTGCCTCTGGAATGTCTGCAATGGGTGTCTCTGACCTGTTCTGACTGTCACTGGCATCTGACATGGCTGACAACCTGTGAATAGATAAGGTGTAGGCAGAGAAGAAGAGTCATCACAAACTGCAGAAGTTTTTGCAAAAAAAATGAGTTCAAATTCTAGTATTAGGTTTTCACAGAAGACATTTCGGTCAGACCGAGTTTAAGGTTCGGTGAATCCGAAGTGTTAAACAGGAGCTTGGCACACCACTTTCGGTTTGACCGAAGTGGGTTTCGGTCCTGCCGAAAACACTAGGGTTTCACAGAATCTTCATTTCGGTCACACCGATTTTGCACAACTCGGTTGGACCGAAAGGTGCAGTGCAATGGCCATAGGCCAAATCGGTCATACCAAAATTATAAAATCGGTCTCACCGAGATGTGTTCCGCGGAAACCTAACCCTAAAACTTTTACTCGAATCTAGTTCAAACGAACTAATCTGGTGTACAGGAGGATTTCAATCGTGGCAAGATACTAGGCAATCCAAACGTGCATTGAATTGGAGATGGGAGCACGAGTGGGATCAAAACTCACCCTAACTTGGTGGAGTTTTTCTACGGCGGCAACGGCGCGGAGGAGATGTCCGTTGACGGCGACGGAGACCTGCGGCGAGGGCGCACAGGAGATGACGGTGACGATCCGGAGACCAAGGCGACGGCAGCAAGGGGTGTGGGGGCGAAACGTTTGAAGGAGGAATCAACGCGCGCGGCCCTCGGAATACATACCCCTTCGCTGTCGGTGGGACCGAGTTGTAAAACTCGGTGGCACCGAGATGGATAACTACTAGGCAGTTATGCACTTCGGTCACGCCGAAAATCACAACTCGGTTTCACCGAGATGAAAACCTAGATCAGTCTAAATGCTTTCGGTTCGACCGAGTTTGAGTGAGTTGGTCTGACCGAAATCAATTAGAAGGTTTTGGAAATTAGCCCTTGACGGATCGGTGGCTCCGAGTGCTCCTCACCCGGAGGGTCCAAAAATGACTTGTTCAAAATTTGTGATGTAAGCATGAATAGAATTTGAGACAAGAAAGCATAGATAGCTAGGGGAGGTACTTAGGCATTCTTGTCCATCCATTTGGTCAGAAAAATCAAAACGACCAAAACAACAAATGGATGTCCTCGAATGGATAAAATCATGCATCCAACATGCTCACACAATAAGATAGCAAATGAAATATGTGTCAAACATGCACAACCAAAACTCTAGCAACTAACACACAATTTGTCGATGACTAGGTCATCTTTATATGAGTATATTGACTTAGGAGCCAAATGAGAACATTTGATCATAGGTCATACTCATCGTTTAAGCACAAGTGGGGTTACCACTTTTACATAAAGCATTGATGTGTTCACATCATTTGAAGATGCTTTAGCTCAATTTTTAGAGCAAAGCTCCCCCTAGATGTGAGAACCCCTTTTAAAGGGTCAAACTAACCTTGGGTTGTCGTAGAAGACTTCATGTAGATGTTGAAGATGTAGATGCTCAATGTTGATGGAGATCATCAAGAGTTGGGAGCTATCCTTTGGATTCGGGCACTTTCAATACCTACATGGGTTAGTCCCACAAGGAACAAACAAGGATATCCATGGACATAGATTGAAGTTCACAACAGATGATGTCCATGAAAGCAATAATTACCTTGTCCCTTGACATACCAACAAGAGGGTTTGTGACTCCATGAACTAGTGCACGATGTGGAAGTTGATTGCACAAGTTTTTGCCAAAATGAATGTGAGTGAAGTATGTTGGCGGAGTCACCCTCAAGAACTTTCTAGTTCTTCTTCTTCGGGATCCACATCATCTTGATGGGAATCCTTGGGGTTGTAGTTGAGCTTGACGAAGTAGAACTTGACGTTTCCTTGGGAACCCACTTGACCATGGCTTGAGGTGCTTCAACAAATGCGTCAATCTCCTCTTGAAGCTTGTCCTTGCCTTTTAGCTTGTGGTCTTGTGGTGGAAGGTCATCTTGAGCTTGTTCCACATTGGAAGAAGTAGGATCATACTTCTCCTTTTGAGGAACAAACTGTGGAGTAGGATATTGACCTTCTTCCCACTCAACGCCTTCGGCGTTGAACTTTCGCTCAAAACCAATTCCTTGATTCTTCCGGTGCCTTCCTTGCTTGCGAATAATTTCCTCAAAGTTCTTGCTTCCAGCAAGGCTCTTGTAGACACCTTTCTCTATGATCCCTTTCAATAAACTATTTTCTGGCTCAAGTGTAACTTGGCTTGAAACATTGTTAGTGGAATCAAGAGAACTACTAGAAGCAACAACATTGGATTTAGCATGGTTATTGTTACTGCTAGAGGAAGAATTTTTCTTATGCTTGTCATGCTTAGTCTTAATGGGTGGCAAGAAATTAGACAAGAGAAGTCGTTTGGCAAGATATGAAGAACTCTTCTTTCGAAGATCGTCATTGATTGCTTTTAGAAACTCATGTTCTTGCTCTAGAGTGAGCTTCTCGAAGTGTAGCTTCTCATGAGATCTTAGGAGCTCTCTATGATCCTCTTGAGTTGTTTCATGAGCTAACTTAAGAGTGTTTAGTTCTTTAGTTAGACGCTCAATCTCCTTCATCGCATTGTCATTCGACTCTTCTCGATTATAAAGACTATTAGCATGTTCATCGTTACTAGGCTCACTGGATTTATCAAGCAAGAGCTCATCTTCACCAAGCAAGTCATCCTCATCACTATTGAAGTCAATGAATTCAGGGTGTGATACCTTGGGGCCTTTAGCCATGAAGCATCTTCCAATTCCCTCATTTGGTGAATCAAATAAGTCGTAGGAGTTGGAGTTGGAGGATACGAGAGCAAGACCGGCAACACCTTCATCTTGACTGTAGTCGGAGTCGGAGTGATAGCTTCCTTCGGATTGATTGTCGGAGTCGGAGCCGGAGACCCATTCACCTACATGAGCTTGATGTTTTCTTCTTGTGTAGCTCCTTGATGACTTGTCTTTCCTCTCCGAATCCTTGCTTCTCCGAGAGGGTCTTCGTTCATAATGATCATCTCTGCTCCTTCTCTCTTTCCGAGGTGACTCATCTCTTGAGCTTCTTCTTCTTGGAGATTCTTCTCTTCTCTTGTGGGGAGCCGTACACTCATTTGAGTAGTGTCCGGGTCTTCCACAATTGTAGCAGTTTCGATCACGACTAGAAGATCTCTTTTCATCATATGATCTAGACTTTGATCTTCTCTCTTTGCCTCTATTCTTGTAGAATTTGTTGAAGTTCTTGACCATTAGGCTTATCTCTTCATTGGAAACTAACTTGTCACTTGAGGTTGTGGGAGCATCACTTGTAGCTTTGTAAGCACCACTTGACTTGTTGTGAAGCTCTTCCTTATCCTTAAGTGTCATCTCATGAGCAACAATTCTTCCAATGACTTCGGTTGGCTTGAGATTCTTGTAGTTTGGCATCATTTGGATCAAAGTGCACACGGTGTCATACTTTCCATCCAAAGCTCTGAGAATCTTCTTGATGATGAATCGGTCGGTCATTTCTTCGCTTCCTAAGCCGGCAATCTCATTTGTGATGAGAGCAAGCCTAGAGTACATTTCAGCGACTCCTTCACCATCCTTCATCTTGAACTTGCCAAGTTGACCTTGAAGAATATCTAGCTTTGATTCCTTCACGGACTCGGTACCTTCGTGCATTTCAACCAAAGTATCCCAAATCTCTTTTGCATTCTCAAGACGGCTGATTTTGTTGAACTCCTCGGGACACAAGGCATTGAAGAGAATGTCACAAGCTTGAGCATTGTTTTGCAACATCCGCAATTCTTCTGTTGTAGCTTCGTGATCCGGAACTTTTCCTTCCTCGAAGAATTCACCTTGCATACCAACACAAATAATGCCCCATGCGGCTGGATTATGACCAAGAATATGCATTTTCATTTTATGCTTCCAACTAGCAAAATTTGTACCATCAAAGTAAGGACCTCTACGAAAATTACCCTCACTAGACGCCATACTCTCCTAGGTTGTGAAACCAAGCTTATGGAGTCCAATGCAATGGAAACCAATACAATGGAGACCAAAGCTCTGATACCACTTGTAGGATCGAAAGTATGTCTAGAGGGGGGGTGATTAGACTACTTGACAATATAAAAATTCTGCCTTTTGACAAAGAACAGTTTTTGGCAGATTCACACTTATGATCAAGTCAAGCATCACCCTACACATGCAATTCTAGAGTATAGGCAGCGGAAAGTAAATTGCACATGTAGTAAAGAGAGGTGGAGAAGAGCAAACGCAATTTTGGAGACGCGGTGATTTTTCTCGTGGTTCCGATAGGTGGTGCTATCGTACTTCCACATTGATGGAGACTTCAACCCACGGAGGGTAACGGCTGCGCGAGTCCACGGAGGGCTCCACCCACGAAGGGTCCACGAAGAAGCAACCTTGTCTATTCCATCATGGCCTACGCCCACGGAGGGCTAGCCTTACTCGGGGTAGATCTTCACGAAGTAGGCGATCTCCTTGCCCTTACAAACTTCTTGGTTCAACTCCACATCTCGATGACGGAGGCTCCCAAGCGACACCTAACCAATCTAGGAGGCACCACCCTCCAAAAGGTAATAGATGTTGTAGATGATAATGAACTCCTTGCTCTTGTGCTTCAAATGATAATCTCCCCAACACTCAACTCTCCTCACTGATTTGGCTGTGGTGGAAGAAAGGATTGAGTGGAAAGCAACTTGGGAAGGCTAGAGATCAAGCTTCATATGGTGGGAGTGGAGCAACTTGATCTCAACACAAGGGTAGGTAGTTCTCTTCTCAGAAATATAAGGTAGGAGTGGTAGTTCTTTCTGATGGCTCTCTCCACGAATGAAGAGGGGGTGGAGGGGTATAAATAGCCTCCACACAAAATCCAACCGTTACACACATTTGAGCAATCTCGGTGGGACCGAAGTGGACAACTCGGTGAGACCGATAGTTCAAATAATGTGAACGTTGGGATTTTCGGTGGGACCGAAAATACAATCTCGGTTAGTCCGATTCGTGCAATGACAAGAGCATGCCAGTTTCGGTGGGACCGACTTCATCATCTCGGTGACACCGATTTGATGACAGAAGGTTACAGAAGCTTGGCAACTCATGTTTCGGTGAGACCGAGTTCAGAATCGGAAAATCCGAGTTTTCTAGGATTTGGCTTATGGCTGAGGTGGTTCATCTTGGTGTGACTGAGTTTGGAATATCGGTGGGACCGAGACTACTTATGAGTGTATATGGCAGTGAAAGTTGCTGATAGTTTAGGAGATGTATCACTAAGCACTTGAGCAACCAGATCATCATCATAACCTCATCCCCTTTTAATAGTATTGGCTTTTCCTATGGACTCAATGTGATCTTGGATCACTAAACCAAAAATGGAGTCTTGAGCTTTTGCCAATGCTTGCCTTAGCATTTTGGGGGGTCCACTTCTTCAGTCCTTGCCATACCCATATCACTGAACTCTCTGAAATGATTCTCAAGTAACTATTAGTTCAATGATATATATGTTGTTATTAATTACCAAAACCACCCGGGGATTAGTTGCACTTTCAGTATGCTGAGGCCGGACATCCGGTGCCCCCTAGCGACCAGCTGAAGCAGCTGGTCGAGCTCCACAAGGTAGCCGAGCAGGCCATGAAGGGCCTTATAGTCCGGCTGTGGCCTGGAGGGGCCATGCCTGGGAGCTACTTTGGCCTCGTGCGGCGGCTGGTGGATGCGTGCCCTTGGGTGGAGGTCATCAAGCGCTCCGCCTGCATTGAAGGTGCCCGTCGGGCCCTTGCCCGCGCAAAGGTGCACTGGGGCAGGCTGGATGCTGAGAGGCTTCTGACGGACGCGCCGCCGGTGGGCAAGGAGTATCGTACGCCCGAAATGTACTATAAGACTGTCCTGAAGGGTGCCCGCAAGATTGCGGATGAGTGCCCCAGAGATGTAATTTTTGAGTATGCTCGCGATGTGTTATCCTGTGCGCTGAAAACTTTGTTCATATGCGCTAAGCAACGCTTGTTTGATTTAAAATATTACCTTCTGTGCGGCCGTTTATCAAATCTGAGAGATGACAAGTCGTCGGCTTCAGCCCCCATGCCACGAGTGCTGGGGTGTTCGGGATAAACTTGAGCGCTCTTGTTCCCATTTTTGGGTCCATCTAGGGAGGCGCTCAACACAGCGAACAAGGCAACCGGACTTATAATGCTTGAACACTCTCACTTAGCCATAGAATTCTATAATTTTAAATTTCGGCGAAGCCCCTGGTGTTCGAAAGACCGAATTCGGGGCGCTATCCACGCCTTGGCCGGACATAGCCGGTTCCTCGCTCTAAGCGGCGTAAGTCTTTAAGGACTCGAAAAGACCTCTCGAACAGCGACCAGCTCTCGCCTTATCATGACGGTCAGTTTTAGCTTTCTCCACTGAGGCGTTAACCCAGCTCAACTGGGGCGCAATCGCAGTGGTTCTCCCAGTGCTACCTTAGCCGACGGAATGGAACGTAAGGTACCAAAACATGGGAGCTGGGCAAACCCAACTATTGACCCAAGACATGATTCGGAGCCGATGCATATAGTGCTATAAGTTCGGGGTGCCGCACTTGTGAAAGTGTTCGGACTTCACACCATAATGCGGGGAACATAAGCCCCTGGTGTATTCTGCCGTACTGAATTGTACGGATGCAAGATGTCATAAGCGAACATACATATATAAAGAAAGGGAATGCAATTATAAGCGAAAAATGATGCATTGTTAATTCGAGGAGTTCTGTTGTGGGTGCAGAACGATACAAATAGTGCGGTAAGCAAGGGTTTGGACTATTAGACATGTCCCCCTCCAGGGATAGGCTGCGGAATGGTGTAATAAATAGATTTAATGCTCGTAATGGAGACCACCTGAGTGTTCGTCGTAGCCCTGGTTCCTCCCTGGCTGTTGCATCGTGGGTTCGGCAGATCTACTGCCGGACAGGGCCTCTTGTAAACGAAGTCCTGTGGATAAAATAAGAATAATAAAAAAAAGATCGACACACTTAGGAGCCCCTGGTGTGGTTGAGCCGCACTCTGGGCCTGTCGTGGTCGTGTCCCTCCCCCTATGCCCAAGGTATCTCCAGAGCGTAATGATGTACGCGGGGAGCTTGTCTTACAATCATATAAGGGCTGGGGTTGGGGCCGCATTGCTGCGCATGCTCGGAACGCGCCAGGTGGTCTTGGTATATGTTACTCCGGGCGCGTTTAATCCCGTCCGGTTTTTTAACGGCCGGACTCGAAAGTTGCCTTAAGAGGCTGTTCTGAACTTCTGCCGCGAGAGCCGCTGTGTGTTCCTCCGTTCGGTGGGAGCGTTCAGTGTTTCTGTTGACCGTGATGACTCCACGAGGGCCTGGCATCTTGAGCTTGAGGTATGCATAATGCGGCACCGCGTTGAACTTTGCAAACGCGGTTCGTCCGAGCAGGGCGTGATAGCCGCTGCGGAACGGGACTATGTCGAAGATTAACTCCTCGCTTCGGAAATTATCCGGGGATCCGAAGACCACTTCCAGTGTGACCGAGCCTGTACAATTGGCCTCGACACCTGGTATGACGCCTTTGAAGGTCGTCTTTGTAGGTTTAATCCTTGTGGGGTCTATGCCCATCTTGCGCGCTGTATCCTGATAAAGCAGGTTCAGGCTGCTGCCGCCGTCCATGAGGACTCTAGTGAGGTGAAATCCATCGACGATTGGGTCTAAAACCAATGCGGCGAATCCGCCATGGCGGATACTGGTGGGGTGGTCCCTTCGGTCAAAAGTGATCGGGCAAGAGGACCATGGATTGAACTTCGGGGCGACTGGCTCCATCGCATATATGTCCCGAAGTGCACGCTTCCGCTCCCTCTTGGGTATGTGGGTTGCGTATATCATATTTACCGTCCGCACTTGTGGGGAGAAACCCTTCTGTCCTCTATTGTTCGGCGGCCGGGTCTCCTCCTCGTCGTTGCTATGCAGCCCCTTGTCATTGTTTTCGGTGATTAACTTGCCTGCCTGCTTGAATACCCAACAATCTCTGTTGGTGTGGTTAGCTGGCTTTTCGGGGGTGCCATGTATCTGGCAAGAGCGGTCGAGTATTCGGTCCAAATTGGACGGACCCGGAGTGGTTCTTTTGAATGGCTTCTTCCGCTGACCGGGTTTAGAGCCTCTGAATCCGGCGTTGACTGCCGTATCTTCATTGTTATCGCCGTTAACGCGGCGTTTATTTTTGTTTCGACGCGACCTGCCGTTGTGGTTCTTAGTATCCGGACTGCCAGCATTTTTGCTGAGGTTGTTGCTGCGAGCTAGCCAGCTGTCCTCTCCCGCATAGAAGCGGGTCATGAGTGATGTGAGGGCTGCCATGGATTTCGGCTTTTCCTGTCCTAGGTGCCGGGCCAGCCACTCGTCGCGGATGTTATGTTTGAAGGCTGCAAGGGCCTCTGCATCCGGACAGTCGACGATTTGATTTTTCTTTGTTAAGAACCGTGTCCAGAATTGTCTGGCCGATTCATCTGGCTGCTGAATTATGTGGCTTAGGTCATCGGCGTCTGGTGGTCGCACATATGTGCCTTGGAAGTTGTCGAGGAATGCGGCTTCCAGGTCCTCCCAACACCCAATTGACTCTGCTGGCAAGCTGTTAAGCCAATGCCGAGCTGGTCCTTTAAGCTTGAGTGGGAGGTACTTGATGGCGTGGAGATCGTCGCCGCGGGCCATATGGATGTGAAGGAGATAATCTTTGATCCAAACCGCGGGGTCTGTTGTGCCATCATAAGATTCAATGTTCACGGGTTTAAACCCTTCAGGGATTTGATGATCCATTACTTTGCCTGTGAAGCATAGTGGGTGTGCGGCGCCTCTATATTGAGCGATATCACGACATAGCTCAAGAGAGCGTTGTTTGCTGTGTTCGGCCCGACCGGAGTTTCTGTATCCGGCGTGACGGTAGTCGTCGTGGGTTGTGGGGTGCCCACGTGATCCGTAGATAGATCTGGGTTGTCTTGCCTTGTCCTCCAATATATCCCGCAAGTCCGGCGCATTCCCCCATGGCTTCGTACTTTTCGAGCGGTGCCGGGGTACGGTTCTGATGGAGGGCCTAGATGCCTCTCTGTCGTGACCATGGGGTGGTCGGTCTGCCGTATTGTGCGCTGGTGATGAAGGTTTGTACGCTTCCTCCTCTAGTCGGGGGAGCAACTTGCGTTTTGGGTAGCTTTTGGAGGGGCGTTCGAGTTCATACTCTTCAGCCGCGAGGACCTCGGTCCATCTGTCGGCCAACAGGTCTTGATCAGCTTGAAGCTGTTGCTGCTTTTTCTTTAGGCTGTTCGCCGTGGCCATTAGCCTGCGTTTAAAACGCTCTTGTTCGACGGGATCCTCGGGCACGACGAATTCGTCGTCATTGAGGCTTGCCTCGTCTTCGGAGGGAGGCATGTAATTTTTGTCCTCCTCGTCTGCCGCTCTCTCCTGAGGGCTGGCTACTCCGTCCTCCTGTGTTGAATCTTGCTGGAGGGGGTTGTCTTCGGCACTCTCTGGGGTGTTGTTATCTCCGGTGCCGGACTCTCCATTCTTACTGTGGCGGGATTTAGAGCGGCACCGCTGACGTCGGCGCTTGGGCTGTTTCTTAGAAGAATCCGCCTCCGCTGCTTCTTCGCCATCCCCATCCTTTGGGGTGTCCACCATGTATATGTCGTATGACGAGGTGGTCTTCCAGTGCCCTATAGGCGCTGGTTCTTGATCGTCTTCGGCACCGTCGTCCATATCGTCGATGTCTTCGGAGTCGTAGTCTAGCAGGTCGGTTAAATCGTCGACAGTGGCTACAAAGTGGGTGGTGGGTGGGCTTTGAATTTCTTCATCGTCCGCATCCCAGCCATCCTGACTGCAGTCCGGCCAGGGTTCTCCTGATAATGAGAGATGTTTTAGCGAATTTAGGATGTCGCCAAAGGGTGAGTGCTGAAAGATGTCCGCGGCGGTGAACTCCATGATCGGCGCCCAATCGGATTCGATTGGCAGGGGCGCAGGAGGTTCGGAGTCCGGCAAGGAGTCCGGCGCCTCGGAGTCACGAGCTTCATAAGGGACAAGGTCAGTATTCGGCTCCATCACCGTGAAAGTAGCAGCTCCCGAGGCGGTGTCCAGCCACCTGTCCTCGATCTGTGCGGTCGGCTCCGAACTATGGGTCAGAGCAGACTTGTGTGCGGCCTCCAGGGTACTGTCCAACGGCAGAGCTAGATCATGCCCATCGTGATAGTGTGGCACGCTCGGCTGTCGCTCGACTCCATCGAAGATCAAGTCCCCGCGGATGTCGGCCGTGAAGTTTAGGCTTCCGAACCTGACCTGATGGCCAGGGGCGTAGCTTTCAATCTGCTCCAGATGGCCAAGTGAATTGGCCCGCAGTGCGAAGCCGCCGAACACGAAAATCTGTCCGGGGAGAAAAGTCTCACCCTGGACGGCGTGGTTGTTGATTGAAGAAGCCATCAAGCCTATCAGTGACGACACAGAGGAACTCTCAATGAAAGCACCAATGTCGGTGTCAAAACCGGCAGATCTCGGGTAGGGGGTCCCGAACTGTGCATCTAGGCGGATGGTAACAGGAGACGAGGGACACGATGTTTTACCCAGGTTCGGGCCCTCTTGATGGAGGTAAAACCCTACGTCCTGCTTGATTAATATTGAAGATGTGTATTACAAGAGTGGATCTACCACGAGATCAACGAGGCTAAACCCTAGAAGCTAGCCTATGGTATGATTGTTGTAATGGTTGTTCGTCCTATGGACTAAAGCCCTCCGGTTTATATAGACACCGGAGAGGGCTAGGGTTACACAGAGTCGGTTACAATGGTAGGAGATCTACATATCCGTATCGCCAAGCTTGCCTTCCACGCCAAGGAAAGTCCCATCCGGACACGGGACGAAGTCTTCAATCTTGTATCTTCATAGTCTTGGAGTCCGGCTGACGATGATAGTCCGGCTGTCCGGACACCCCCTAGTCCAGGACTCCCTCATATGCTATGCTGTGAACCAGGCCTATTGTATACCTTGCTCTTTGTTTGGCAAAGGAATACAATTTTGATCTAATAGTAGATCACTGGACAGCGGTCAAGAATATCCTTAGTGAGGACTAATGAAATACTTCTCGATTATGGAGGTGATCAAAGAGCCCGTCGTAAAGAGTTACATGGGTGCAAGCTTTTACACCGATCCAGATGACTCTAAGTCTCAATCTGGATACATATTAAAAGTGGGAGCAATTAGCTAGAGTAGCTCCATGCAGAGTATTGTAGACATAGAATATTTGCAAAATACATACGGCTCTGAATGTGACAGATCCGTTGACTAAAACTTCTCTCATGAGCAAAATATGATCATACCTTAGTACTCTCTGGGTGTTAATCACATAGCAATGTGAACTAGATTATTGACTCTAGTAAACCCTTTGGGTGTTGATCACATGACGATGTGAACTATGGGTATTAATCACATACAGATGTGAATATTGGTGTTAAATCACATGGTGATGTGAACTAGATTATTGACTCTAGTGCAAGTGGGAGACTGAAGGAAATATGCCCTAGAGGCAATAATAAAGTTATTATTTATTTCCTTATTTCATGATAAATGTTTATTATTCATGCTAGAATTGTATTAACCGGAAACATGATACATGTGTGAATACGTAGACAAACATAATGTCACTAGTGTGCCTCTACTTGACTAGCTCATTAATCAAAGATGTCTATGTTTCCTAACCATAGACATGTGTTGTCATTTGATTAACGGGATCACATCATTAGGAGAATGATGTGATTGACTTGACCCATTCCGTTAGCTTAGCACACGACCGTTTAGTATGTTGCTACTGCTTTCTTCATGACTTATACATGTTCCTGTAACTATGAGATTATGCAACTCCCGTTTACCGGAGGAACACTTTGTGTGCTACCAAACGTCACAACGTAACTGGGTGATTATAAAGGTGCTCTACAGGTGTCTCCAAAGGTACATGTTGGGTTGGCGTATTTCGAGATTAGGATTTGTCACTCCGATTGTCGGAGAGGTATCTCTGGGCCCTCTCGGTAATACACATCACTTAAGCCTTGCAAGCATTGCAACTAATTAGTTAGTTGCGGGATGATGTATTACAGAACGAGTAAAGAGACTTGCCGGTAACGAGATTGAACTAGGTATTGAGATACCGACGATCGAATCTCGGGCAAGTAACATACCGATGACAAAGGGAACAACGTATGTTGTTATGCGGTTTGACCGATAAAGATCTTTGTAGAATATGTGGGAGCCAATATGAGCATCCAGGTTCCGCTATTGGTTATTGACCGGAAACGTGTCTCGGTCATGTCTACATTGTTCTCGAACCCATAGGGTCTGCACGCTTAAGGTTTCGATGACAGTTATATTATGAGTTTATGAGTTTTGATGTATCGAAGGAGTTCGGAGTCCTGGATGGGATCGGGGACATGACGAGGAGTCCCGAAATGGTCGAGACGTAAAGATCGATATATTGGATGACTATATTCAGAGTTCGGAAAGGTTCCAAGTGATTCGGGTATTTTCCGGAGTACCGGGGAGTTATGGGAATACGGGGAAGAGTTTTGAGCCTTAATGGGCCTTAGTGGGAAGGAGACAGGAGGTGGCGCGCGCCCCTCCGAAGCCCAGTCCGTATTGGACAAGGGGTTTGGGCCCCCCCCCTCTCCCTTCCTTCTCCACTCCCCTCCTTTCCCCCCTTCTCCTAGTTGGACTAGGAAAGAAGGAAACCTACTCCTACTAGGAGTAGGAATCCTACTCCCTTGGCGCGCCCCTCCTAGGGCCGCCTCCTCCTCCCTTGCTCCTTTATATACGGGGGCAGGGGGCACCCCAAAGGCACAACAACAATTGATCCCTTGGATCTCTTAGCCATGTGCGGTGCCCCCCTCCACCATAGTCCACCTCGATAATATCGTAGCAGTGCTTAGGCGAAGCCCTGCGACGGTAGAACATCAAGATCGTCACCACGCCGTCGTGCCGACGGAACTCTCCCTCGACACTCGGCTGGATCGGAGTTCGATGGACGTCATCGAGCTGAACGTGTGCTAGAACTCGGAGGTGCCGTAGTTTCGGTGCTTGATCGGTCGGGCCGTGAAGACGTACGACTACATCAACCATGTTGTGCTAACGCTTCCGCTTTCGGTCTACGAGGGTACGTGGACTACACTCTCCCCTCTTGTTGCTATGCATCATCATGATCTTGCATGTGCGTAGGAATTTTTTTGAAATTACTACGTTTCCTAACATTTTCCACCCATGCCCCAGTTCAACTGTAGCTCGGCCACCATCCCTCCAAGATCAAATCACCAAGGTTGGGATGCAAATAGCTAGCAGGGTTCCAGAGTGGGGAAATAAGCCTTATCCCGCACATCTAAACAATATGTAAAAATAACACCAATTTATGATCAAGTGTACAAATTCCATTGTAGTTCACAATTCTTGAAGTTGCAGATATATCTCGTTGCAGTCATGGTTGTTTCTTGCTAGGCTGCATATTTATCCATTAGTTTGCTATCCCATGTGTGAACTCTTTAGGAAATGATGGTAAAAGTAATCTGAATGCTCATATTATTACATGTTTTGTGTGCTGGGGTATGGGTGTATTAGTTTGCTATCCCATGTGTGTATTACCATGGATTAACTAACATAAAGTAGGTTGGGGTATGGGTGGTGGTCATGGTTGAGTATTAGTCAGGGTCTTCTCGACCTAGAGCCAAAGCCCGTAGTCATGATCCGACCACAATGTGGCTTGGTAAGGCCTAGGGGTTTTAATGATTCTAGGCTGTGAGTGAACTTTTATTATCTTATCCTTGAGCATAGTTTGTGAGATGCCAATTGTGTTATCTAGTCCTCTAAACAAATCACCTTATACCACTGAAAACAACAACTCGTATAGGTCAACTCCAATCATCACTCATGCTATTCATATCCTCATGACTCCCAAGAGGAGGTCTAGCAAGACCATACATGTCAACTATCCCCAAACTCATATGTAGACCTGGCCATGGGAAGCCCGGCCCGGTCGGCCTGGCCCGAAAAAGCCTGACCCGACCTGGCCCGAAAAAGCCCGACCCGGCCCGGCCCGACGCTGCCCCCGGGCCGGGCTCGGGCCTAGATTTTGAGCCCGAAGGCCGGGCCGGGCCGGGCCTAGGCCCATCATTTTCCCATTTCTCTGAAGGTTGGGCTGGGCCGGCCCGGAGCCCGACGGGCTTTTACGTGTTCGGGCCGGGCTCGGGCCCAGAAAATAGGCCCGATGGCCGGGCCGGGCTGGGCTCGGGCCTAGGTTTTTTTTCATCGGGCTTGGCTAGGCCCGGCTCGAAGCCTGGCCCGACCCGAAGCCTGGCCCGGCCCGAAGCCTGGCCCGACCCGAGGTATGGCCAGGTATACTCATATGCATGGCTATCCCTATGTAAAAATCCATGGGTAGAGCATACAAGCTGCTAAACTTGAATTAAACACCACAATCCAAGTGCTCAGCCTATCCTTCCAAGGTCCAAGATAGTGCGTCTCTATCCTAAGGAAACACATCGTTTGCCACTCCAAGATCTTTTTTCCTTCCTATGAATCAACTCCAACAGCCCATTAACTTCCATCAATCACTACACAATCCATTATTCTACAAATCCAATGTCTATGGTGTTCCACATGATCTACTAATGTCTTATAATCCCCGAATACTTGAATGGGTTATCTTTATTATAGTAAGTCCACCAATTCCCATTATCGGGATCAAGTAAACTCCAAGGTCAGGCTTATATAGATCCCTAAATATACTTCGACAATTAATCTAATATCCTAGTTTATTGTCCACCGAGAAACATGATATCATGATCGAGATCATCAGTCTAAATCCAATTTACTCCGAACCATGTAGACTTACTCAGCATCTAGACTCCACTAGGATCACCTATTTAATCCAAATCTCATGTCCAACGAGAAATCCTACATGTTTCCCCTAAGTCATCATCGTATCATCACCAATTTCCTATGAGTATCCCCTGGTTAAGTCAAATCCTTATAGTTCGAAGAATTTTAGCTTGCGATCATAATTGTCCTACTAAATCCAATTTACTCAGGGGTAACAAAAGTTATGCTACCCTATTATCAGGATCCCACCAAGTTCATTTACCAATATGAAAACCTCATAATCCACCAAAGAGTCTCAGATACTTCCTTAAGATTACTAGTATAGCGTCATCAAGTCATTTGTCCTATATTAATAGTCTTCCCTATGGCATCATCATATCAAGTGCTAGCTTAGGATGATAACGTGCTTGTTCACTATGCCCACTAGTTATTTCCATAATGAACCCAGTGTTGAGCAAGGTTACAGAGGCTTAACTGGTTCTCTTGCAATTACGTAGTTAAGCACATGGTTAAGGATTCAAGATGGGGTATCTCGTGAAGTCTCGAAGGGTCTAGGGGTGGGTTTCTAATCTTGAGGGGTAAACATAAATCTACGGGGTTGCACTTGGTCGTGGAGGCTGTAGCAAAAGTCTTCAGTGCTAGTTTGGTCGCCGAGGTAGAGTCGTTGGTGCATCTTGTCTTGCTGGTCTTCATTTGATGAGAGAGATGAGAGGGAAAAGTATCATAGAGGAGGTGCATAAAGGGGGTTCTATAGTGCAAGTGCAATAAACAAGTGCCGAAAGAACCAAACACAAACATTAAGATAAGGCAGGTGATATAGTCGCGTACTTGTTGCCTAGGGCAAAAGGGTGACTTACATCAAAACACAAACAAATAAAAAAAAGCAACAACACATAACATGGTTCTATTTGAACCATCGCATGGACTCGACTTCGCATAGGGGGTACACTACTCATCCTACCCTAGGGGTTCTCGGACTCAGTAGTCGTGCTTTGCTTCGAGTCTTGGAGAGAAGGATGTGGAGTCTTCTGGGTCTTCCTCAGGTGTCGCTACGTCTCTTGTAGTTGTTTGATGAAACGATTTGGGTTAATCCTGAAGAATCTTCGACAAATTCTCGCCCGATGAGCTGACGGGGTGAAGGTGGTTCCTCGTAGTTGACATTGACTCGGTCTTCTATTGTCTTCTTGATCATGACGATCCCTCTTGCCTTTTAAGATGTCAAGGGTTCCACGTAAACAATCCTTTATGCAAGGACATTAACAAGGCATAGTAAAGGTCCAACCTATCAGTTATGTTGATGACAACATCGACACATAGAGCGGGGGATGAAGAGACCCGTTTTCCTGCTCACTATAGTGAGGCGGACCAAATGGCGAGGCTCTCATCCACCGGTGGTTGTCGACACAACAACGGCAAGGACAGGGTTGCTCTATGAGCGATGTATATCATGACCTTGCATATCTTATGCCATGTTCATCGCAAGGCAAGGTTGCAACATCCTGGGGCAGTGTCGAGGGTGTCACCATCTTCTGGGTCTTGACGTCCTCGTTCCTTGAGAAGGTATCTTCTATTGGTATCGTCTTCTCGTGGTGTCGCCAAACTTGTGTTCATAAGGTGTGGGTGAATGTCTGGCAAGACGTCTTCCTTCTAGGTTACCCACAAGGATTACAGGGAATCCAGTGGTCAGGGGCTTAAAGGTACTAGCGACCATTTGCAAAAGTTTTGAAGGGGAAGAGATCAATAGGGAAAATATATCTTATTCTTTGAAAAACTCAGAAGGGAAGAGAAGTATAGACAGTTTTTGAAAATTAGTGATAGTTTTAATAATAGTTTTTCCCTAACTAATGACCATGCTAACTAAGGCTTCCTACAGTCAGGATGGCTCTGATACCAGCTCTATGGGGACCCCGACTCATAAGTCGTGATCACCGAATGCACGCGTGCAGTGATCCCAGAGATCAATGCTCACTGAACACACAGAAGCTGAATAACATGAGTCTTACATCCATACATACTGTTTTACACAAATTGTGACCATTATGGTCAAGTCTTGAATATATCATCGCAGCGGAAATCTTCGTCGATAAATGGGACCCATGCCATCTGCCTTAACCCTATAGGCATTCTAACTGGGAAGTGTCCTAGATCGCATGTTCATCACCAAAGAAATCTTCATCTACTCCTGTTCTTTCATGCCTGGCCAATAAACTAACCAGTGGCAAACCAATGAGTACATTGAATGTACTCGCAAGCAACCCATGTTTTGGAACAAGGTACGACAATGCATGATATAGCACTAAGTAGGAAAGTTTTGCAGAAATCTATCTTTTGAGAGCAATGGAATGTCCTAACAACTTGTAAAGTATGCACCATAAAAATTCCGATATCCGTGTGAACAGGTTACAGATATCAACATAAACAGAGTTTGGATCAACTCCAGCTTAATGAACATGTCAAGTCTTTTGACCTGACCCAAGTAGTTCTTTACACTCACTCACACACACACACACCCGCGCGTGCGTGAGCGCGCCAGGTTTCACAAACATTTGGACGTAGCCCAAGAGCGGTTACCCAACCGTCCTTGACCATGGACACGACTATTCAAATAGTTTGACACTCTACAAAGGTTGCACACTTTACCCACAAGTATCGGGAAGCTTTCGTGTCATCCACGATCCCGCAGTACCTCAAGTACTCGGGGGAAGCACCCGATCAGTACCTTTCCCTAGCCGTGACTAACAAAGAGTCCACTTGATTGGTAGCAACCCCCGTGCCAACATTGTCACATAATAAATTCTTGTGGAGCCACGCTCCCATATTCATCACATAACACAAGCACGGGGTACCAATGGTGTGTCCGGTGCCCTGTAAAAGCAGTCATGGCCGCCCTACCTGGCACGACCCCGTCCCGAGAGTGACCACGCCACTCCCGTCACTAGTAATGTGGGCATCCATGCTAGCATGAACTAGGTAATCAGTAATGCCCTTTCCCATACAAGGGTAGAGTGGTTGCGCATGTAAGGTTGGAGTAACGGTCGCAACTTAAACCAATCCATTTTCAAAAACAATACACTCACTTGCCTTGGTACACCAATTCTTTATCAAGTGGTTACCTAGCTCAACATCTCCCTCGGGCATTAGTGGCACCCGACAGGGTTTTCGATAAGTCTTTGAGAATACTTTTGTCTCCATCATCATGCATATACCCTGTCCCACTTGCGTAGCAACTACTTAGCACCCTATCTACTCCCACCTGCATAACCCTCATAGGAAGGTAGGGTCATGCACAATGCAAGCATCAACAAGTAAGTAACAAAGGCAACCCACCGAAGTGGTTACCATCTCATCATGATTCCGATGCAACAATAATAAAGTGCTATATGACATGCATAAAAAGGGTTTCATGGACATGGTCAAAGGGCTGCTTGCCTGGCTCAACAAAGTCTTCGAGGTCTTCATATATCTCTGGTCCAACTCCGACTACTCCATCTACTTCATCAACTATCGTCGAAAGCAATCACAATAAGTAACACAACAAGGCAAAAACAAAAGTGTTCTAAAAATGTGAGTTAGACTTTTCTAGGATATCCTTGGTCATATGAAAAATGACCAAAGTGATTTCATTGGGATTGGATCAGTAAATATTTTTGAACATTTCAATATGATGGAAACAAGGGACTTACGGATTTGCAAGAAGTGTACAGAAACATATTTTTGAAAAATGAGCAAAGGCACCCATTTAACAAAGCATGATTTTAGAAGCATCTAGGGGTTGGTTTTCCTGGATCAGGAGTTGTAATGATTTTCCTAGGCATTTGCAAAGTTGGCTATACATGAAGAAATGGATCAATATTTTATGTGGCACAGAAGGTATTGGGAAAAATGTTCCAAAACTAAGTTATGAACTTAGAAGTATCTAGAAATTTGAATCATGGCATTTGGACCAAAAATGGGCTCTCTGTGATTTTCTAAATTTTGTCACAAAAATGGAAAAATGGGATTTCATAAATATGTGTGAAGGAAATGTCTCTAGGAAAATGTGAAAGTAGAACCATGTGATAGATCATGAATTTAGGGACTACTAGAAATTTGAATCACCAAATTTGGACCTGATTTGAATATTTGGGAGATTTTACAAGTCTACAAAAAAAGAAAAAGAAAAAGAAAAAGGATTACCGAAATGGGTCGGATTTGGGTGGCGGCAATGCGCACTTGGCGAGGTTTAGTGGCAGGGTGCCACTGGGCCGGCCCAGCGGCTCGGCTGCACGCGCGTAGGGGGCCACGTCGGAGGCGGCTTAGGCGAAATACACCTTCGAGCGGGGGAGGCGGTTCCGGCCGAAGCCGTGTCCACTTAAATGACGTGGCTGGCCGGCGGATCGCTGACCTGCGGGGCCCACCCGTAGGGTCATCTCCCTCCTCCCGCGCTCGCGACAAAGGGGATCGAACCCCGGCTGTGCGTCAGCCGGTGCTTTCCCCCGGCGGCACATGCCACCCTCGGACAAGATGCGGCCACCGGAGGGGTCGCCGCGGAGTGGCGCATCAGGGGTGCCCTCAGGGATGGCAGAGGGATGGCCGAGGCGCGCCCGACACTGGCCGAGGCGGGCGGACGCCCGGGTGATGATGGGCAGGGGGCTCAGGGCCCCGGCGGACAGGGCGATGAGGGGAAAGGGTCGCCGAACCGTGTCGGTTCTTCTGGTGGGAAGAGGAGGAGAGGGGAAGCCCGCCCTTGCCTAAATCAGAGTGGAGGCCGACAGCGGCACTCCGGCGGTGCTGGAGGGCATGGGAGAGAAAGAGCGGGATTGTCTGGGGTGTTTGTGGGAGAGTGGGAGAGAGATCCAAACTAATAGGGAGGCCTAGGGAGGGGTATTTGCAGGGAGGTGACGGTGCACCATGGGCAGCGTCCATGGACATGCTCGGTGAGCTGTGCAGAGGGAGAAGAAGGGCAAGGGAGGAGGGGCCCGACAGCGAGGCGTGTCCTGGACGTCGAGGCCACGTCGGGAGACATCACCTCGACGCCTAAGGTTGTCGCATGCCCTCGACATGGGTGAGCTACAGTGCGGGAGAGCACTGTAGCGTGCTCCAGAGAGCGAGCTCTGCATGCACTGGCATTGTTTAAGTGCCATGAGCGTGTCCTTTTGTGTCTAGGGGTTCTAGGGGAGGGTAAACAAGTAGGGGAGAGCCTTGGATGCCCTAGTGAACCACTAGGAGAGAGGTGGGGTTGAGAGAGAGAGAAATGTGTTGTCCAGAAGAGTAAAATTAGAGTTTTCATCCCTCAATCATTGAGATATGGAAGATATGGAGTTACTGGAGGTATAAGGTGACTAGGGGAGGCTTTGGTAAAAATTTGAGCTAAATGAGTTTGGTGGAAGTGGTCCAAATGGTGTTTTTGGCAAAATGCCAGAAGGTGTTTGATAGAGTTTTGGGCAAGCAAATGAACTACAATTGACATGATATTTAACAGGATCAAATGGTCTATAGGATTGAGGCTGGTCACCAAGTTTTAGTCCATTTGAAGAAAGTTGCCAATGTAACTTTGGCAAACCCTAAAAATCAGCAGAAAGGGGTTTTCCAAGATTTAGTCATGCAAATCTGTTCTCCTTGATGCACCACTTGCTTTAGTGTCATAATTTGGATATTTGAGAGTGTCCACAAAAATATAGATCAAAAGGAGACAGTTGGTAATGTAGAGTTGCTCAAATTTGGATCTGTACAAGAAGGGTTTTGGGGCACTTTTGTGAACCAAAACAATTTTGATTGGAATGAAACTTTGCAAGATCATCACATTATGCATATGTGACTTGCTAGAAGTTTTCTGGATTTATTTGAAAATATTTCTTATAGAAATATTTCAAATACTTGAAATGAGCAGAAATGGTTTTGGAGGGTTTTGTCCAATATTTTGAACATGACCATGTGTTGGAACTCATATATATGGGAAATATATGTCCACTGAGTTTTCCTAATTTTTCTCAAATATTTTTGAAACATTAAAGTAATTTTAACCTATTAAAGACCATTTCTAGCCTTAAGAAAAAACATTTAAATAAAATAGCAAAATAACTTTTAAAATAATATTTTTGTGGTTTATGGGAGTCCTATATCTAATAGGAGTCAAATATATCTTTTGGAAGATTATTACTGCCCTTGATTAAGTACTTGCAATGCAAGCCTCAATTCAGGGGTTTTTGGAAAACCTAATTTAGAAAATTATTTTTGTAAGAAAATTTTATTGTGTCCTATACACATGACATGATCATTGGGGAAAGTTTTGGATCAAGGAGAAGGAGCATAAGAGTTGGAAGATTTATTTGATTTTTAGAGCACTAGCAAACAGCAGGCAAAAATCCAATCAAGCAAAGTCCAAAACACTCAAAAGTTTTTGTGAAACCACATTTTATCATGACTTATTAGCTTAAGTGTTGTGGCACGAAAATTAGGGTGTGACACGAGTTTCTTCCAGGGCTGCCCTCCCGACGGCAATTGTGTATTGCTGTGAACCTGATGAATGAGTGACCCCCCCCCCCCCCCCACACCTATATGTGATGATGTTATGTTGTAAAAATTCGCAGAGGATTGGAATGTATTATTAATGACGGTAATGACTTGAGGCCCTTTTGTTGTGGGTCTTGTTATGCATGAATCTGGTGTGGTTACTAATTTGTGGTGCATGAGAGTGGAAGGAACCGTGATGTTGCCCTGTCGTGCAGCGCCGTGTCGCGGTCCGGTTTATGTGGTTCATACGGAGGGAGTAGAAGCCTTGCTTAAATCTGCTTCTTACTACGACTGTCCTTAATCGAATCTTTTTCTTGTTATTATGTTTTGCTTCCGTCCCAAAATTCTTGTCTTACATTTGTCTAAATACGGATGTATCAAGACACGTTTTAGTATTAGATACATCCGTATGTAGATAAATCTAAGACAATAATTTTGAGACGGGGGAGTATCATGATGTCAAACACGAATATGTATCGAAGGTCAGATTTTTAGACATGGCAAACCCAATCGAACGTTTTCACGGCAAACTCTGTCCGTCGAGGATGGAAGTTTAGTAGGCGAGCATGGCAAATCCGGCTAGCTCAATTTTCTTTTGTGAGGAAATCACTGTGTTTGCGAACTAAATAAATTCGTCATCGTAGCGCCAATTATAAATAGGTTGACATGAAAACCGTTCTTATCGTTTTCATTTTTCAAGTGGAGAAGCACACACCACCGACTGCGTAACGAGTAGAGAGTACCCGTCCGGTAGCGTTGACCGTTGAGGAGGACGTGCGGTGCGGTGGCTGGCAGGACGGCGGTAGCTGGGATCCGGGACAGGCGCACGCTCGCGGCGGCCGTGCCGTACGTGCCAGCCCGGCCCCCGCCGGCCGGTCGGTGGTGACGGACGGGCAGACATAAATCCGGCGCCGCGAGTCCTGTGATCCTCCGACCGGGTGAGCGAGCCCCCAGCCCGCCCGCCCGCCCGCAGCCCGCTCCACGCGTTAACGTCTGTGGCCGTGCGCCCGCGCACCGGAGCCGGGATCGGTTCCCGTTTGCCGTTCCCCGCCCCCGGGTCGTCGTCGTCGCCCCGCTCCGGCCGTCACCCCGCTCCGGCCGTCCCCCCACTCGGCCGGCCCGATACCTCGTCTCGATCCCATCCCCGCCTGCACTCCACTCCACTCCCAGGTCCCAGCCAGTTCGTTCCACCTTTCCCTACCGTTTATGTTTGTTTCCCCACACCGCACGCGCCGGAAGGAACCCAGCCCCGAAAGTCGCTTTTCCTTCCTTGGGGCCGCCAGACTTTCCCACTCACCAGGCCAAGCTAGAGTTTTTCTTTCTTTCTTTTGGCCTTTCCGGCCAGCCATGTCCATGTCAATGTCAATGTCGTCGCACCCCTTCGTGCTTGTGCTTGTCCCCCCACCCTGCCCAACACCCCCACTGACTCGCTGACTCACCCGCCGCTCTCTCTTTCTGCCGGAGCTTCCACTCCCGACCCGACGACCCCACCCAATGGAGGGCCCGCACCCGCTGCCGGAGCCGGGGACGGAGGAGCCGGTGACCCGCCGGCGGTGCGGCCGCCACCCGGACCAGCCCCTCACCGGGGTCTGCTCCGCATGCCTCGTCGAGCGCCTCTCCTCCGTCCGCAGCCCCGCCCACTCCGAGATCGTCGAGGTCGCCTCCTCCTCCTCCCTCCACCCCTCCGCCCCCTCCGCCCCCGTCCCCGGCCACGCCGACCAACAAGACCAGGGCAAGCTGCGGAGGACGCTCATGCTGCTCTTCCAGATGGACGACTCCGGCGCCGCCGCCGACCGCCCGGGCGCCACCCGTCCGCCCGACGCCCAAGATCCCGGAGCGTCAGAGGCGGACCACCCCGGAGGAGGCGGCGGCGGCAGGAAGTGGAAGGGCGCCTCCTGGCTCAGGGCGATCCTGCCCAGGCGAGGGGCGCGGCGGCGCGACACCAAGGAGGAGGAGGAGGAGCCCTCGCGCCCGTCCGGGGCGGCGGATCCCCATCCCGGCGATGTCGTCGGCGGCGAGCCCTCGCCGCCGCTGGTGGAGCGCAGGGCCAGCTTCCGCCGCTCCTGCGAGTGGATGATCTGCCGGGAGCCGCCCAGAGGCTCCTCCCTGGACCCGCCCCGCCACTCCTGGGACGGCTCCATGGTGGGCAGGGCCTTCGCCTGCTCCTTCGCGTGCCTAGATGAGCCGTCTGATGGCGTCACCAGGGTCAGGCAGGGCAATGCAGAGGAATCGGCTGGGGAGGGCCCTGCTCCTGGGGTTGCAGAGAGCAGGAACGGGGGGCATTCTGCCGATGTGGGCGGCGAGGGGCCGAGGTTCAGAGGAAGGAGGAGCTGCAGTGATGCCGGCCCGGAGATAACTGCGGCGGCCTCAGGTGTCCGGCGCCGGAGGTCCAACAGGTGGAGCAGGGTGTGGGATCGCAGCATCACGAGTCCACTCAAGGAGTTCGTGAGGAAGGGGGAGCATGCTCTTGACCGGTCCATCTCGGAGTCGAGGAGGGAAACCCGGAGGTGTAAAAATGGGGAGACAACAGGCATCGAAAATGGCGAAATTCAGCATGGCCGCAACGGGTCGGTACTTCCAGGCAGAGCAAGCCAGGGCTCAAGCAGAAGCTCCCAAGCCGCCGCGGCTAACGGGGACGCGCAGAATTTCCGCGCGGATTGGCTCAGGAACAAGGAATGCAGGATCGGCAGGAGCAGGAGCGTGCATTACACTTCTCCTGGGAACTTTGATAATGGTATGCTCCGGTTTTACCTGACGCCGATGAGGAGCAACAGAGCCGCAAACAGGGGGAGGAGGAGAAGCTCTCGCTTGTTTACGAGAGGACTTTTTGGTTTTGTTTGAGTGGCTCAAGCTGAATTCTAGCAGCCCATGCCATGCGTTTTAGAAGATGGCAGCAGCACAAGCAACTTTTTCTTCTGAATCTACTTGGTCTCTTAGAACTGGCTAACTCTGTAAGTTGTTCAGCAGCTACATTCTTTCTGCAGTACATTATTAAGCCCAACTTAGAGTCAGGAAGATTTAGCTTAAGTTGCTGATTTGCTGCTCTGTTCTTTTAAGATAGTATTGCTTATAGATGGAATCAGGACTGTGCTGTCCAGATTAGTGCATCAGGTGTAATTATTTACATTGATAATAATATTCGTATCAATTCTTCCAATCAGTAAAGGTATATACTGTTCTAAACTTGTAGCATGTTGCTGCCTCCAAAACATATGCCATATGCTTATCCATGGACAAGATCACAAGCCAGAGAAGTTTCAGCTGCTGTGTCTTATTATTAGAAATAGCCACATATGGCCCATATGCTACACAACTTACACAATGAAGGGAATAAGCTGTGTATGAACTTTCCTGCTCTGCAACTCTTGCTCTTTTGTTGTTAGTTTCTGTTCCCTATATTTTGTAGACTGACCGTTAACCCCTGGTCCATGCTGTTCATTGCTCTATAAATGACACTGAGGCTGCACTGGTGTGGTCCTTACCAAAGGCATGAGAGTTCTCAATGGTTGGTGTCCTCTCCTTGTGGTAAATGATTCCATATGTGCCCCAACTTGAGTGCATTCCCATCTTTAACTTGTCCAGATAAGGTTAAAGTGTGAACCACATCTGCACTGCTGTTTTCTTTTTCGTAGGAAGCGAAAATTTCAAAAGGTCGGGTTGCATATGTTGGTTCACTCTGGCTAGACCAGCTATGGCCATCAGTTGCGGACTTCTAGTATCTGTTGAAGTTCCTTGTTTCATACCGAGATTTCAGACTGCTGTGTTCTTAAACAGGATGGATGGATGGATGGATGGATGGATGGATACTGTAATATCACAGATCTGTTGCTCCCCGTTTAATGACTTGTGATTGTGATGATACCTCGTCGCCTTCTCATTCATCATATAGATATATAAAGTGTCTCAACTTTAGTACAACTTTGTACTAAGACATTTATTTTGGGATGGATGGAGTAATCTGGTAAGTTGTCTACCAAGGTTTTAAGTAGTTCCGACAGCAGAGAAGTAGCATATGAATGTAATGGAGCTGGATGAATCAACAGCTCAAGGTTTTGGTGGATCAAATCAAAGGTGTGTTTCGTTCTGACAGAATTGTTCCATTCTTGGTACGTACTCCCTCCGTCCGTCCCAAAATTAGTGTCGCGGTTTTAGTTCAATTTTTGTACTAAAGCCACAACACTTATTTTGGAACGGAGGAAGTAAGTTCTAAGCCTCTAATAAGGGTTGTTCTTGCATGGAAGATTCAGTCATTCAGACATCGTTTGCCTTTGCATCTGAATGAAAAGAAGTTTGCTACTGGTACTAGTCGTTCTCGTCAACAAACAAACGCGGGCCATCTTTTTCTTTGCAGCAAAGTGTCAGTGAGCGTGTGCAACTGCTCTGTTCTGCATTGCACATGCCATTTTGCATCTTCCACTCGCCCTTGGACTGACTATAGGAGTGGGTTTGCAGACTGGAGAAGCATCCCTCTGATCTGCAGTGGCCTCCGGCTCACAGTGTTCCATTTCGTTGCCTGGACGAAGCTGTGCAGATTAGTGTGCGCCAAGTGTAATCATTGTTTACATTGATAGTAATAGTTGTCTCGACTCTTCTCTGCTAGTCTGAACATAATTACTGTTCTAAACTTGTAACATGTTGCATATATCTGTCTTTGGACAAGATCGCAGGCCAGAGAACTTTCAGCTGTTGTGCCTTATCATTAGAAATATCCACCCACATATGGCCCATATGCTGCAGCCTGCACAAAGAAGGCGATAATAAGCTGCGCATGAACTTTCCTGCTCTGCAACTCTTGCCTTTTGTTGTTGGTTTTGTGTTTCCTAGTACTATATTTGAAGGCTGACCGTTAACCACTGGTCCATGTCGTTCGTTTCTCTATAAAAATGGCACTGAGGCTGCACTGATGTGATGTGGTACTTAGCAGAGGTTGAGAGATTCTCAATGGTGGGGTCCTTGTGCCAAATGATTCCACATGTATGCCCGACTTCAGTCAGTGTATTCCCACTTTTTTCACTTGTCTAGATCAGATACAGTATTCTGCTTTTCTGTCTAGGAAACAGAAATTGCATACATATATATGTTGCTCCACTCTTGCTAGACTTTCAGTATCTTTTGAAGCTCCTTGTTTTCATACTAGTGCAACACCTATGAAATTATGATTCCCTCAAAAAAAAAAACCCTATGAAATTATGATCCATTGGAGTTCAGACAGCTGGAGATTGTTTTTTAGAGCGATCCAGGTTTTACTACGCATGTTGGATTGCACTCTGAATGCAAAGATGCAGCCAGGAAATCAGGCATTACATCATAGCATTGCCCACCACTCGTGCTAAGAGCCTAAGAGCATCTCCCCTCGCGCGGCCTCGTCATAAACGAGGGGCGCCGCCAGCCTTCCCCTCCTTCCTGTGGCCATCTTCGCCTGGTCAGGCTGAAGAAGGAGCCGGCGACGCCGCTCGTCGTGGTGAAGCAGGAGCATGCCGACACGGCCGCCGACCTGAAGACGGGCCTCAAATGGGCGCGGGATGACTATGTCCGGGAGGAGATGGAGCGCCAGCGCCGCGCCCTCGAGAAGATCGCCGCTTGGCGCCGCAGCCGCGACGAGGGCGGCGTCATCATCCTTGAGGATAGCGACGAGGAGCCGCCGCCGCCCACCAACCCCGTTCGCCAAGGTGACCCAGGACAGGGCTGCAACAAGGACGGCGACGGCGTGCAAGACGACGACAACAACGGCGGCGACTACACCGCCTTCTACGAGCTTCTCGGCATGCAGTAGGCTCGGGGCGGCGTAATTTTATTTTTTAAGTTTGTTTTATGTCCTTAATTTTGTAAAATATCAATGAAAACCGCCTGAATTTTGTCCAAATCTAGCCGAATTTGTATTTGAAAACCAAGCCCCCCCCCCCCCCCCCCCCCCAAGTCGAATTGTTTATACAGTATTTTGGAACAAAGGAAGTGCTTCATAGGTTTATTGTTTATACAAAATATAAACCAAGAACCTTTGTAAATTTGTTTTTCCATTTTTTTACTGTTGTTTTTAAGCACCCATTTATGCATTTGTTTTGGCACGGTTTCCGCAGCTACTGGGTTGGGCATTATGTACTGATACTCAAAAGAAGTGAAGTGATCTGGAGTCGAAATTGATGCACCATATCCCACTTCATACTGATATCAGTAATGCTGACCATCTACTAGTTTGTAAGGTTAAGGATAATACTTGTGACACGCTTCTGACAGGTTCATGGGTGCGTGTGCGTCGAGTGTAGCCTGCTGTGTAACGATAAATGCACGCGCCAAATTAAGAACCAGTCCTCCAAGCCACATCAAAGAAGGATTTTTTTTTTTTTTTTTTTGCGGGTGAGAAGGAAGAATATATCGACACTACAAAGAGCATAATTGCTTTGATGCCAAAAGTTGGCATGCCAATATTTGGCAAATGTCAAATGTTGGTTAGTGATTGGTTGGCTGCCAATTTTTTTGTCAATATCACAAAATATTGGCAACTTTTGATTTTGCCAAATATTGGCAATGCCGAATGTTGGCATCAAACCAATTATGCTTAAAATCTCTAGCTGGCATTCACAATGAATTTTTTTGTTCTTCAAAATGATATTGTTGAAGTATATATTATTTATGTTCGGCAATAAAATAAAAACAATTTAGTGAATTTATTATAGCACCTGAAAAATACATTTCGGAGAAAGTTCATGAAATGTAATTGTACGTCTTTCACCAAGGATGCTAGATATATGGATTCATATGTTTCAGTTAAACATGATACACGTTTTATAGCGGTTGAGAAAAATATAAGAGCCATTCATCGAGAATAATTGAATGACATTGACATATAAACATTTTTTTGAATCAAAGGGGTTTCACCTATGCGCCAACTTTTACTAAAGCCAAGGCAAAACCACAACACAACCGTTTCACAGCTCTCGACTACAACCATCAGTAGCCGCAACAGATTATTACAACATTCATAAAGTCTGCAAAGTAGATAGGCATGTAACAGGATTACAGGAATACACTGACCAGCAAATAGACCTATCAAACACCACTACGGATAACAACCTTTATGCATCGCGCAACTTGAGCATCAAACACAATATCTTGCATTGCGAGATGGTAGCAAATCCAGAATGTACCGCAAGCTTCGTCATTTTCGACTCTCAAATTATGAGCTACTCCCCGCGCCCCACAATATAAGATGTTTTTGCAAGCTGTTTCAGCTTGAAGCTTGGAAAAACGTCTTATATTACGAGACAGACGGAGAGAGTATTTTTTGTGATGGGCATATATATAGTAAACTAGATACAGAAGGCCTCTCTCTGTATAGTTTAAGCGGAGACTGCAGTGCCGCGCCGGAGCGGAGTCGCGCACGCACGCAAGAAAAGCCACCGTACCCACCTCAGTTGGAGCCACGAATTCTTTGGGAGAAGATAATAAAAGGAAGGCGATTCCCACCCAGCACGCACTGTCCATGCGCTGTGACCTGTGGCCTGTGAGCTCCTCTCTCGCTATCGGCCTTCTCCGAGCACTCCACGCACGATCCAGTTCCGATTTCCAATGGGCTCGTCTCCAGCTCCAGGTAATTCCATTCACCAACGCAAACTCGAGATGCATTGCATGATTGGCTGAGGTTCATACATCGATCCAGTCGTCAAACCTTTTTGCTCTGTACTGTATGTTTGATCGATCTTGTGCCAAACGGACCACGCACAGATGATGCCATCAGGCAGCACCTGCTGGACGTGGACGGCCTCGCCGCCGCCGCCGACGGGCCCAAGATGCGGGTGCGCGGGCTGACGCTGCGGCCGCCGGGGCCCAACGGCGAGCAGACCGTGCCCGGGTCCGACCTGGACGTGCCGCGCGGGGTGGTGATGGGCGTCATCGGCCCCAGCGGCAGCGGCAAGTCCACGCTGCTCCGCGCGCTCAACCGGCTCTGGGAGCCCGCCCCCGGCGCCGTCACCCTCGACGGCGACGACATCTGCGGCCTCGACGTCCTCGCGCTCCGCCGCAGGGTCGGCATGCTCTTCCAGCTCCCCGCCATGTTCCACGGTACGTACGTACGTACGTAGGCATCTGCCATTGAAATTAGTGGAGATCACAATAAAGTGGGGATCAAGAGACCGTTGACTTTGCATGCTCCGCGTCTCTGTCTGATCACTCCAATCAAGAAGGAGACCTCTGATCTGAACGATCTGCGCTGCTGCAGGAACGGTGGCGGACAACGTCCGGTACGGGCCGCGGCTGCGCGGCGAGACGCTCACCGACGCGCAGGTGAAGGAGCTGCTGGGCCTGTCGGACCTGGACCCGGCCCTGGCCTCCAGGCCGGCGTCGGAGCTGTCCGTCGGCCAGGCGCAGCGCGTCGCCCTGGCCCGCACCCTCGCCAACGACCCGGAGGTGCTGCTGCTGGACGAGCCGACGAGCGCGCTGGACCCGATCTCCACGCAGAACATCGAGGAGGCCATCGTGCGGCTGAAGAAGGCGAGGGGGATGACGGCGGTGATCGTCTCGCACAGCGTGAGGCAGATCCAGCGGATCGCCGACCTGGTGTGCCTCGTCGTCGACGGCGTGGTCGTGGAGGTGCTCCCGCCGTCCGACCTGTCCCAGGCCAAGCACCCCATGGCCCGCCGCTTCCTGGAGCTCAGCTAGCTGAATGTTTGTTCGTTTGACTTTGGTCGCCCACTAACTGTTCAGTGCCTCGACCTTTGATTAATTCGGACATGTCGCTTCAATCTTGCTATCACGATGAACGCTATGTGCGATTTGCATAAATGTACTTCTCGTTGAGATAGATAGCTTAAACGTACTTTTGGTGTGTCTTCAGATCTCTGTTTTCCCTATTTTACTGGGACCCACCCACTGTTTAGGGGTCAAAACCTTGTACTAGTATTTAACATATTTTATTCTTTCATCCTCGATTCATCCATCCATACTCTTTGTCTGATACTAAAATTCGTAACAATTTTAACTTTTTGAACCAATGATCCGTTTTACATTCCATTTACCGATTAGTGTTCATGGCATTTAAATCCTTAAAACAAGATCAATCTTGGTCATGTTTTGAAAACGTCCAAATACAATTTTTGGGATCGTAACAAAACTTATATGAAATCCGAGATGAAACATGAGTGACACCGGAATGTACCAAATAACAATAATGAAGCATGCAAAAGGAAATGGAATGAAACTTAAATGAAATCCAAGATGAAACTTTAATGAAATGCGACATGAAACAATAATGAACATGCAAACGAGAATGTAATGAAACAATAATGAAGACATGTAAAATTGTGATGACACACATATGAAACCATATTGAAAATATGTTACCATGCAGTTTAACGTGCTCGTGGCACAAAGGTAATAAAATGAGAGTCTGACGCCATAGGGATTCGGGATCTCCTGCTTGAAGAGGCAAGGAAAAAACATGTTTATAGCCGGGCTCAAACCATGAAAGATAATTTAATGAAATGGTATGACAACTCAAACATGAAAATGAAACCTGAATGTAACAAGTAACATATGGTAAATTAGTAGAACAAAAAAAATCAAATGAAACAAGTCAAAAGTAATAATTTAGTTTCATTATAGTTTTAAAACTAAAATTTTAAATTTACGTGTCCAAGATTGATCTTATTTTGAAGATTTAAATACCATGACCACTAATATCCAAATCGACACATATAAGATATTTGATTCAACAGTTATAAATGGTATAAACTTGAAAATCAAATTAAAAAAGCATGTGTTAGTGGGAAGAAGAAAGCCGATTTGCAGTTACAGAAGGTTCCTTCTAAAAAAGCTAGGGTTTCTCTACCTCCCGTCGGTGAAGCCTCCGGTCCGCCTTGTCTCTGGTGGCCTTAAGGCCATGGGGGCGGAGTGGATCCCGGCCATTGCCAGTGGGAGGGCTCCGTTTTTAGATCTTTCTTCGAGTTTTGTTAGGTTTTGTGTCCTGATCGGGAATTTGAGACAATGGCGGCTCCCTGAAGATGGAATAAAGGTCTTCCCGCCTAGTCTCTGATCATGTGGTGCGTCTGGTATCGTCGGTGAGCGTGTGAGGTGTGTCTTCGGTGGATCTATCTTTGGCGTATTTGCTCGGATCTGATCGTTGTTCGTCTATGTTCGTGTGTCTTCAGGTTGGATCCTTCTGATCTACGCTACTGTTCATCGGCGGCGGTTGCTGTTCTGGTGTGTTGGTTCTATGAGGCCTTAGCACGACGACTTCCCGACTGTCTATTATAACATGTTTTGCCCGGCTCCGCGCGAGGGGGGTGCGATGACATCGGCGTGCCTTTGGGTCACTTCAATGCTCGTAGTCGTCGCTAGGTGATCTACGAATCTGGATGTAATTTTTATTATTTTTAATGTTTGTTGTACTACCATGATTGAAAATGAATAGATTGAAAGTTTTTGTTGTTTTTTTTTTGAATTGATAAACATAATACCGTATTGGTCAAGGTCAACATGTGGATATTTATACGTATGCGAATCTCCAACTAATCCGGGAAACGCAGAGCTTGGTGTGGTATGAGTATGACTATGACCAAATGAGGGTCACTAAGTTTATTAATTTCCTTCTGCCAGATGCTAACTGCCAGGTGTGAACCGTGAGAGAAGCTGCTGCCCACTCGCCGACGACGTCTTCGCCCGGCTGAGCATCCGGCGGTACCCAGCCGCACGGCACTTGCCGCGGCTACCCAGCAGCAAGCCGCATATGGCGATGCCGCCTTCCGAATCTCTTCCCCGCCGGCACCGTTGCCGTCGTCGTCGTGTCCGTGGTCCATTTGCCACAGGACGTCGAGGAACGCGTCGACGTCGCACGGCAGCGCGAGAGGGCCCTGCGACGCGTACCCGTACTCACGCTCGGCGTCGTCGAGGAGCCGCCGGAACAGCGGGTGGTTGGCGCAGTCCGTGCGCACCATGAACCGCTCCCGCTCCGGCCCGACGTACACCGAGAAGCACCCGGCGGCCACCGCCGACGCTGCGCCGCCGCTCCGCCCGGTCCCGGACTTGCACCGCTCCAGGGTCCTCAGCAAGAGGCTCCTCCTCGTCCCCTCGTGTGTTGGCATGTTGGTCACCTTGCGCAGAGCGGTCAGCCTGTACACCGCAACTGAATGACGATCGAGCGCACGCCGCTTTGCAAGAGCCAAGAGGCTCGCCAGTCGCCACTAGCATTTATAGGTAGGTACCGAGGATATCGACATGCGCATGGCTAGATGCTACGACACACTGTTCAAAAAAAAAATGCTCTTACCACATCTTGCCTCTGAATTACTTGTCACAAAATTGGATAATTACTCATCCCAGAAATGGATAAATGGATGTGAATTTCTGCGACAAGTAACTCAGGATGAAGAAGTACATATTTTTGTCTGAATCGGGGATCCGCAAACCCAGTAAGGTTTGAACTCTGGGGCGTGTTCCAAGAACCTCGCTTCACCGGGACGATTTGCTCGCTACACCCAAGGCTAGATCTCACCGTGCGCGCGTGATTGTTGAGAAGGAAAGAACACAGAGATTTAACCAGGTTCGGGCCACCTTACGGTGTAAGACCCTACTCCTACTTTTGATAGATTGGCCTCACGAGGAGGTGGTGGATGAACTAATACAGTGGGTCAGCAGCCTCTATAGTGGCCTTGGTCCTCATCATTTATCGCATAGGCGGAAGGGATCCCACAACGGCCAATTTTGAAAGGGGGCATGAAGTACATCTTATCTTGACGAAAGGTGGTCTTCGCCTGCAAAGGTCCTGGCTATGACGCAGCGGTGGGCTCGGCGATGACATCCGTCGTGCCGAGTTCGTGATCGTGGTCTCGTTGCACCGGAAGGGAAACTTCTAGGGCCTTCCTCGGGAACCCGCGCATGTCCTTGTCTTTTTAGCACCAAAGAGGAAACTGTCCCTCCTGCGCCCGTCTGGCCTTGGTCGTCACGGCTTGCATCATTGCGGCCTCATGAGGCGAGAGGTATGCATAGAAATCTCCGCTCCTCGGGATGCAGGCTCAGGGAGCTGCACCTTGGGAGGTCTTGGTGTTGTCTACCTTGCGAGGCTGGGGGTCCTCGCGAGGGCCTTTCTCGCGTAGTATCGCAGTTGGGCCATACCGGGCCGTTGAGAGGGACACACGCTGGATCGCACGGAGGCAAGTCTAGGTACCCCTTGAGGGAGTCCTGGATTAGGGGGTATCCGGATGGCCGGACTATGACCTTTGGCCGGACTCCCGGACTATGAAGATACAAGATTGAAGACGTCGTCCCGTGTCCGGATAGGGACTTTCCTTGGCGTGGAAGGCAAGCTTGGCGATACGATATGAAGATCTCCTCCCATTGTAACCGACTCTGTGTAATCCTAGCCCTCTCCGATGTCTATATAAACCGGAGAGTTTTAGTCCGTAGGACGAACAACAATCATACCATAGGCTAGCTTCTAGGGTTTAGCCTCTCTGATCTCGTGGTAGATCAACTCTTGTAATACCCATACCATCAATATTAATCAAGCAGGAGTAGGGTTTTACCTCCACCGAGAGGGCCCGAACCTGGGTAAAAACATTGTGTCCCTTGTCTCCTGTTACCATCCGCCTAGACGCACAGTTCGGGACCCCCTACCCGAGATCCGCCGGTTTTGACACCGACATTGGTGCTTTCATTGAGAGTTCCTCTGTGTCGTTGCCTTTAGGCCCGATGGCTTCCTCGATCATCAACCACGACGCGGTCCAGGGCGAGACTTTTCTCCCCGGACAGATCTTCGTATTCGGCGGCTTTGCACTGCGGGCCAACTCGTTTGGCCATCTGGAGCAGATCGAAAGCTACGCCCCTGGCCATTAGGTCAGATTTGGAAGCTTAAACTACACGACCGACATTCGCGGGGACTTGATCTTCGACGGATTCGAGCCACGGCCAAGCGCGCCGCACTGTCTCGATGGGCACGATCTAGCTCTGCCGCCGGACAGCGCCCGGGGTGCCGCTCAGGAGTCCGCTCCGACCATTAGTTCGGAGCCGACTGCGCTAACCAGGGACGGACGGTTGGACGCCTCCCCAGGAGCCGCGATCTCTACGGCGATAGAGCCGAATATCAGCCTAGTCCTTCGCAAGGCCCGTGACTCCAAGGTGCCGGACTCCACTCCGGACTCCGAATCTTCCGCACCCCTTCCGATCGAACCCGATTGGGCTCCGATCATGGAGTTCACCACCGCGGACGTCTTTCAGCACTCGCCATTTGGCGATATCCTGAACTCACTAATGTCTCTCTCTTTGTCAGGAGAGCCCTGGCCGGATTATGGTCAGCAGGGTTGGGATACGGACAACGAAGAAATTCGAAACCCACCCACCACCCACTTTATAGCCACTGTCAACGATCTAACCGACATGCTCGACTTTGATTCTAAAGACATTGACGGTATGGACGTTGATGAAGGAGATGACCAAGAACCAGCACCTATAGGGAACTGGAAAGCCAGCTCATCATACGATGTATACATGGTGGACACACCCAAAAGGGATAACCACGAGGATCGAAAGGGTGCAAACAGGGATCATTCCCTCGAAAAAACAACCAAAGCGGCAGCGCAAGCGCCACACAAAGCCCCACCTCGGCAAAAACCCAGCCATAGAGCAGGGCGAATCCACGGAAGACGAACGTGCCATTGAGCAACCGTCCAAACAACCAATCCTCGGAAAATATAGTAGTCCGGACAACCTCATGCCGGACAAACTACTGGAACATCAGAACCTCCACCAAAGGCTCGTCGCCACTGCACGTAGCCTGAAAAAGCAGAAGCGGAGGATCAAAACAGCGGAAGATGCACTCAGGATCAGATGGAACACAGTGCTGGATACGGCACACAAGTACGGCAACAGTCGTCACACAAAGAGCTATCCGAAGCGGAAACTACTACCGGAATTTGATGAAGAGGCCATAAAGCCCCCACAGTCAAAAAACAAAGAAGCCACCAGGTCGGATAGACGACCCAACGATCGATCCAAAGCGGCAGAGGGCGCCGCACTCAATCCGGCGAGCGATCCCCCTAAGGATTCACATCAAACAAACTGCCCAACCAGATCCATCTATGGCCCAAGAAAGCAAGCTCCAGCGAGCAACACAATGCAAAAAATACCCGAACATCACGGCACACCTGCATACAGGGGCGCCGCACATCCCTTATGTTTTACCAATGAGGTGCTGGATCACGAATTTCCAGCGGGATTCAAGCCCGTGAACATAGAAGCATACGACGGAACAACAGACCCCGGAGTCTGGATAGAGGATTATATCCTCCACATACACATGGCCAGAGGAGATGACCTTCATGCCATCAAATACTTACCCCTTAAGCTCAAAGGGCCAGCCCGGCATTGGCTTAAAAGCCTTCCCGAAAATACCATAGGAAGTTGGGAAGCGCTTGAGGAGGCTTTCCGGACAAATTTTCAAGGGACCTATTTTCGACCTCCGGATGCAGACGATCTGAGTCACATAACGCAACAACCCAGAGAGTCAACCCGGAAACTCTGGAACATATTCCTTACTAAAAAGAATCAGATAGTCGACTGTCCGGACGCTGAGGCCCTAGCAGCTTTCAAACATAGCGTCCGAGACGAATGGCTCGCCAGACACCTCGGCCAAGAAAAGCCAAGAACGATGGCCGCATTAACAAGCCTCATGACCCGCTTTTGCGCAGGAGAGGATAGCTGGTTGGCAAGGAGCAGCACCAGCGACCCGAGTACATCCGAACCTAGAGATGGAAACGGGAAACCGCGCCGTAACAAAGAAGAGCGCCGAATCAAGGAAAACAGCCCAACAAGCACGACAGTCAATGCCAGATTCAAAAGCTCTCGGCAAAATCAGAAAAAGCCGCCGCCCGAAGATGACAGGGACGAGCTGTCTAACCTCAACAAAATCATGGATAAAATATGTCAAATCCACAGCACCCCCGGGAGGCCTGCAAACCACACCCACAGATATTGTTGGGTTTTCAAGCAGTCCGGCAAACTCAATGCCGAACACAAGGGGCTCGACGCACCAAGCGAGGATGACGACGCGCCCCACAAGCAAAACACCAGAGAACAAAAGAAGTTCCCACAAGAAGTCAAAACAGTGAATTCACTTCATATGACAAAAGGGCAAAACAGAATGGCGCTTATGAATACACGCGCCACACAGCCAGCCCCAGAGGAGCACCGCCACTGGTTGTTACAACCAATCACCTTTGACCATCGGGATTACTCCAGAGGGGCCCGGAACGCAGGCTGGACTGCCTTGGTCTTGAATCCGGTTATTAACGGACTACAATTTACACGAGTCCTTATGGACAGCAGCAGTGACTTAAACCTGTTATATCAGGACACAATCCACAACCCAGCGCTAATACGCCACGACAAAACTTCCTTTCGAGGAGCCATGCCGGGCCCAGATACCCAGACTATGGGTTCCCTTTCATTAGAAGTCAAGTTCGGCTCACCCGACAACTTCCGAAGCGAAAAGCTAACCTTCCACATCGCCCCATTCGTAAGTCGCTATCAAGCGCTATTGGGACGTGAAGCTTTCGCCCGCTTTAACGCAATACCACACTACGCATCCCTTACACTTAAAATGCCCGGCCCACGAGGCATCATCTCATCACAGGGGAATTGACCCCCAAAAAACGGGTAAGGGCGCGGCCGCCTGGACAGCCGCACACTAATCTAGCCCGGACACGGCTTGACGAGTCCGGCGTCAACACACATGGACGTAATAGCCGCACAACCCCGTACAAGGGGCTCCGCGTGTTCGCGCTAGGAGACAATGCGGCTCCCTTCTTGCTCCAACTATATCCTGTTTATTTTAATATAGATTTCTCGCATGCCTCTTTACTAAAGTTCCTCTTTTTCGCAGACGAACACCGTGCTACGCCCGTCTAGGATACGGCACAACGGAGACACAGGCGCAGACGTGCAGTAGGGACCCGTTCTAAGGATTCTTTTCAGATTAAGACCCTGCGTAAACCTTTTTTTCTGTGTCTTGTTGAAAACATCCCCCGGTTTTTCGTCATAACCGAGGAGGAGACTGGCGTTTTGGCATGTGGCCACGCCAGAATTTTGCGCATACCTAGACACAAGGGGCTTTCTTACTAAGGGCTCTGTTTCGGCCCGTCTTCATAAAGACCGAATACCTTAGGGAGTGTTCGGCGTCGCGAGTTAGGCCTTATATGCATCAGCTCCGAATCATGTCTTTGGTCAAATGTTGGGTTTGCCCGGCTCCTGTGTTTTGCTGCCTTACGTTCCATTATATCGGCTAACACGGCACCAGAAGAACTACTGCAATTGTGCCCCGGTTCGGCCAGGCGAGCACCTCAGTAGAGAAAGCCGAAAACTGACTATCATGATATAGCGAGAGACCGTTCAACCACTCGATGACTCTCGGAATCTCTAGAATTCCTCCGCATTAACGAAGGACCGCTTCCCGGTCAGGCACACACGCGCCCCGGAATCGGGAGAGCGCGGTGCCTCCAGGGGCTATTAAGTAGCCTCAAAGTCAAACTCCTATGGCTAAGTGAAAGTGATAAAGCGTTATAGTTCGGTTGCCTCGTTCGCCGTGCCATCACCTCCTTTGTAGGACCAAGACGTTGGATTAAGTGTGAAAAGGCGCATTTTTTGCGAACACCCCTGCATTATATGCGTGGGGGCTGAAGCCAACGACTGCCATCTTTCAGGTTATATACAAATATACATTAACGACCGCACATGAGGTGTTATAATTCTTGCAAGCACAAGTATAAAAAGCTTTTATATTCTATCAAAATATTTCTTTTACAATAGCACCTGCTATTCGAACAAAACATCCTTCGAGCACTGCGCTTCTATTAAACGAGTGCCCGGAAGAACTTCCTCAAGGTAGTGCTCGGCAGATACCCGGCCTTCGTCCGAATCCTGGGATGCGACAACACTGGCCTGCATATCCGCCCAGTATGTCTTGACACGGGCAAGAGCCATTCGTGCACCCTCTATACACGCCGACCTCTTCAGTACATCGACATGCGACACAGAACCAAGGAACTGCTGCACCAATCCAAAGTAACTTTTCGGCTCCGGCTCCCCGGCCACAAACGACTCGCGACATACTTCATGGCAAGTCCGGATAACCTGTTCAGCTCCGCAAAGGCGGCCAAACGGTCGGGTACCGAAAGTGGGCGCTCTGGCTTGTGGAACTGCGACCAAAACAGTTCTTCCAAATTATGGTCGCCTCGTCCTCGGAAGTGTTTGGTTGCGTCAGCCGCACTCGCTGCCACATCCAGATAAGTGTTTTCCGCACTCCACTGACGGTCTAACGGAGCATACTTAGGATCCCCGAACTTCATCCGCAGCATATAGGGCTTTCCAGCCGTGATATCCCCGGCCTGACGCAGCTCCTCCTTCATAGCTCTCATCGCAGAGCGAGCATCCTTGACCTCGGTAGTGATCTTCTCAAGGTCCTTCTGAGCCGCCCCTTTTTCTTGTTCGAGAAATTCACAGCGGTCGGCAGCATCCTTCAATTTTACAGCCATCTCGGCTATTGCCTTCTTACTCTGGCAGTGAGCAGCCTGTTCGGCTTTCAGCTCTTCAGCCGCCTTAACGGCCGCCGCATCACTTTTTCTTGCTTGCTCCTTGGCTCGGGCAAGTTCCGCCCGAAGATTCTCCACGGAATCAGCACTATCTGCAATAAGCATATATATATATTGTAAGAAACGAGCATCGAACTCCTCTTATCAGATATCTGTGGAGTATACCTTGTGCCTCGTCTAGCCGCTTATTTACAAGCACGATGTCGGCATCTGCCACGTCAAGTTGCCGCTTTAACTTGGCAGATTCATCAGTCCGGCTAGCCACCGAACACCTCGCCACCTTCATAAAAAGGTAACATTTTATGCCTGGGGTTTTGATCCTCTGTGCGCCATCACTCTTGACGACACACAGAGTCTCAGGGGCTACTATTTATACAGGGCGCACTCTATGCAACTCTACCAATAGGTACACCTTTTCACGTACCTCAAAGCCTGTCAGTAAACTCCTGGCGGCCTCGTACAATCCGCTTTCCGCGGATGCAACCCTTTCTATCACCATGTTCATCAACACACGGTGTTCTTCTGAGACGGATGCACGCCCGAGCAGATCCCTCAGCCTCTCCGACCGTGCACCAGAGGGCACCGGACGAGCCCGACGACCTTTTTCAGGATCCGGACTTGGAGAAACCCGCCGGGATGACACCTCGGGGTCGCCTGCCTCGTAAGTCGGTGCAGCTAGGGGGGCGTTTCGCTCTCTATCATCTCCGGACAGAGATCCCCTGAAGACGAGCTCTGCTGAGAAGGGTCAAAATCCGAACTGCAAGGTAATATTTCGGTTATCTTCCTCAGAAATAAAACAGGGATGCCACTAATTTTTCAAGCCCCTCTCTTTACTTATGGCTCGGAGGAAAGCTGATCCCTGTGAGGGCGCAATGCGGCCGGGGCAGTCTCCGGCGCCGGATCCTCTGACAAAGATTTCTTCCCCCGTTTCGAGGTCATCTCCTCCGGATCTTCAGAGGCACTCCTTTTCTTTCCCAGGTTGGGGGAATCCTCGATTCCCCCCTTCTTGACAGTCTCCTTCGTGGAGGCGGCAGCTCCTTGGTTCCCCTCTTCGCCTTCTGCTGATAACATAACCTGCAGCATCCTGGTTAACACGGGATCTGGCGCGGTCTCGGGCAGGGGGGCTGGACACCTGATAAGCTTTGCCTTCGCTATCCACTCCTGTTCAAAGGATAGCTCTGTCAAAAGGCCGCTTTACGATGAAAATACGGATGGTGTGTCCAAATATGGGGCTGCTTGCCTTAACATCTTGGCGATTGTAGCTCAGACCTGCGTCCTCGGATAAATCCGGACACCTAGTTTGTTTTCCGAAGAACAATTTGTACATCTCCATGGGCGTTGCGCCCATAAAATGCTAGAGGACTCGCGGTCCTTCCGGATTGAATTCCCACAGGCGAAGGGGGCGACGTTTGCAGGGCAGCGTGTGGCGAATCAGCATGACTTGTGCCACTATGGTCAGGTTAATATCTCTTTCTAGGAGATCTCGAATGCGGCCCTGCAGTAGGGGCACGTCTTTGGACGGACCCCAGATAAGCCCTTCATTGACCCATGACGCTCGCCATGGCGGGGGACCCGAGCGAAAGGTAGGAGGCGCCACCCATGTGGTGCCCCTGGGGCCTGTGATATAAAACCAGTCCCGTTGCCATAAGCCGAACTCTTCTTGGAAAGTGCCCTCGGGCCATGGAGCACCGGCTATCTTGCTTATGATAGCTCCTCCGCACTCAGCGTGCTGCCCCTCGATCATCTTCGGCTCTACTTTGAAGGTTTTAAGCCACAATCTGAAGTGGGGGGTGACATGGAGGAAGGCTTCGCACACTACGACAAATGACGAAATTTGAAGGATGGACTCCGGAGCTAGGTCGTGAAATTCCAGCCCGTAATAGAACATCAGCCCCCTCACAAAGGGATCAATCGGGAAACCTAACCCCCGAAGGAAGTGGGATGTGAACACCACGCTCTCACCGGGCTCAGGAGAAGGGATGGCCTGCCCTTGAGCAGGCAGCCTATGCGAGATTTCGCCGGTCAGGTACCTGGCGTCTCTCAGCTTTCGCACGTCTTCTTCCGTAACAGAGGAAGGCACCCACCGGCCTTGAAGGTTGGAGCCGGACATCGTCGGAGGTCCGAAGCGCCTAAAACTAGAAACCTTGAGTGTTGGAACTCGAGGTGAGGGGCGGATTTGATTGGATTGAAGGAAGAGGGAGTAGAGCCGTGGTCTCTTTATAGAGGAGTTGAATACCAAGAGCCCTCCCCATAACCGTTTGAGACTCACTTTCAATTAGAGAGTCGTACCAAAAGGCGCGGTTGGGTTACCCACGCCCGTATTAATGAGAATCCCAGAATAAGGGGACACGATCTCTGCTTCGACAAGACGTGCCAAGGAAACCGCCTCGCTATGCATGCTGAGGTGAAATGGTAAAATGAATAAAGGCTAGGCCGTGGCATGATGTCACGCCGCGGAATACGTCAGCAGATTAGATTTGTGTAAATATTATTCTCTCTATGGTGGCATGTGGAAATTATTTTGCAGAGCCGGACACTATCCTTGTGTTCAAACATCTTCTATGAAGTATTCGGAGGAGGAACCCGCCTTGCAATGCCGAAGACAATTTGCGCGCCGGACTCGTCGTCATTGAAGCCTGGTTTAGGGGCTACTGAGGGAGTCCTGGATTAGGGGGTGTCCGGATGGCCAGACTATCATCGTCAGCCGGACTCCAAGACTATGAAGATACAAGATTGAAGACGTCGTCCCTTGTCCGGATAGGGACTTTCGTTGGCGTGGAAGGCAAGCTTGGTGATACGATATGAAGATCTCCTCCCATTGTAACCGACTCTGTGTAACCCTAGCCCTCTCCGGTGTCTATATAAACCGGAGAGTTTTAGTCCGTAGGACGAACAACAATCATACCATAGGCTAGCTTCTAGGGTTTAGCCTCTCTGATCTCGTGGTAGATTAACTCTTGTAATACCCATACCATCAATATTAGTCAAGCAGGAGTAGGGTTTTACCTCCACCGAGAGGGCCCGAACCTGGGTAAAAACATCGTGTCCCTTGTCTCCTGTTACCATCTGCCTAGACGCACAGTTCGGGACCCCCTACCCGAGATCCACCGGTTTTGACACCGACACCCCTGATCCCAGAACGCCGACAGTATCCCCCGGGCCCAAGGCCTGCCCGGCCTGGCTTCGAGGAAAAGGCAAGGAGTGAAGGGCGAAACACCACGAGCCCCAATCGCGTGCGGGTCAGGCTTGATGTGTGGCGCGTGATGGGATGCTGGTGCCCCCGCTTCCCTACTTTGCCTCGGCAACTGTCCGGACTGATAATAGCCTTGCGCACGCTGCAGTTCCACCATTGCTCTTCTATCTTGTGCCTCCCTCCTTCTGCTCAGATGCCCTTTCCCCCGCGAGAAGTTCCTCCAGATCTGGGTGGAGCATCGTTCTTCCTCATGTGCAAGGTCTACCCCTTCTTCGTCCACCGTGTCTTCTCCTGGCTCGTCCCGCTCTTCTTGGAATTCTTCACCTCCGTCCTTAAGCACTACGGGATTCAGGCCCTCCATCTTCATCCCAATTCCATCCTGCTCCTGCCTGTCTTCGCCTTCTACTGTGAGGCCATTGTGGGTGTGAGGCCCTCAGTGGCCCTCTTCTGCCACCATTTCAGCTTGCGGTTCCACGACTGAGAGTAGCGATCCGCGTGCGTCTCCTTCGTCGCAGTCCTGGGCAGGAACATTCTCCTGAAGACTGGGAAGAAGATGGAAGGCTTCCGGCACCGTTGGGTCTTCCTGGATACCAAGGGCCTCGATCCGCTCCTGGAGCTTCCGGTGGAGCTGCCCGAGAAGACCGTAGCATGGGCCTCCATGAAGCTCATTGATCCCCGGGCAAATCACGTGTTGGAGCAAACCGCCCCGGATATGGAGGCCAAAAAGCTGACCGGGGCGATGATGGTGAAGGAGTTCTTGACGCAGTGCCTGGCACCACACCAGTCGCGCTCGAGGCCTATATGGGAATACCAGGGCGCGGGTGACAATGTGAGGCGGCGCTCCACCAATCTGACGCGTGGAGAGCTTGAAGTGGCCTTGATCTTCCTGTTAGTCAGCATCCCGATGGACATACCCGAGGCGTATGCCCCATTGTACCGCCGCGATGACCATGTGGCTCTGGTCCCTGCCATGCCCGCCTTCAACGACCAGGGGCTTGACCCACCCGTCGACCCCGATTCCCACGTGGAGCTGTCCTCCGATAACAACGGCGACGAGGAGGACTCAGAGGAGATAGGGGACGACGGCCTGCCAGGGGCATCCCCTCCGTCACCGCGCGAGCTCCTCCGCAACCTCGAGAATGATGACGACACCGTGGATTCTCCGTCCGTGGACTCCCCGCGCTCCGCCAGGATCCTCAGGTGGTCAGGGCCCACTCCCCAGATCATGCGAGCGTCTGGTCGGACGTCCTCAGGGGAAAATGCGGCTGCGCCCCCTCCGGAGGGCTCCCCATGCTCCAGCAGGGTGGTCGAGATGCCGACCATGTCTCCTTCTGAGCCGCAGCCGAAGGATGGGGCGAGCACTGCTGGGTCGGACGCGGCTCCACCATCCATGACCCCTCGGGGCGACCTCTTCGCATCTCCAGGCGACAATGCCACGACGGGGCCCATCAAAGGGCCCCACGCCTGCCCCTTGGATGCGGCCAAGGCCGTAGCGAAGGAGAGCAGGGGTGCGCCGACCTTCGTCGAGAAGGAGAAGAAAAGGAAGTGGATCACGCCCGAGGAGTAAGTAACCTACATGGCTTTTGATCAAGCATAGACTACGCATGTCCTCATATTGCTTTTCCTCTTGATGTCCAGGAGTGGCGACGTGTTGAAGAAGAAAAAGAAGGCGGGTACTGAGCCAAAGGAGCCCCCTGCCCTGAAGACGCCGTCAGCCTCTGGTAGCGGTCGCGGCAGGCGCGAAAGTGCATTGTACCAGCCCAACACAACCCTTGGTCGTTCAGGTGGCGCTGCGCCCGAGCGCACGGGTGCGACGCCTGCTCCGGGTGCCTTGCCGACATCACTTGGGAGACCGGGTGCCAGGGACGCAGAGGCTCACGAGGCGGCACTCCTTGCCGTGGCCATGGCAACCCCCGCGTCGGTGGAGGGGCGACTCCCCATCCCTTCTGGCAGAAGTCGTCCCTGAGGGCGCAACGGCGCAACTTCAGGAGGAGCCAGCCCCCATGGACCAGCAAGCTATGAAGTCTTCAGTCCCCGTCGTGCCCGAGAGGAGCCTAGAGCCTCCTGCAACCCAAGTCGGCCTCACCACTCCTTCCCTGGCGACAGAGCCAGCCGACGTGCCAACGCATTATCCCGGTCGGACCCTCGCGCTTGCGAATTTTGGCCCCTTGATCAGGCCTGAGGCTCTGTACGAAGCCTACACCATGCTCTGCCGGATCTGTACTGACCTTCAAGATGCCGATAGGTGCCTCGCGAGGGAGCGCCTGGGGCTCATCTCGGGGTGGCTCCAGGCCGACGCGTCCACCAGGACGGCCTGGGGCCGAGCCGAAGGCGCCACCGCGGAGATCAGGAAGGAGGCCACCGAAGCCAAGATGGCTCACAACGCAGCGCTGGCCAGCGCAATGTCTGCCGAGAAGCGTTGTGGCGAGGCGAGGCCAACCTGAATGCCCTTTGGGAGGAACAAGCCGCACTCGCACAGCAGCTCCAGCAGACAGAAGATGACCTCAAGGCTCACGAGGCGAGGCTCGCGGATCGTGACTCCACGCTATCCAAGGTAACTGTTGATCAAGCCACGAAATGCGAGCGCCTGACCAAGCTGAAGGAGGAAGTGGTCGAGGCCTAGACATCCCACGCCAAGCACGTCTCCGAGGCGACCGCCAGGCTGGACGCCCGGGAGAAGACCTTTGCCGCTATTGAGAAGAAGGCGGGCGCGGAGCGCGATGCCTTCCCCTCCATCGAGCTTAGGTCTCACCAAGCGCTGCACTCAATTTGCAAGATATGATTCAAGGAGCCGCTGGCGACCCCTGAGGGCGGCTATGCAGGGCTCTCCTCCAAGCTCACTGAGGCGCTGCCACCAAGGTGGACACCATCCTGGAGTACCAGTGCCGCGACCTTTTCTCCACGGTCACGATGCGTGTCTTCAGTCACCTCTACCTCCGCGAGCCCAGCTTTGATTTCGACGCGGTGATTGTGCCGGTTGCCCCTGAGTCTCGCGCCATGGCGGCGGCGGCCGTGAAGGACCCCGTGGACGCTCTGGTGAAGAAGTTCACCTGCATCCCTAACGCCGGTGAGGGAGTCCTGGACTAGGGGGTGTCCGGATAGCCGGACTATCATCATCAGCCGGACTATCATCGTCAGCCGGACTCCAAGACTATGAAGATACAAGATTGAAGACTTCGTCCCGTGTCCGGATGGGACTTTCCTTGGCATGGAAGGCAAGCTTGGCGATACGGATATGTAGATCTCCTACCATTGTAACCGACTCTGTGTAACCCTAGCCCTCTCCGGTGTCTATATAAACCGGATGGCTTTAGTCCGTAGGACACAACAACCATTACAACAATCATACCATAGACTAGCTTCTAGGGTTTAGCCTCCTTGATCTCGTGGTAGATCTACTCTTGTAATACCCACATTATCAATATCAATCAAGCAGGACGTAGGGTTTTACCTCCATCAAGAGGGCCCGAACCTGGGTAAAACATCGTGTCCCTTGTCTCCTGTTACCATCCGCCTAGACGCACAGTTCGGGACCCCCTACCCGAGATCCGCCGGTTTTGACACCGACATTGGTGCTTTCATTGAGAGTTCCTCTGTGTCGTCACCGATAGGCTTGATGGCCTCTTCAATCAACAACGACGCAGTCCTGGGCGAGACTTTTCTCCCCGGACAGATCTTCGTATTCGGCGGCTTCGCACTACGGGCCAATTCACTTGGCCATCTGGAGCAGATCGAAAGCTACGCCCCTGGCCCTCAGGTCAGGTTTGGAAGCCTAAACTTCACGGCCGATATCCGCGGAGACTTGATCTTCGATGGATCCGAGCCGCAGCCGAGCATGCCGCACTGTCACGATGGGCACGACCTAACTCTGCCGCCGGACAGTACCTTGGAGGCCGCACACGAATCCGCTCCGACCCACAGTCCGGAGCCGATCGCGCAGATCGAGGACGGGTGGCTGGACACCGCCTCGGGAGCTGCAACTTCCACAGCGATGGAGCCGAACACTGACCTTGTCCCTTATAAAGCTTGTGACTCCGAGGTGCCGGACTCCCTGCCGGACTCCGAACCTCCTGCGCCCCTGCCAATCGAATCTGATTGGGCGCCGATCATGGAGTTCATCGCTGCGGACATCTTTCAGCACTCACCCTTTGGCGACATCTTAAAATCTCTAAAGCATATCTCGCTATCCGGAGAGCCCTGGCCGGACTACGGCCAGGATGGTTGGGATGCGGATGACGAAGAAATACAAAGACCACCCACCACCCACTTTGTAGCCACTGTTGACGATCTAACCGACGTACTAGACTATGACTCCGAAGACATCGACGGTATGGACGACGATGCCAGAGACGATCAAGAACCAGCGCCTACAGGGCACTGGAAGACCACCTCGTCATATGACATATACATGGTGGACACCCCAAAAGATGGGGACAGCGAAGAAGCAGCGGAGGCAGATTCCTTAAAGAAACAGCCCAAGCGCCGACGTCAGCGGTGCCGCTCTAAATCCCGCCACAGCAAGAATGGAGATTCTGGCACAGGAGATAACAACACCCCAGAAAGTGCCGAAGACAACCCCCTCCAGCAAGATTCAGCGCAGGAGGATGCAGAAGCAAGCCCTCACGAGAGAGCGGCAGACGAAGAGGTCGAGGATGATAATTACATACCTCCCTCCGGAGACGAGGCAAGCCTCGACGACGACGAATTCGTCGTGCCTGAGGATCCCGTCGAACAAGAGCGTTTCAAACGCAGGCTAATGGCCACAACAAATAGCCTAAAGAAAAAGCAACAACAACTTCAAGCTGATCAAGACCTGCTGGCTGACAGATGGACTGCGGTCCTCGCGGCCGAAGAGTATGAACTTGAACACCCCTCCAAAAGCTACCCAAAATGCAAGTTGCTCCCCCGACTAGAGGAGTAAGCATACAAACCTTCATCACCAATGCACAATACGGCAGACCGACCACCTCGTGGCCGCGACAGAGAGGCATCTAAGCCCTCCACCAAAACCGTACCCCGGCACCGCTCAAAAAGTACGAAGCCACGGGGGAACGCGCCGGACTTGCGGGATATATTGGAGGACAAGGCAAGACAATCCAGATCTATCTATGGATCACGTGGGCGCCCCAAGACCCACGACGAATACCGTCGCACCGGATACAACAACTCCGGCCGGGCCGAACACAGCAGACAACACTCTCTTGAGCTACGTCGTGATATTGCTCAATACAGAGGCGCCTCACACCCACTATGCTTCATTGACGAAGTAATGGATCATCAAATCCCTGAAGGGTTTAAACCCGTTAACATCGAATCCTACGATGGCACAACAGACCCCGCGGTTTGGATCGAGGATTATCTCCTTCATATCCATATGGCCCGCGGCGACGATCTTCAGGCCATCAAATATCTCCCGCTCAAGCTTAAAGGACCAGCTCGGCATTGGCTCAACAGCCTGCCTGCAGAGTCAATTGGGTGTTGGGAGGACCTGGAAGCCGCATTCCTCGACAACTTCCAGGGCACATATGTGCGACCACCAAACGCAGATGACCTAAGCCACATAATCCAACAGCCAGACGAATCGGCCAGACAATTCTAGACACGGTTCTTAACAAAGAAAAATCAAATCGTCGACTGTCCGGATGCAGAGGCCCTCGCTGCCTTCAAACATAACATCCGCGACGAGTGGCTGGCCCGACACCTAGGACAGGAAAAGCCGAAATCCATGGTAGCCCTCACATCACTCATGACCCGCTTCTGTGCGGGAGAGGATAGCTGGCTAGCTCGCAGCAACAACCTCAGTAAAAATGCTGGCAGTCCGGATACCAAGGACTGCAATGGCAGGTCGCGTCGAAACAAAAACAAACGCCGCATTAACGGCGACAGCAATGAGGATACGGCAGTCAACGCCGGATTACGAGGCTCCAAACCCGGTCAACGGAAGAAGACATTTAAAAGAACCACTCCGGGCCCGTCCAATTTGGACCGAATACTCGACCGCTCTTGCCAAATACATGGCACCCCCGAACAGCCAGCTAACCACACCAACAGAGATTGTTGGGTATTCAAGAAGGCGGGCAAATTAATTGCCGAAAACAATGACAAGGGGCTACACAACGATGACGAGGAAGAGACCCGGCCACTGAACAATAGAGGACAGAAGGGCTTCCCCCCACAAGTGCGGACGGTAAACATGATATACGCAACGCATATACCCAAGAGGGAGCGGAAGCGTGCACTAAGGGACGTATATGCGATGGAGCCAGTCGCCCCAAAGTTCAACCCATGGTCCTCTTGCCCGATCAATTTCGATCGAAGAGACCATCCGACCAGTATCCGCCATGGCGGATTCGCCGCATTGGTTTTAGACCCAATCATCGATGGATTTCACCTCACGAGAGTCCTGATGGACGGCGACAGTAGCTTGAACCTGCTTTATCAGGATACATTGCGCAAGATGGGCATAGATCCTTCAAGGATTAAACCTACAAAGACAACCTTCAAAGGCGTCATACCAGGTGTTGAGGCCAATTGTACAGGCTCAGTCACACTGGAAGTGGTCTTTGGATCCCCGGATAATTTCCGAAGCGAGGAGTCAATCTTCGACATAGTCCCGTTCCGCAGTGGCTATCACGCTCTGCTCGGACGGACCGCGTTCGCAAAGTTCAACGCGGTGCCACATTATGCATACCTCAAGCTCAAGATGCCAGGCCCTCGTGGAGTCATCACAGTCAATGGAAACACGGAACGCTCCCTCTGAATGGAGGAACATACAGCGGCTCTCGCGGCAGAAGTACAGAGCAGCCTTCTAAGGCAATTTTCGAGTCCGGCCGTTAAACGACCGGACACGGCCAAACGCGCCCGGAGCAACATCAACCAAGACCACCTGGCACGTTCCGAGCACGCGTAGCAATGCGGCCCCAACCCCAACCCTCGCACGATTGCAAGACAAACTCTCCGCGTACATCATTACGCTCTGGAGATACCATGGGCATAGGGGGAGGGGCACGACCACAACAGACCCAGAGTGCGGTTCGACCACACCAGGGGCTCCCAAGTGTGTCGCTCTTTTTATTTTTTATTTTTCTTCTTTTTTACACAGGACTCTGTCCGGCGGCGAACCTGCCGAACTCATGATGCAACAGCCAGGGAGGGACAAAGGCTGCGACGAACACTCAGGTGGTCTCCATTACGAGCATTAAATTTGTTAAATACACCATTCCGCAGCCTACCCCTGGAGGGAGACACCTTTAATTAGGCCAATCCCTTGCTTACCGCACTATTTGGATCATTCCGCACTCATAGCAGAATTTCTTGAATAAATAATGCAACACTTTTTGCCTATAATTTCATTACTATATATATATATATATATGTTCATTTATGACATGTTGCATCCGTATATTTTGGTATGGCCGAATACACCAGGGGCTTATGTTCCCCGCATTATGGTGTGATAAGTCCGAACACTTTCACAAGTGCGGCACCTCGAACTTATAGCATTATATGAATCGGCTCTGAATCATGTCTTGGGTCAATAGTTGGGTTTGCCCGGCTCCCATGTTTTGGCACCTTACATTCCATTCCGTCGGCTAAGGTAGCATTGGGAGAACCACTACGATTGCGCCCCGGTTGAGCTGGGTAAACGCCTCAGTGGAGAAAGCTAAAACTGACTGTCATGATAAGCGAGAGACTGGTCGCTGTTCGAGAGGTCTTTTCGAGTCCCTAAAGACTTATGCCGCTTCGAGCGAAGAACCGGATAATGTCCGGCCAAGGCGTGGATAGCGCCCCGAACTCGGTCTTCCGAATACTAGGGGCTTCGCAGAAATTTAAAATTATAGAATTCTATGGCTAAGTGAGAGTGTTCAAGCATTATAAGTCCGGTTGCCTTGTTCGTTGTGTTGAGCGCCTCCCTAGATGGACCCAAAAATGGGAACAAGAGTGCTCAAGTTTATCCCGAACACCCCAGCACTCGTGGCATGGGGGCTGAAGCCGACGACTTGCCATCTCTCAGATTTAATAAACGGCCGCACAGAAGGTAATATTTTAAATCAATAAGCGTTGCTTAGCGCATATGAACAAAGTTTTCAGCGCATATGATAACACATTGCGAATTTACTCAATAATTACATCTCTGGGGAACTCATCCGCAATCTTGCGGGCACCCCTCAGGACAGTCTTATAGTACATCTCGGGCGTACGATACTCCTTGCCCGTTGGTGGCGCGTCAGTGATAAGCCTCTCCGCATCCAACTTGCCCCAATGCACCTTTGCGCGGGCAAGGGCCCGACGAGCACCTTCAATACAGGCGGAGCGCTTGATGACCTCCACCCAGGGGCACGCATCCACCAACCGCCGCACGAGGCCGAAGTAGCTCCCAGGCATGGCCTCTCCAGGCCACAGCCAGACTATGAGGCCCTTCATGGCCTGCTCGGCTACCTTGTGGAGCTCGACTAGCTGCTTCAGCTGGTCGCTAGGGGGCACCGGATGGCCGGCCTCAGCGTACTGAGACCAGAAGACCTTCTCCGTTGAGCTCCCCTCCTCGGCTCAGTAGAATGCGGCGGCATCAGACACGCTGCGAGGCAGATCTGCAAATGCCCCTGGAGAGCTCCGAATTCGGGTAAGTAACACGCAATTTACATTCACATGCTTGCTTTGCATGAAAAATGCCTTACCCGCCGCTATCTTCTTCACCGACTCAATCTCTTGAAGGGACTTATGGGCCTCGGCCTTGGCGGCTTTGGCACTTTCGAGAGCCGAGGCAAGCTCGGACTCTCGAGTCTTTGAGTTGCGCTCCAAACTCTCATGCTTTTCCATGAGAGCCTGGAGCTCTTGCCGAACCTCCGCCACCCGCGCCTCCTGCTTTTATCGCTCTGCCCGTTCTGCGGCCGCATTGCGTTCGGCCGCGGACACGGCCTCCTTCAGGGTTGCCACCTTGTTCGTGGCCCCTGCAGTACCCACGTTATCCTTGTTATTTTTATCGCAACCTAAATCCTTTTTTGTAAGGTAATAATTCAAAGTGGTGTTACTCACCTTCTTTGTCCTCGAGCTGCTTCTTGGCACAGCCGAGCTCTTTCTTGGACCGTTCGAGCTCCTGCTTTAAAGCACCGACCTCCGCAGTCAGTGCGGCAGAGGTCAGCAGCGCAGCCTGCAAACCCATATTGACATAATTTCTTAGCAACCCTGCGTATATCTTTTTTAGATCCTCAGTCCGGCTTTTCTTTCCGAACACCGAACCGAGCATTAGGGGCTACTGTCTATGCGGTATTACATTTCATATTTTTCACTTCTTACCTCAAAGCCCGATAGAAGGCTACTGCAGGCTTCGGTCAGCCCGCTCTTGGCGAGCTGCACCTTCTGAATCACCGCACTCATAATAGTACGGTGTCCTTCCTCGATGGAAGCGCCTTTGAACGCCTCCAACAAGTTGTCCGGCACCTCCGGTTGGACGGAGGCCGCCGGCATCACGGTCTTGCCCTTCTTGCGAAGCGGCCGCCGGCCGGACTCCGGAACCACTGCGAGTTCCAACGTGGAGTCCGGCGCAAAGTCCGGGAGGCTGCCTTGTGGCGCCTCCGGAGCCTCCCCCTGATGGGTCCCTTCTTGGGATCCCACCTCGGCGTCCTCAGCGTCGTGAGGGGTGGAGGCGGTCGGGATGGAGTCTACATCCGATGGAGCCAACGACCCGCTCGATGAAGCGGGGAGATCATCATCGGCCAGACTACAGGCAGCATGCGGCATTAGAATGACACTATATGACACAAAAGACAAATTATAAATCATTCAGGAATCCGGATACTTACGATCTCGCCGGAGGCCTGGCCCTTGAGGGCCATTCTTCGTCGCCAACGTTGACGTTGGCGGAGCTGTCCGGGGGAATAGTCCTTCCCCTCTTGGACCCTTCGGCCTCCCCTGTTGGGGAAGCCTTCCTCTTCCTCTCTCCCTCCTCTGGGAGAGAGTCCTCTTTCTCCTCCTCGTTTTCGGGGGAGGAGTCCGCCTCGGAGTCGTCGGACACCTAAAAACGGGAACTCTTTCGAGTACCCGTGGCCTCCTTCTTGGCCTTCTTCTCCGGCACCACGTGCGGTGCTGGAACCAGCAACCCCGCTAGACGGGCGTCTGCTGGGTTTTCTGGCATAGGAGCCGGACAGATGATCTGCTCCGCCTTCCTCATCCAGTCCTGTCAAAGGAAAAGGGAAATTGAAACCCGCATAGAGTCAAACTATGAATAGCAAGTGTCCCGTAAAGGGGTAGAATCACTTACCTCGTCAGCTTGACGCTGCGAGCGAAATCCGCGATCTTCGGTGGCGGATGCGGGGGCTTCGGCGCCCTTGAAGAGCACTTTCCAGGCATCTTCGTACCTAGTGTCGAAGAGCCTGCTCAAGGTCTGCTGCTGTGCCGGATTGAACTCCCATAATTTAAATGCCCGTTCTTGGCACGGGAGAATCCAGCGGATGAGCATGACCTGGACCACGTTGACGAGCTTGAGCTTCTTGTTCACCAGCCTCTGGATACAGGCTTGGAGTCCGGTCAGCTCCTCCGAATTACCCCAGGTCAGGCCGCTCTCCTTCCAAGAGGAGAGCCGCATGGGGAGCCAAAATCTAAATTTGGGGCCCGCTACCCATCTAGGGTCACGCGGCTCGGTGATGTAGAACCACCCCGATTGCCATCCCTTGATGGTTTCCACAAAGGCACCCTCGAGCCAGACAACGTTGGGTATCTTACCCAACATGGCGCCTCCGCACTCCGCTTGAGTGCCCTTCACCACCTTCGGCTTGACATTGAAGGTCTTGAGCCACAGGCCGAAGTGAGGCTGGATGCAGAGGAAGGCCTCGCACACGACGATAAACGCCGAGATGTTGAGGATGAAGTTTGGCGCCAGATCATGGAAATCCAGGCCGTAATAGTACATGAGCCCCCGGACAAAGGGATGCAATGGGAAGCCTAGTCCGCGGAGGAAGTGGGGAAGGAATACGACCCTCTCATGGGGCCTGGGGGTGGGGATGAGCTGCCCCTCGTCGGGCAGCCGGTGCGCGATGTCACCGGATAGATATCCGGCGCTGCGCAGTCTTTCGATGTGCCCCTCCGTAACGGAGGAGGTCATCCACTTGCCTCCCGCTCCAGACATGACTGGAGAAGGTTGAGACGAGATGTGCAGGCTTGGGCGCTGGAGCTCGAGTGCGCGGAGATGGATAAGCAAAGGAGGAAGAAGGCGTAGGTGAAAGGGTGGATCCTAATCCCCTTATATATGGGCGGACGAAGTCTATACGTCCCCACTGGCCTGGTAAAACTCGCTTATCTCCCAAGCGCCACCATCAATGGCGCGGTTGGGTTACCCATGTCCGTATTGATGAGAATCCCGGAATAAGGGGAACACGATCTCTGCTTCGACAAGACGTGCCAAGGAAACCGCTTCGCTAAATGCGCTGAGGTGGTAAAGTAAAAAACGATTCAAGTAAGGGCTTGGTAGTGGTGTGATGTCATGCCACAAAAAACGTCAGCAGATTGAACTTGTGTATATTATTCTCTCTACGGTGGAATGTGGAATTTATTTTGCAGAGCCGGACACTATCCTGGTGTTCACAATCTTCTATGAATTATTCGGAGGAGGAACCCGCCTTGCAATGCCGAACAATATGCGCGCCGGACTCATCGTCATTGAAGCCTGGTTCAGGGGCTACTGAGGGAGTCCTGGACTAGGGGGTGTCCGGATAGCCGGACTATCATCATCAGCCGGACTATCATCATCAGCCGGACTCCAAGACTATGAAGATACAAGATTGAAGACTTTGTCCCGTGTCCGGATGGGACTTTCCTTGGCGTGGAAGGAAAGCTTGCTGATACGGATATGTAGATCTCCTACCATTGTAACCGACTCTGTGTAACCCTAGCCCTCTCCGGTGTCTATATAAACCGGATGGCTTTAGTCCGTAGGACACAACAACCATTACAACAATCATACCATAGGCTAGCTTCTAGGGTTTAGCCTCCTTGATCTCGTGGTAGATCTACTCTTGTAATACGCACATTATCAATATCAATCAAGCAGGACGTAGGGTTTTACCTCCATCAAGAGGGCCCGAACCTGGGTAAAACATCGTGTCCCTTGTCTCCTGTTACCATCCGCCTAGACGCACAGTTCGGGACCCCCTACCCGAGATCCGCCGGTTTTGACACCGACAGCTGGGCCCTCGGTGGTGGAGGCAAGTGGTGGCGACGGCGGTGGCGACAGTGACATTTACGACAAACTCCTCGTGACTGAGACAAGCGACGGTGACTGCCATGGCGATGATGACCCCTCCTCCTAGATTTTAACCTGCAACACTTATCATGCCTCGTGGAGGCGTACGACTTGTTTGAATTTGCAAAGCATTCGATGCCTGTAATAACTATTTGGATTCCGTGATTTCCTCTTCGTGCTTTGTTTCCTTCTTTATTTGCCTTTGTGCTCTGCGTCGGCAGGGCCTAGCCCCGTGCATACCTCGACCGCCGTTGGGGCGTCCGGATTGCTAGGATGAAACCAAGGGGTGAGGGGCTACGTGGCTAGTGAGGCCCCTGATCCACGATGCTCAGGGGTCCCCCTTGACGTGCGAGCAACCCTCATGAAGGAAACATGGGCAACAATGAAGTTAATTCGGAGCCCTCCATACCTTTCCTCGCCAGTTTTGCCTGGGAGGGACGCGAGAAGACCAAGTACCACGGACCTGGTGAGGTGGCGCGTGCCAGGCCCGGCCTAAGTGTAGCCCCCGTGTCCAGCCCCTCACACCTGCCTCACAGGGGAAAGCTGCGTGACATGACCATGCGAAGAGCCGAAAGGTTATCCCAAGGTTGGTACAGACCCTAGGGTGCCCTCAGTTGTTTATGAACCAGCACGGAGCATGGGGCTTCCACTAGGCGTGGGCATAGCAGCTGAGTGACTGTGTCGTCCAGCAGCGCGGAGCATGGGGCTTCCACTTGGGCGTGGGCATAGTCGCTGTTCGACCATGTTGTCTGCCAACAAGGAGCATGTGGTTTCCACTAGGCGTCGGTAGGGAGTTCTATGTTAGAGTCTCCGGGCGTGTACAACCATGTTTCATTCGTACGTATGACTGGCGTGGTAGAACTAGAGGAGGTGTATTTGTTCACCCATGAGCCAGCGCGGGACTCACGAGGCCCTACCTCAAGGTGGGTTGCGCCTGAATCTTTTGGCGCAGAGCGCGCTTACAGAACCTGTGTGATGGGGGTGACCTGCGGCGAATGAATCTCTGGAGGCCATCGCATGAGAAGGCCGAACACCAAGGACCCGAGGAGGTGATGTGAACGGGGCCGGCCCGCCATACAGAGCTCAGTCGCTTGGGTTTATCGACGCTGCAAGGACGGACATGAGCAAAGATGCCGTGCCCAGTCTTCTCATGCAACAATCCCGAGGAAAGATACTCGGCGCACGGCTCCCGTGATGGTGAAGCGCCGAACTATGGTTGTACGAACCGAGCCGCGCGCCATGACTCACCTACTCTCGGTTAGCTCATGCGAGGACAAAGCACCAAGGACCCTGGGAGGTGACGTGCATGAGACTGGCCCACGAGACAGAGCTCGGTCGCATGGATTTATCAACACTGTAGGGACGGACCTGAGCACAGACGTCGTGCCAGCCCTTAATCATGAGCCGGTCGAGGGCGGGGTTGTTAGGGCGTAGCGACATTCATGGTGACGAAGCACCGGGCACACAGGTTGGAATACTTAGAAAATTCATCAAATGTAGAGCCAGTTCTGATACATGTATAAAACAATAGCGTTGCAGGGACGGGTCCTGACAGCTTGAGGATAATGCAGCCCGAGGGGCGCCCTCAATTGAACAAACCAAAAGGTCACCTGACAATGATGCTGCCGAAGCGTTGAGGTAGTCGATGAAGCTTGATCCTCACGAGCCTGAGGACTCCGGAGGCTGGAGAACCCCGTGAGGACTGGTTGGCTTGCGAGGGTCCGAGGCCTCCTGAGTCATCACCGCCTGACGTTGGGCCTCATGAGATGTGTGCACGGCCTACGCGAGGCACTGGTACATAGAGACCGCGTTCATGAGGCCAAAGGGCATGCAGACGTAATTGCATGGGTAGCCCCCACTCCGGCCAACACACGATGGCCAGAAGAGGCCCTGAGATGCGGACCTATTGAGACTCGGGATGTCGATGTAGACGCACAGCCCGTCACCCGTGTCGGGGGCGACAGCTGCACTGGGTGGTGCGGGGCGACACTCGCCATGCATGGCTTGCACCTTCTAAAGCTCCTCGATTGCGTTGGTGATGAATTCTCATGCCCCTGGTTCCTCTCGCGTTGCTCCTTGCTCGCGGGGGCGTGCGTCAAAGAACGCCTTCAATTGGTGCCTGAGCACCTCCCTCGTCGCCTTGGTTAGGTCAGAGGCCCTCCAGATGGAAGCCCCCGAGCCCGTCCTGAGGGAGGTGCCAGGCACCTTCCTATGCGGGAGGAAGGGGTGCCCCAGCAGCAGGCGTGGAGCCAGAGGTGTCACCGGTGGGCTTCCTGGTCTTCGGACGGCCCTTGGGGAGGAGCTACTTCTTCTTCACTGGGGTGGCCTCAGAGGCAAGACACCGCCCTTGTCGCCAGAGTTCTCGGCTGCAGCGACACGGTAGGCATGCTCAAGAGAGTAGACCGCATCTTTTTCGTCGCACGCGACCGTGATGACACTGCTGCACCCTGACATCTTGAGGACATTGTAGCCATGGTGGGTTGCCGCCATGAACTTGGCGAGGGCAAGGTACCCGAGGATGGCATTGTACGGGAGGCCGATGTGGGTGACATCAAAGTCGATGAGCTCGGTGTGGTAGTTGTCGCGCTTCCTAAAGGTGACGGGGAGGCGCACCTGCCCCAGGGGTGTGGTGGAGCCATTGGTCACTCCTGAGAAGGGCTTGGTGGGCATGAGCTGATCATAAGGCACTTGGACCATGTCGAATCTCTCCACAAAGAGCACATTGAGGCTCACGCCACCATCAATGAGGGTCTTGGTGACTGTGATGTTGCTGATGGTGGGCGTGCAGAGCATGGGGAGCGCGCTGGCAGTGGCCGCGCACTTGAGGTGATCCTTGGAGTCAAAGGTGATGGCGTACTGCGGCCACCTAAGGGGGCATGCGGCCTTAAGCTTCGGGAGGGCAGTGTTCACCTCATGAGAGAATTGCTTGAAGACGTGATACATCCATTTTGCATCATGCTTTTATATCAATATTTATTGCATTATGGGCTGTTATTACACGTTATGTCACAATACTTATGGCTATTCTCTCTTATTTTACAAGGTTTATCATGAAGAGAGAGAATGCCGGCAGCTGGAATTCTGGGCTGGAAAAGGAGCAAATATTGGAAACCTATTCTGCACAGCTCCAAAAGTCCTGAAACTCCACGAAAGTCATTTTTGGAATTAATAAGAATTATTGAGCGAAAGAAGTAACAGAGGGGGCCCACACCCTGGCTATGAGGGTGATGGGTGCGCTCACCCCTACTGGGCGCGTCCCCTGCCTCGTGGGCCTCTTGGTGGCCCTCCGGTGCCCATCTTCTGCTATATGAAGTATCTTACCCTAGAAAAAATCATAAGCAAGCTTACGGGACGAAACTTCGCCGCCACGAGGCGGAATCTTGGCGGAACCAATCTAGGGCTCCGGCAAAGCTGTTCTGCCGGGGAAACTTCCCTCCGGGAGGGGGAAATCATCACCATCGTCATCACCAATGATCCTCTCATCGGGAGGGGGTCAATCTCCATCAACATCTTCACCAGCACCATCTCCTCTCAAACCCTAGTTCATCTCTTGTATCCAATCTTGTATCAAAACCACAAATTGGTACCTGTGGGTTCTAGTAGTGTTGATTACTCCTTGTAGTTGATGCTAATTGGTTTATTTGGTGGAAGATCATATGTTCAGATACTTAATGCATATTAATACTCCTCTAATCATGAACATGAATATGCTTTGTGAGTAGTTACGTTTGTTCCTGAGGACATGGATGAAGTCTTTCTATTAGTAGTCATGTGAATTTGGTATTCGTTCGATATTTTGATGAGATGTATGTTATCTCTCCTCTAGTGGTGTTATGTGAACGTCGACTACATGACACTTCACCATTGTTTGGGCCTAGAGGAAGGCATTGGGAAGTAATAAGTAGATTATGGGTTGCTAGAGTGACAGAAGCTTAAACCATAGTTTATAAGTTGCTTCGTAAGGGGCTGATTTGGATCCACTAGTTTCACGCTATGGTTAGGTTTACCTTAATACTTCTTTTGTAGTTGTGGATGCTTGCAATAAGGGTTAATCATAAGTGGGATGCTTGTCCAAGAAAGGGCAGCACCCAAGCACCGGTCCACCCACATAACAAATTATCAAAGTAACGAACGCGAATCATATGAGCGTGATGAAAACTAGCTTGACGATAATTCCCATGTGTCCTCGGGAGCGCTTTTCTCATTATAAGAAATTGTCTAGGCTTGTCCTTTGCTACAAAAAGGATTGGGCCACCTTGACGCACTTTATTTACTTTCATTGCTTATTACCCGTTACAAATTATCTCATCACAAGACTATTTGTTACCTACTATTTCAGTGCTTGCAGAGAATACCTTACTGAAAACCGCTTGTCATTTCCTTCTGCTCCTCGTTGGGTTTGACACTCTTACTTATCGAAAGGACTACGATAGATCCCCTATACTTGTGGGTCATCAAGACTCTTTTCTGGCACCGTTGCCGGGGAGGTCTTCGCTCAAGTCAAGACATACCAAGTACCCATCACAAACTCATCTCCCTCGCATTACATTATTTGCCATTTGCCTCTCGTTTTCCTCTCCCCCACTTCACCCTTGCCATTTTATTCTCCCTCTCTTTCCCAATCTCCTCTCTCGTTCGCTTGCCTTTTGTGTGCTCGTCGCTATGGCTAGTCCTCCTATTATTGTTAATACTCCTGATCATGAAGTTCTCAATTTTAAACAAAGGGAGGGAGAAAATTTGAAAGGCGCTTTGCATAGAATTTGCAATGCTCAAAATATATCTACTTGGAAGCAATCCACTTCCGTTCTTCTTCACAATTTTTATGTGGGAATTACTCCTTGGAATAGATATATCCTTGATACCATTACCGGAGGGAATTTCTTGGGTATCCATACTTTTGATGCTTATAATGCTATGTTAGATTTGTTTGGTCCACCCCCTCTTTTGGTTAATGGAACTGTTTTAACTTTGGAACATGTGATGCAAGGCTTGAAATTATTGAAAATAAAGTTGCCACTGTTGAATTAATTTATAACTTGGATAAAAAGATCCACAATCAAATTACCCAATATGGATCTAGGGTTGGAGTTACCTTGAATTTTTTTAAAGAAAAAGAACCTATAGTTAATGAAAGAATAGATTTAGATTCTACAAGAATTGGTAAACTGGAGGACATTATCACCAACTTAGGGTCTACCTTTTCATCTGTGAGAAATACCCCAACTCCTCCTACCAAAATTGCCAAGGTCATGTATGCTCCTAAAAATAAGGGTGAATCTTCTAGTAAAGGAAGTGCCGATATCAAATCAATTAGTGTTCACCCCAATTTTCTTGCTATCATTAAGGAACCTTTTGCTAAAAATGAATTTCTTGATTTCTTGCCTAGGAGCTTAATCATTACTAAAAAGAAAGAAACTCCTAAGGATTATAAGTGCTCTATTGAAGAATAGAGTGCCAAAGATGGCACTACTTAGATCTATCCTCGCTTTTATGCCTAGCTAGGGGCATTAAACAATAGCGCTAGTTGGGAGGAAACAACATTTTATTTTAGTTTTTTGTTTTTTGCTTATGTTTAGTAATAAATTTTTCTTCTACCTTCTGTTTAGTTGTTTTTTCATGTTTTAATTAGTGTTTGTGCCAAGTAGAACCTATAGGATAACCTATGGTGATAGTTAATTTGATTCTGCTGAAAAACAGAAACTTTGCACGCACGAAAATAATTTTAGTAATTCACAGAAACTTGATTTTGCATTGATTATTTTTCCTGTAGATCCATAGACAAATTTCCCAGGACTTCCTATTTTAGTAGGATTTTTAGAGTTCCATAAGTATTCGAGAGTTACAGATTGCTACAGACTCTTCTGTTTTTGACAGATTCTGTTTTTCGTGTCTATGGCTAGTATGTAGGGTGTGAACCATATAGAAGTTGAAATACATTAGGTTTAACACCAATAAAAATAAAGAATAAGTTCATTACAGTACCTTATGTGGTGGTTTTTCTTTCTTACACTAATGGAGCTTATGAGATTTCCTGTTGAGTTTTCTGTTGTGAAGTTTTCAAGTTTTGGGTAAAGATTTGATGGATTATGGAATAAGGAGTGGCAAGAGCCTAAGTTTGGGGATGCCCATGGCACCCCAAGATATTCAAGAATAGCCAAAAGCCTAAGCTTGGGGATGCCCCGGGAAGGCATCCCCTCTTTCGTCTTCATTCATCGGTAACTTTACTTGGAGCTATATTTTTATTCGCCACATGATATGTGTTTTGCGTGGAGCGTCATGTATGATATGAGTCTTTGCTTTTTAGATTACCACAGTCATCCTTGCTGTACACACCTTTTGGGAGAAGCCCACTTGATTATAATTTGTTAGAATACTCTATGCGCTTCACTTATTTTAGTTAGATAGTTTTGCTCTATGTGCTTCACTTATATTTTCTAGAGCACGACGGTGGCTTAATTTTGAAGAAATTTTTGATCTCTCATGCTTCTCTTATATTATTTTGAGAGTATTTTAGAACAGCATGGTATTTGCTATGGTTATAAATTTGGTCCTAGAATGATGAGCATCCAAGTTGGGTATAATAAAAACTATCATAGAAAGTGCATTAAACATTAGGATCAATTTGAGGCTTGATAATTGTTTTGAGATATAAAGGTGGTAATGTTAGAGTCATGCTAGTTGGGTAATTATGAAATTGAGAAATACTTGTGTTGAAGTTGGCAAGTCCCGTAGCATCACGTATGGTAAAAGTAGTGTGACAAATTTGTTGCATGGGGTGCTCTTTTAATTGTCTTCCTTATGAGTGGAGGTCGGGATCACGCGATGGTTAACTCGTACCAACCCTTCCCCTAGGAGCATGCATAGTAGTACTTTTCTTTGAGCGCAAGTAGACTTTTGCAATAAGTATATGAGTTCTTTATGACTAATGTGAGTCCATGGATATACACACACTCACCCTTCCACTTTGCAAGCCTCTCTTGTGCCGCGCAACTTTCGCCGGTATCATGCACCCATTATTTACCTTCCTCAAAACAGCCACCATACCTACCTATTATGGCATTTCCATAGCCATTCCGAGATATATTGCCATGCAACTTTCCATCGTTCCATTTATTATGACACGCTCCATCATTGTCATATTGCTCTTTGCATGATCATGTAGTTGACATCATATTTGTGGCAAGGCCACCTTCATAATTTTTCATACATGTCACTTTTGATTCATTGCATATCCCGGTACACCGCCGGAGGTATTCATATAGAGTCATATTTTGTTCTAAGTATTGAGTTGTAATTCTTGAGTTGTAAATCAATAAAAGTGTGATGATCTTCATTATTAGAGCATTGTCCCAAGTGAGCAAAGGATGAAGAAGACAATGATTCCCCCACAAGTCGGGATGAGACTTCGGACTTTATAAAATATAAAAGAGGCCAAAGAGCCCACCAAATAAAAAAAATAGGCCAAAGAGCCCACCAAATAAAAAAAATAAAAAAATGAGAGAAAAGAGAGAAGGGACAATGCTACTATCTCTTTTCCACACTTGTGCTTCAAAATAGCACCATGATCTTCATGATAGAGAGTCTCCTATGTTGTCACTTTCATATACTAGTGGGAATTTTTCATTATAGAACTTCGCTTGTATATTCCAATGATGGGCTTCCTCAAAATACCCTAGGTCTTCGTGAGCAAGCAAGTTGGATGCACACCCACTTAGTTTTTTTGTTGAGCTTTCATACATTTATAGCTCTAGTGCATCCGTTGCATGGCAATCCCTACTCACTCACATTGATATCTATTAATGGGCATCTCCATAGCCCGTTGATACGCCTAGTTGATGTGAGACCATCTTCTCCCTTTTTTGTCTTCACAACCACCACCATATACCAGATATAGTGCTATGTCCATGGCTTGCGCTCATGTATTGCGTAAGAGTTGAAAAAGCTGAAGCGCGTTAAAAAGTATGAACCAATTGCTTGGCTCAAACCGGGGTTGTGCATGATGGGAGTATTTTGTGTAATGAAAATGAAGCATGGCCTAACTATATGATTTTGTAGGAATAAGCTTTCTTTGGCTATGCTATTTTGATAAGACATGATTATTTGTTAGTATGCTTCAAGTATTACTATTTTTATGTTTTATAAGCTTTTATCTTGAATCATTTGGATCTGAACATTCATGCCACAATAAAGAAAATTACATTGAGAAATATGCTAGGTAGCATTCCACATCAAAATTTTGTTTCTATCATTTACCTACTCGAGGACGAGCAGGAATTAAGCTTGGGGATGCTTGATACGTCTCCAACGTATCTATAATTTTTGATTGTTCCATGCTATTATATTAGCCGTTTTGGATGTTTATGGGCTTTACTTTATACTTTTATATCATTTTTTGGACTAACCTACTAACCGGAGGCCCATCCCGAATTGTTGTTTTTTTGCCTATTTCAGTGTTTCGAAGAAAAGGAATATCAAATGGAATGAAACCTTCGGGAGCGATCTTTTTGGAACAAACATGATCCACGGGACTTGGAGTGGACGTCAAGGAACAGAGGAGGTGGCCACGAGGGTGCCCGGCGCGCCCCCTATAGGTGGGCGCGCCCCCACCCTCGTGGGCCCCTCGAGCGTCCACCGACCTACTTCTTCCTCCTATATATACCCACATACCCTGAAACCATCGAAGAGCACCACGAAAAACTATTTCCACCGCCATAACCTTTTGTATCTGCGAGATCCCATCTTGGAGCCTTCGCCGGCACTCCACCAGAGGGGGAATCGACCATGGAGGGCTTCTACATCAACACCAGAGCCCCTCCGATGAGTTGTGAGTAGTTTACCATAGACCTTGGGGTCCATAGTTATTAGCTAGATGACTTCTTCTCTCTCTTTGAATCTCAATACAAAGTTCTCCTTGATCTTCTTGGAGATCTATTCGATGTAACTATTTTTGCGGTGTGTTTGTCAAGATCCGATGAATTGTGGGTTTATGATCAAGTTTATCTATGAGAAATATTTGAATCTCCTCTGAATTCTTTTATGTGTGATTAATTTATATTTGCAAGTCTCTTTGAATTATCAGTTTGGTTTGGCCTACTAGATTGATCTTTCTTGCAATGGGAGAAGTGCTTAGCTTTGGGTTCAATCTTGCGTGTCCTTTCCCAGTGACAGCAGGGGCAGCAAGGCACGTATTGTATTGTTGCCATCGAGGATAAAAAGATGGGGTTTATATCATATTGCATGAGTTTATCCCTCTACATCATGTCATCTTTCTTAATGCGTTACTCTATTCTTTATGAACTTAATACTCTAGATGCATGCTGGATAGCGGTCGATGTGTGGAGTGATAGTAGTAGATGCAGGCAGGAGTCGGTCTACTTGTCACGGGCGTGATGCCTATATACATGATCATGCCTAGATAATCTCATAATTATTCGCTTTTCTATGAATTGCTCGACAGTAATTTGTTCACCCACCATAATACTTATGCTATCTTGAGAGAAGCCACTAGTGAAACCTATGGCCCCCGGGTCTATCTTTTATCATATAAGCTTTCAATCTACTTTTATTTGCATCTTTACTTTCCAATCTATATCATAAAAATACCAAAAATATATTTATCTTATCATATTATCTCTATCAGATCTCACTTTCGCAAGTGGCCGTGAAGGGATTGACAACCCCTTTATTGTGTTGGTTGCGAGTTCTTGTTTGTTTGTGTAGGTGCGTGGGACTTCTGAGGAGCCTCCTACTGGATTGATACCTTGGTTCTCAGAAACTGGGGGAAATACTTACGCTACTTTGCTGCATCACCCTTTCCTCTTCAAGGAAAACCAATGCAAGCTCAAGACGTAGCAAGAAGGATTTCTGGCGCCGTTGCCGGGGAGTGAAGCTCCTTTGGTGAGTGGAACTTGGTAAGGAAACATTTATATACTGTGCTAAAATTTTCTGTCACTTGTTAGTATGGAAACTAATCCTTTGAGGGGCTTGTTCGAGGAATCTTCGCCCCGACCAGTAGAGCAAGTAGTTGCTCCTCAACCTACTGAACCTATTGAAACTGTTTACTTTGAGATTCCTTCGGTTATGATAGAGAAACTGCTAGCTAATCCCTTTGCAGGAGATGGAACATTGCATCCCGATTTACACCTTATCTATGTAGGATGAAGTTTGTGGATTATTTAAGCTTGTAGGTATACCCGATGATGTTGTTAAGAGGAAGGTCTTCCCTTTATCTTTGAAGGGAGATGCATTGACATGGTATATGCTATGTGATGATACGGGATCTTGGAACTATAAACAATTGAAATTGGAATTTCACCAGAAGTTCTATCCTATGCGTCTTATTCATCGTGATCGTAATTACATATATAATTTTTGGCCTCACGAAGGAGAAAGCATCGCTCAAGCTTAGGAGAGGCTTAAGTCAATGTTATATTCATGCCCCAATCATGAGCTCTCAAGAGAAATGATTATTCAAAATTTTTATGCTCGGCTTTCTCTCAATGATCGCACCATGCTTGATACTTCCTGTGCTGGTTCTTATATGCTGAATACTATTGAATTCAATTGGGACTTATTGGAAAGAATTAAATGCAACTCTGAAGATTGGGGTTCCGACGATGGTAGGAGTCAGGTATGACACCTTGATTGTGTTAAATCTTTTATGGATACCGATGCTTTTCGTGGATTTAGCGCTAAATATGGACTTGACTCTGAGATAGTGGCTTCTTTCTGCGAATCTTTTGCTACTCATGTTGATCTCCCTAAGGATAAGTGGTTTAAATATAATCCTCCCATTGAAGTAAAAATAGTTGCACCTGTTATAGTTGAAGAAAGGATTATCACTTATAATGATCCTATTGTTCCTACTACTTATGTTGAGAAACCACCTTTCCATGTTAGGATAAAGGATCATGCTAAAGCTTCAACTGTGGTTCATAAGAGTAATACTAGAACATATACACCTCCTGAGCAAATTAAAGTTGAACCTAGTATTGCTATGGTTAAAGATCTCTTGGCTGATAATATAGATGGGCATGTTATTTACTTCTGTGAGGAAGATGCTAATATTGCTAAACCCGATGCTAAGATACATAGACCTGTTGTAGGCATGCCTTTTGTTTCTGTTAAAATAGGAGATCATTGTTATCATGGCTTATGTGATATGGGTGCTAGTGCTAGTGCAATACCTTTTTCCTTATATGAAGAAATTATGCATGATATTGCACCTGTCGAGTTAGAAGATATTGATGTTACAATTAAGCTTGCCAATAGAGATACTATTTCACCATTTGGGATTGTTAGAGATGTTGAAGTCTTGTGTGGGAAAGTTAAATAGCCTACTGATTTTCTTGTTCTTGGTTCCCCACAAGATAGCTTTTGTCCCATTATATTTGGTAGACCCTTCTTGAATACTGTTAATGCTAGGATAGATTGCAAAAAGGATGTTGTTACGATTGTCTTAGGAGATATGTCTCATGAGTTCAATTTTGCTAAGTTTCATAGACAACCCCATGATAAAGAATTGCCTAGTAAAGATGAAATTATTGGTCTTGCTTCTATTGCTGTGCCTCCTACTGATCCTTTAGAACAATATTTGCTAGACCATGAAAATGATATGTTTATGAATGAAAGAAGGGAGATAGATGAATTATTCCTTAAACAGGGTCCTATTTTGAAACACAACTTGCCTGTTGAAATCCTAGGGGATCCTCCTCCACCTAAGGGTGATCCCGTGTTTGAGCTCAAACCCTTACTGGATAATCTTAAATATGCTTATCTTGATGAAAAGAAGATATATCCTGTTATTATTAGTGCTAACCTTTCAGAGCAGGAAGAGGAAAGACTATTGAAAACTTTGAAGAAGCACCGTGCTGCTATTGGATATACTCTTTATGATCTTAAGGGCATTAGTCCCACTCTATGCCAACACAAAATTAAATTGGACGAAGATGCCAAACCAGTTAGAGATCATCAACGATGGTTGAATCCTAAGATGAAAGAAGTGGTAAGAAAGGAGATACTAAAGCTCCTTGAGGCAGGTATAGTTTATCCCATTGCTGATAGTGATTGGGTAAGTCCTGTCCATTGCGTCCCTAAGAAGGGAGGTATTACTGTTGTTCCTAATGATAAAGATGAATTGAATCCACAAAGAATTATTACAGGTTATAGGATGGTAATTGATTTCTGTAAATTAAATAAAGCTACTAAGAAAGATAATTACCCTTTACCTTTTATTGATCAAATGCTAGAAAGACTATCCAAACATACACATTTCTGCTTTCTAGATGGTTATTTTGGCTTCTCTCAAATACCCGTGTCAGCGGACGATCAATCAAAAACCACTTTTACTTGCCCTTTCGGTACTTTTGCTTATAGGCGTATGCCTTTTGGTTTATGTAATGAACCTGCTACCTTTTAAAGATGCATGATGGCTATATTCTCTGACTTTTGTGAAAAGATTTGTGAGGTATTCATGGATGATTTCTCCATTTATGGATCCTCTTTTGATAATTGCTTGAGCAACCTTGATCGAGTTTTGCAGAGATGCGAAGACACTATTCTTGTCTTGAATTGGGAAAAGTGTCACTTTATGGTTAATGAAGGCATTGTCTTTGGGCATAAAATTTCTGAAAGAGGTATTAAAGTTGATAAAGCTAAAGTTGATGCTATTGAAAAGATGCCATGTCCCAAGGACATTAAAGGTATAAGAAGTTTCCTTGGTCATGCAGGTTTTTATAGGAGGTACATTATGGACTTCTCTAAAATCTCTAGGCCTCTGACTAATTTACTGCAAAAAGATATTCCTTTTGTCTTCGATGATGATTGTGTAGAAGCCTTCGAAATCTGCACCTATTGTTCAGCCACCTGATTGGAATTTACCCTTTGAAATTATGTGTGATGCTAGCGATTATGCTGTAGGCGCCATTTTAGGGCAAAGAGTTGATAAGAAATTAAATGTTATCTAGTATGCTAGTAAAACTCTTGATACTGCCCAGAGAAATTATGCTACCGCCGAAAAAGAATTCTTAGCAGTTGTACTTGCTTGTGATAAGTTTAGACCTTATATTGTTCATTCCAAAGTAACTATTCACACTGATCATGCTACTATTAAATATCTTATGGAAAAGAAAGATGCTAAGCCTAGACTTATTAGATGGGTCCTCTTGCTCCAAGAAATTGATTTGCACATTATTGATAGAAAGGGAGCTGAGAACCCCGTTGCAGAAAACTTGTCTAGGTTAGAGAACGTTCTTGATGACCCACTACCTATTGATGATAGCTTTCCTGATGAACAATTAGCGGTCATTAATGCTTCTCAAACTGCTCCATGGTATGCTGATTACGCTAATTACATTGTTGGTAAATTTATACCACCTAGTTTCACATACAAACAAAAGAAAAAGTTCTTTTATGATTTAAGACATTACTTGTGGGATGACCCACACCTTTATAAAGAAGGAGTAGATGGTGTTATTAGACGTTGTGTACCTGAGCATGAACAGGAACAGATCCTACGCAAGTGTCACTCCGAACCATATGGAGGACACCACACTGGAGATAGAACTGCACATAAGGTATTGCAATCCGGTTTTTATTGGCCTACTCTCTTCAAAGATGCACGTAAGTTTGTCTTGTCTTGTGATGAATGTCAAAGAATTGGTAATATTAGTAGACGTCAAGAAATGCCTATGAATTATTCTCTTGTTATTGAACCATTTGATGTTTGGTGCTTTGATTATATGGGACCTTTTCCTTCCTCTAATGAATATACACATATTTTAGTTGCTGTCGATTACGTTACTAAGTGGGTAGAAGCTATTCCAACTAGTAGTGCTGATCATAACACCTCTATTAAGATGCTTAAAGAAGTTATTTTTCTGAGGTTTGGAGTCCCTATATACTTAATGACTGATGGTGGTTCACATTTTATTCATGGTGCTTTTCGTAAAATGATTTCTAAGTATGATGTTAATCATAGAATTGCATATTCTTATCACCCACAGTCTAGCGGTCAAGTAGAATTGAGCAATAAAGAGCTCAAATTAATTTTGCAAAAGACTGTTATTAGATCTAGAGAGAATTGGTCCAAGAAACTTGATGATGCATTGTGGGCCTAAAGAACTGCATATAAGAATCCTATGGGTATGTCTCCGTATAAAATGGTTTATGGAAAAGCATGTCACTTACCTCTCGAACTTGAACATAAGGCATATTGGGCTATTAAAGAGCTCAATTATGATTTCAAACTTGCCGGTGAGAACAGGTTATTTGACATTAGCTCACTTGATGAATGGAGAACACAAGCCTACGAGAATGCCAATCTGTTTAAAGAAAAAGTCAAAAGATGGCATGACAAAAGCATACAAAAGCGTGAGTTTAACGTAGGTGATTATGTGTTGCTATTCAACTCTCGTTTGAGATTTTTTGTAGGAAAACTTCTCTCTAAATGGGAAGGCCCTTATGTTATCGAGGAAGTCTTTCGTTCCGGTGCCATAAAAATCAACAACTTCGAAGGCACAAGTCCGAGGGTGGTGAACGGTCAAAGAATCAAACATTATATCTCAGGTAATCCTATAAATGTTGAAACTAATATTATTGAGACCGTAACCTCGGAGGAATACATAAGGGACACTTTCCAGAATGTTTCAGACTTCGAAAAGGAATAGGTATGTGGTACGGTAAGTAAACCGACTCCAAAACAGTTCTAATGGCAATTTTTCTCTGTTTTTGAATGTTTAAGAATTTAGGAAAATAAGAAGTAGTCCGGGAAGGACACGAGGCCTCCACGAGGGTGAAGGGCGCGCCCACCATTACTGGGCGCGCCCCCCTACCTCATGGGCACCTTGTGTGCCTTCCGGACTCCGTTTTCTTGCACGATACTTCTTTTGGTTGGTAAAAATTCATTATATAATCTCCCGAAGGTTTTGACCACCGTATCATGCAAATATCCTATGTTTTCGTTTCGAGCTGTTTTTTTGACAATCTTCATCACCATGACATCTCCAAGCACTCCCAAGGACAAGTTGTTCGAGAGGGTCATCAACTCCTATCTCGCGGAGGTGCTGCAACACCCTCAAACCATTGAGATGCGTGAAGGGGTGCTGCACACCCGCGATGTGGAGGGACCAAGGCGTAGCGGAAGCGTGGAGACAAAGCTCGAAGCTATGGAACAACAAGTTTTCAAGTGCCAAGGGATGGTGGAGCGCGGACTTAATGCCAACTAGATGATGATTGCGGAATTCACCAACAACCACAAGCTGGACGCCAAGAACATTGGGGAGACCATCTTCAAGCTTCATAAGAAAATCGAGCACATCCAAGCCCATATCTATGACCTGCAAAACCAGAACTGTGAGTATGAATATAGATTAAGGATGAGTTTGGCTGCAGATTTGAGGATCCTGGAGACTCGATCATCCTTCTATGATGGTGAGCCTATGCCTTTGAAGACGGACGACAAGCCTACCTCATCAATAACTCCTTCTTCACCACCTCCAAGGACATAATCACATGGGTATGGGCACTCCCCTTGGCAACTGCCAATCTTGGGGGCGGTGCCCCGGTATCGTATCACCATCACACTCCTATCTTTACCGTTTTACTTAGTTAGATCCTTTTAGTAATATCTTGATCTAGTAGAATAAAGCTTTGGTATGAATTAGTTTTGAGTTTTGCTTTGTGATCCCTCTATGTAATCAAGTCCGTGAGCTATATATAATAAAGATTAGTGTTGAGTCAAGGTCTTTGCTATCTTGCTACGATCTTGAGAAAATAGAAAGTATAAAAAGAAATAAAAGAGTTCATATTGATCTTATGGATAGTAATGACTTCACATATAGAGAGTATGATGCATAAAAGTTGTTGAGAGTTGACAAACATAGTTTTGGTCATCGTTGCAATTAATAGGAAGTAATAAAGAAAGAGAGGTTCTCACATATAAATATACTATCTTGGACATCTTTTATAATTGTGAGCACTCATTAAAGTATGACATGCTAAAGAGTTGATGTTGGACAAGGAAGACAATGTAATGGGTTATGTTTTCTCACATCTTAGTTAAAGTATATTGTCATGGATCGTCCAACATGTTGAGCTTGCCTTTCCCCCTCATGCTAGCCAAATTCCTTGCACCAAGTAGAGATACTACTTGTGCTTCCAAATATCCTTAAACCCAGTTTTGCCATGAGAGTCCACCATACCTACCTATGGATTGAGTAAGATCCTTCAAGTAAGTTTTCATGTTGCAAGCAATAAAAAATGCTCTCTAAATATGTATGACTTATTAGTGTGGAGAAAATAAGCTTTACACGATCGTGTGATATGGAAGTAATAAAGGCGATGGACTGCATAATAAAGGTTCATATCACAATGGCAATATAAAGTGACGTTCTTTTGCATTAAGGTTTTGTGCATCCAACCCTAAAAGTACATGACAACCTCTGCTTCCCTCTGCGAAGGGCCTATCTTTTACATTATGCAAGAGTCAAGGTGATCATCACCTTTCCCTTTTTCATTTTATCCTTTGGCAAGCACCTCGTGTTGGAAAGATCCTGATATATATATCCAATTGGATGTAAGTTAGCATGAACTATTATTGTTGACATCACCCAAAGGTGAAAACGTTGGGAGGCAACATTATAAGCCCCTATCTTTCTCGGTGTCCGATTAAAACTCCAGAACCATAAGTATTGCGTCAGTGTCAGCAATTGTAGAAGATTATATGATAGTTGAGCATGTGGACTTGCTGAAAAGCTCTATTCTTGACTCTTTCCGATGTTATGATAAATTGCAATTTCTTCAATGACTGAGATTATAGTTTGTTAGTTCTCAATGACGTTTCCGAACCATACTTGACATTGTGAATAGATTGTTACTTGAGCATAGGAAATCATATGACAATATATATATATATATATATATATTGCTATTATAAGAATGATCATGATGCCCTCATGTCCGTATTTTATTTTTATCGACACCTCTATCTCTAAACATGTGGACATACATTTCGATTTCGGCTTCCGCTTGAGGACAAGCGAGGTCTAAGCTTGGGGGAGTTGATACGTCCATTTTGCATCATGCTTTTATATCAATAGTTATTGCATTATGGGCTGTTATTACACGTTATGTCACAATACTTATGGCTATTCTCTCTTATTTTACAAGGTTTATCATGAAGAGGGAGAATGCCGGCAGTTGGGATTCTGGGCTGGAAAAGGAGCAAATATTGGAAACCTATTCTGCACATCTCCAAAAGTCCTGAAACTCCAGGAAAGTCACTTTTGGAATTAATAAGAATTATTGAGCGAATGAAGTACCAGAGGGGGCCCACACCCTCTCTACGAGGGTGGGGGTGCGCCCACCCCTACTGGGCACGCCCCCTGCCTCGTGGGCCCCCTGGTGGCCCTCCGGTGCCCATCTTCTGCTATATGATGTCTCTTACCCTGGAAAAAATCATAAGCAAGCTTACGGGACGGAACTCCGTCGCCACAAGGCGGAACCTTGACGGAACTAATCTAGGGCTCTGGCGAAGCTGTTCTGTCGGGGAAACTTCCCTCCGGGAGGGGGAAATCATCACCATCATCATAACCAACGATCCTCTCATTGCGAGGGGGTCAATATCCATCAACATCTTCACCAGCAGCATCTCCTCTCAAACCCTAGTTCATCTCTTGTATCCAATCTTGTAGCAAAACCACAAATTGGTACATGTGGGTTGCTAGTAGTGTTGATTACTCCTTGTAGTTGATGCTAATTGGTTTATTTGGTGGAAGATCATATGTTCAGATCCTCAATGCATATTAATACTCCTCTGATCATGAACATGAATATGCTTTGTGAGTTACGTTTGTTCCTGAGGACATGGGTGAAGTCTTGCTATTAGTAGTCATGTGAATTTGGTATTCGTTCGATATTTTGATGAGATGTATGTTGTTTCTCCTCTAGTGGTGTTATGTGAACGTCAACTACATGACACTTCACCATTATTTGGGCCTAGAGGAAGGCATTGGGAAGTAATAAGTAGATGATGGGTTGCTAGAGTGACAGAAGCTTAAACCCTAGTTTATAAGTTGCTTCGTAAGGGGCTGATTTGGATCCACTAGTTTCATGCTATGGTGAGTGAGGGAGTCCAGGATTAGGGGGTGTCCGGATAGCCGAACTATCACCGTTGGCCGGACTCCTGGACTATGAAGATACAAGATTGAAGACTTCGTCCCGTGTCCGGATGGGACTTTCCTTGGTGTGGAAGGCAAGCTTGGCGATACGGATATGTAGATCTCCTACCATTGTAACCGACTCTGTGTAACCCTAACCCTCTCCGGTGTCTATATAAACCAGAGGGTTTTAGTCCGTAGGACGAACAACAATCATACCATAGGCTAGCTTCTAGGGTTTAGCCTCTTTGATCTCGTGGTAGATCTACTCTTGTACTACCCATATCATCAATATTAATCAAACATGAGTAGGGTTTTACCACCATCGAGAGGGCCCGAACCTGGGTAAAAACATCGTGTCCCTTGTCTCCTATTACCATCCGCCTAGACGCACAGTTCGGGACCCCCTACCCGAGATCCGCCGGTTTTGACACCGACATTGGTGCTTTCATTGAGAGTTCCTCTGTGCCGTCGCCATCAGGAAGGATGCCTCATCCCGTCTTTAAAGATGGCACCGTTGCTAAAGGAGCTTTGGCCATCGGCCAAACTCTCCGGCTAGGTGGTTTTCTTATGACCGCCTTTTCGGCCGCCGCGCCGACGATGACTTCTTGGGTCATCAAAAGCAATCTTCACGTCAACTCGGAACTCGCCGAGCAGTTAGATCCGGTGGAGCTCTCCTCCTTAAACGAGCTCTTGGATCGCATCGCCGCCCTGGGAGTCGCTGCAGACTACGACCAGATTGGGCCTAAAACCGATCTGAGAGAGATTAACTCTCCCCAGGCTACCCACCACGTTGTTGTGGTAGAGGAACAATATGGTGACCCTTCTTCTATCCTAAGGACTAGCTATGTCCAGATTCCTGACCCCTCCATGCCGGATTCCCGCGGAGGGGAGAACACCACTCAAGCCATGAACTTAAAGTTAGGCAGCGGGCCAGATTCATCGGACAACGTCCAAGAACCCAAGCTTCCAAGTTCGGAAGCTTCTTGGCCCCGGAGTCTTAGATCGGACAGAGTTCGGAATTTAACTCCACCCGCCCATCCAAACATATGCGATCTATCCCGAATCCGGCGAGAGCCCACGAAAACAGTACATCATTACTGGGCCAGATTCCTCCTGGTCATGAACAGGATAAAGGACCGCCGAGAAGAGGATGTAGTTTCATTCTTCTGCATTAATTGCATGGACGAGGGAATCCTCAACGCCGTAAGTCGTCGCGAAATTACACGCTTTGCTGACTTGGCGTCCATAGTACGAAAGTACTGTGCGATGGAGAGCGCCTGGAAAACCGAAATCAAATTTTGGGATAACCCGTTCATGAACACAACCCTAGTCCAAAGTAAAAGGGTGCATCATTACCAGGCACCTGGGTTAAATACCAAAAAGCAAAAACCCTCTAAAGGGCATGGAACCGTACTGGAGGGATGGCTCAATGGATCCTGCAAAATTCATAGTACAGAGGGCACCACGCCAACTCATAGCCTTAGAGCATGTTGGATACTACGGCAGGTGGCCAAAACTGGCGAAGAGCTTCTAGCACCAGAGCACCAGCCCAGCAATACCAGTATGATATTAACAGTCTTCGAAACTTTCGCATCAAATAATATGCAGAAACGAACACTCCGCAGCCTCGCCGAAGTCCACCAGGTAGCAACAATAAATCCATGCAGTGACACGGCTATTACCTTTAACGCCAGTGAGGAACCTAAATTCCGAACAGCCCGAGCACCAGCCGCATTGTGGTCCTCAGTCCAATAGTGGACGGCTCTCGCCTTACCAAGGTACTCATGGATGGCGGCAGCGGATTAAACCTCATTTACGAGGAAACCCTCCGAAAAATGGAAATAGACTGGAGCCGCATTGAGCGAAGCAGCGTAACCTTTAGGGGAATAATCCCCAGTCGGGAAGCATGCTGTACAGGAAAAATCACACTGGATGTGGTGTTCGGCACGCGAATAATTACAGGTCCGAGGAGGTCACATTCCAAGTGGCCCCGTTCAGCAGCGGATACCACGCTCTATTAGGGCGAGAGGCATTCACAATTTTTCAAGCTATACCTCATTACGGGTACATGAAGCTCAAAATGCCCGGACCCAACGGAATCATCACTCTTGCTACTGGCCCGGACATAGCACTCCGCGCCGAAAATAAAACAGCCGCACTTGCCCTTGAGGCACTATCCGAAGCCCTAGCGGCCGAGGAACTCATTGCGCTGCACTCCATGGTGAACAGGGACGATGTGATACTCGATAAGAGATCCAAGTCCACCTCTTTTAAACCGGCGGACGAAATAGTCAAATTCCAAGTCCATCCAACGGACCCTACAAAAACGGCCTCCATCGGGGCACAATTAAACCCTGATATGGACGCTGCACTACGAGAATTCCTACGCGAAAATTGGGACATCTTTGCCTGGCACCCTTCAGACATGCCAGGAATCCCACGCCGGCTGGCCGAGCACAGCCTAAATATCCTAAAAGGATTCAAGCCAGTCAAACAAGCTCTTCGGCGCTTCTCCAAACCTAAGAGACAGGCCATGGGAGAGGAGCTAGCCAAACTATTGGAGGCCGGATTCATTAGAGATATAAAACATTCGGACTGGCTAGCAAACCTGGTAATGGTACCAAAGAAGGACAAATCTTGGCGCCTGTGTGTTGATTTCAAGGACCTTAACAAGGCTTGCCCAAAGGATCCCTTCCCCCTTCCCCGCATCAATCAAATTATACGCTACCGCAGGACACGATTCATTGTGCTTCCTCGACGCATACTCCGGCTACCACCAAATTAAGATGGCAGAGCCAGACCAAGCCGCAACGGCATTCATCACTCCATACGGCCCATTCTGCTTCAACACAATGCCCTTCGGGCTCAAAAACACCGGCGCAACATATCAACGCATGATTCAGACATGTCTGGCAAACCAGATCGGCAAAATAGTGGAGGCATACGTAGATGATGTGGTCGTCAAATCCAAGCATGTCGAAACTCTAGTAGACGACTTGAGGCTCACATTCGACAATCTCCGAGCATATAATATTAAGCTCAACCCGAAAAAATGTGTTTTCGGCGTATCAGCCGGAAAGCTCTTGGGCTTCATCGTATCCGGTAGAGGAATTAAAGCAAACCCAACCAAGATCCAAGCTCTGTCACAATTGGATATCCCAAAAGACCTCAAACAAGTACAAAAATTGACTGGATGCGTGGCGGCTCTAAGCCGCTTTATCTCCTGCTTAGGATAAAAGGCATTACCCCTTTATCGCCTCCTGTGGCACACCGAACACTTGGAGTGGATGGATGCCGCCACGGCCAGACTCGAAGAAATCAAAGCCATATTGGCAACAAATCCGGTCCTGGCCACGCCCAACACGGACGAACCAATGCTATTATACATCGCGGCAACCCATCAAATTGTAAGCGCGGTGCTCGTTGTCGAACGAGAAACGGACGGACACAAGTTCCCTCTCCAAAAACCAGTTTACTATGTGTCCACTGTCCTAACTCCATGCAAGTCACGGTACCCGCATTATCAAAAGATAGCATACGCGGTGTTCATGGCATCCCGGAAGCTGCTACACTACTTCCAAGAGTGTTTGATAACAGTAGCCTCCGAAGTACCTCTTAATGACGTTATAAACAACCGCGACGCAACGGGACGGATTGCCAAATGGGCCATCGAGCCCCTCCCATTCGACATAACTTACAAGCCATGACGAGCTATTAAGTCGCAGGTTTTGGCCGACTTCATCACCGAATGGACTGAAGCCGAACTCCCTAAAGAGTACGGCGCATATTCCAACTGGATCATGCACTTCGACGGCTCCAAAATGTTGGTTGGCCTGGGGGCTAGTGTCGTTCTGACGTCCCCAACTGGAGATACAGTCCAATACGTACTTCAGATAATGTACACGGACTCCAACAACGCAGCTGAATACGAGGCCCTTCTACATGGTCTCCGGATGGCAGTCTCCATGGGCATTCAGCACCTAGAGGTCCGCGGGGATTCAAACCTCGCGATATCCCAAATAAATGGAGACTTCGATGCCAAGGATCCGAAAATGGCAGCTTATGGCAACGCCGTCCTAAAAATGTCAGCTCGGTTTGAGGGGCTCGAATTTCACCATATAGCCCGGGAGAACAACCAGGCAGCAGACGTGTTGGCACGCATTGGCGCAAAGCGCGATGCCGTCCCTCCCAACATCTTCCTAGAGAGGCTTTTCAAGCCATCCATATTATGGGAGGGAGAGTCCAGAAATAACATCCCAGACCCAACCACACTACCCCACACCGAACATTCTGACATAGTTGGTGGCTCTGCCAACGAAATAACACCGTCAGCCCAGACAATAATGGTAGTCATTGCCCCGTGGACAGAACCATTCCTAGCCTACATAACTAGGCAGGAACTTCTCGAGGACCAAAACGAGGCCCGCTGCATAGTGCGGCGATCTAAAGCACAACCGGAGTCCTTCAAAGGTGTATCTCCGAAGAGGAAGGGCGGAATCTTCTGGCTGAAATTCATGCCGGACTCGGCGGGCACCACGCCGCAGCCCGGGCCATTGTAGGCAAGGCCTTCCGTACAGGATTTTATTGGCCGACGGCCCGGGCAGATGCTCAGGACTTGGTCCAACGATGCGTCGAATGCCAGCTCTTTGCTAATCAAAGCCACTTGCCACCTACCGCCCTCAAAACTATACCCATCACCTGGCCGTTTGCGGTCTGGGGGCTTGATATGGTTGGACCCCTTAAAGGAGGAACCCACAAGAAAAAATACCTATTGGTCATGGTGGATAAATTCACTAAATGGATAGAGGCAAAGCCTGTTAAGACGGCCGAATCCGGACCGGTGATAGACTTCATATCAGGGGTAGTACACCGTTACGGCGTCCCCCATAGCATCATCACTGATAATGGCACGAACTTCACGGCCGACAAGGTCAAACTCTGGTGCAAAAACATGGGCATCAAGCTCGACTACGCTTCAGTCTATCACCCTCAAACTAACGGTCAAGTCGAGCGAGCAAATGGTCTAATCATGAGCGGCATTAAACCCAGACTAGTGCGGTCCCTCAAGGAATCTAATACGCACTGGGTAGAGGAGCTCGACTCCGTACTCTGGGGGCTGCGGACCACGCCGAATTGCACTACCGGATTCACACCATTTTTTATGGTGTACGGCGCAGAGGCAATTTTGCCCTGCGACATAATTCATGACTCACCTCGCATGCGCATGTACGAAGAAAGAGAAGCCGAGCTTGATCGGCAGGACAGTTTGGACGCCTTGGAGGAGGAGCGCGACGTGGCAAAAGCCCGTTCCGCATTCTATCAACAGCAGGCTCAAAGATACCAAAGCAGAGAAGTACGGGCCAAAGCTTACAATGTTGGCGAATTAGTTCTACGCCTGCCGGACAAGAAAAAGGACAAACTCAAGCCCAAATGGGAGGGTCCCTTCATCATCGACCAAGTCCTGACCGGCGGAGCATACCGTCTGCGGAATGCATCGGATAACCGACTGGAGCCAAACCCATAGAATGCAGCCCGTCTCCGAAGATTCTACGCCTAGCGCCGGACTCTGGGTTCGTCTCCTTCCTCCGTCTATATTTTATACTTTAACTGTCTTTTATTTCTCTCCTTCTCCTCCTTTTTTCTGAAGCCGTTGGAGGCTCGTTTGCGCACTATTCACACACACTTGACGTGTTATCCGCGCTCAGTATACCTGAGTCGTTGGAGGGCTCTTTAACAGAAGCTTATTTATACGGGCTTTATGCCCAACACATGTGTCGCACTTCCGCATGTACCTTTTATTCACCATTATATGCATCAATATGACTTAAGTTTTGGCCGAGCTGGGTTGCCTGGCTCTTGTGCTTACCCCTACGTTCCCAATTGTTCGGCTAGGTGGTAAAGGGAGCACCTCTGCGATTGTTGCCGCCGGGTCAGCCGGACGTGTACCTCAGACTGGGTGAAGCCGAAAGCTAGCGTTCTTAAGGGAATATTCGGTC